>JBAMAX010000387.1:0-103040 GCA_037043745.1 Chymomyza amoena
ATACAGCTTCCTAAATAAACTTGCGTAGTTAATAAATGTACTAGGATATATTTTAATGCCAACAAATTTGATTGCGGTTAAATTGATACTTAACAAGTTGTCATGACATAACCCACAGAATCCAAAAAATAAAAACATTTTTAATTTTTATTTTTTCAAATTACCTTTAAAAAAAAAGTTAAAGTTAATTTAAATTACGTTTGGTCTTTTTGCCATTAATTTTGTGTGCTTAATGTCCTGGCATAATTTTCAATTAAAATGAAATTTGTTGTTTGTGTCGACAAATTGTGGAAAAATGAGTTTCATTTATATTTATGAGGTTATGTGTGAACGGAACGCACTAGAGCTCAGTTCAGCTCAGCTCAGTCTCTCTCATTTGTTTCAAATGCAATTTTAAATATAAAAAAAAAAAATTAAAAAATGCAAACAAAAAAAAAAATTAAAAAATGCAACCAAAAAATTCATAATTACATAAAACGCACATAAACCGCATACGTTTAAATCTTTAAATTATGAGACGTGTTAGAAACGTAAGCTAAACCATTTGGCGCGATAAGCGCGCGCGTTTTTTGCAGGTGGCTTTAACCCACTGTGTGGGTGTTGGGGCAATTTGGACCCCCAGTGGTAGAAAAATGCATACATTAGAGTAGAGCATTTAACAGGTGGTGTTGGAATAACTTTGGAAACTAGTACATAGACTTTAATTTTCAAAATGTGTGGATTTGATTGTAAAATTTAGGAGGAAACTTTTTTATTGCTCGGTTATTTATGCGTTTTTTCGAAATCCAACTGAGTTCATGAAAAAACCAATAAAAATTTACAGGATTATGGATTAAATTCATATTAAAGTAAACGAACGATGCTAGCTAGGGTTAAGCTCTGGTAGTTACTTAATTGAACCGTGGGCGTTTTTATACGGCACAACGATAACAATCGAAAGTCAAAAGTTGTTCTAACGGCTTTGGTGTTAAATTTTATTTGGTAATCTAGGCAATATTTAATGGTTCTTAAAACCGGCCTAGACGACAGCCGATTTGGTTAAGCCCAATTTATGTATAATTCTTTAATCTTTAACTGCATGGATTTCTGCGGGTTCTCGTTTTGTGGCATATCAAATGGATTTATTTGAATTCATAATGCTTACAGTACAATAGCCATGAAATAATAGTTTTAGTTTTTTTCTAGTCAGTCGGCGTTGACGGGCCAGACCAAAACGCCTTTGAGCTATTTTTGCAGCCAAAATCAACCAACAAAACGCGGGGAACTTGTTTTGGGATTTTTGGCGTTTTTTGCCGCTTGCGCATTGTTTTAAAATCGCTTTTAGGTTAGGCCGCTCCGTTTAGTTTATGCAATGCATTTAGTCAATAGATTAAGGAGCTGCTCACAGATACATAAATATGTATTGGTATACTATATATACATAATATATAGATAGATGGATGTGTGTATGTAACAAATCGTGACAACATGAAGTTGCAGTTAAAATATACGGCCTGACCGAACGAACATTCAAGCAGCACATATACTATAAATTGTTTTTAAGGTGGAGCTGTTTTTGTGGCCACGTTAGCAGCTGGAGGAACCCATAGTATAGTATATAGATAGTATAACTATAATGCACTATAGCTAAATGATTGGCAACGGCTTTACAAGTAGCTTTAAGCCATAAGTTGTTAACTTAAGTTGGCTCTCATCATCATATAAACTAATTTGTTCATTAAAAAAGTTTTTGAAAGAAAACATTATTATTTATTAACTTTGATCTTATAAAATTCAATATTACATTTTATTCATTTTGCACCGATAACGATTTAATCGAGTATATCTCATAAGCTACGCCATTTATTGAAACTATGTGCGATAAATAAAGTGCAAAAATGAAGAAACTTTTATCATTAAAAATTTCCAACTTCCAAAATATTATAAATCACTAGACGGGAACAATGAACGGGAACCACATTCTGGGGTGATGGGGTGACCATCTCTTTAGCTCATGCCACATAAATAACAACAATAACTACAACACACTGCAACTGACTGTCGCCGCAACATAAATTTTGCTCTCTATAATTATAATGATGATGATAATGATGATTATGATAAAGCACATAATGAGCATACAGATTCCTGAATCCTTTCAGTTTTGTGTATGTTGCTACATAAAGCGGCGTAAAATAAATTAAGCTCATTATATAATTGAATCCTTGATAGGCTGATTATCCACACGGCCTTTTTTTGCCATTTGGTGGGCACACACACACACACACACGATTGCGTATCTGTGTAGTTATTAAAAGGATAATGCACAATCAGGCGCAAAGGATTCACAACAACAAAAATCAAAAGCGAACTGCAGTCAGTTTGACAGAAGTGAGCAAAAAGAATGAGGCCGGGAAAAGGTGTGTCCATGGCCACATTAAATAATAAAAATAAAAGAATAGCAAAAAATTCACCATTCGAAAAATTATGTAAATTAATTTCCTGTTGCATGCAACAACAACAACAACGACGACGACGGCATCAAACGGAAACTGTCCAATGCCAACCATAAACCAGAAATCGTCGAATAAATCTCTTGTTCTTAACGGTTGCATCTGACCAGGTGCGGGCAGCCAAGGCAACATGGTCGCCAATTAATGTGGTAGGCCTTAAAAAATCACAAAACATCCATAATAGTTTTATTCATTCTAAAAGGTAATCGTGGCAAAAGCATTTTTAGATGATTTTTTTTGCACATGAGATAAATTAGTTTTCAAGAAACGTAAAAATCAAAACCAATCGCGAAAAATCGATTAAATAAATAACTTTGTTCATAACAGGAAGTTTGTACATCAATCTACAAAATAAATAATGTTGGGAAACCAAATAATGTAAGTAGTTTGTAATTGAATGTACATATTTGGGGAATGGCAGAGTCCTACCTTTAAAGTAGTGCATTATAAATATTATAATTACTAGTGGGCCCGGCAGACGTGATCCTGCCCAAACTTTTTGAATAATCTTAAAGTGTATAAACATCGTAAGATTCTCTAGTTAGCTTGTCTAGACAATCATAAGATTTTTGGATTGATTGACTTTCATGAATCTCTAAAATGCCGTATGGACGAACTTACGTATTCTTAATAGAGCTCGCATCTCTAATAAATTCTTGCCCCACAGAAACTACATTTCAACCTCTTTGCGACTACGCTTCTGTCTGCACTTAATGTCCAATACCCGGTATTGAACAATTTTCTACTATGCTATATTCACGGTATTCACAAAAATTCGTATATCTCACGCACCAATACACAATATACACATCGCAATAGGCTTAATACCTCCGAATTGACAGAGTCTAATACAAGCAAAAATCATATTTGAAATTCTTCAACGTTCATGAGAACACCCGTAACACGTAAAACATTAACATTAGTAAATCTGATAATGTACTCAATGCCACACAAAAAAAAATTAAGACAATTTTCAAAAAATTAAAATTAAATGTTAGGGGTGGCAGCCCCCTCCTTAAAAATTACTCAAAACTTTTTATGCTATAAACCTTTTAAAAAAAATTAGGCAAATTCGTCCAGCTGTTTCAGAGTTATGCGATCATAAACGTACAGCATTTCATTTTATATATAGATTTTTCAATATTTTTGTTTGAGGAGAAAGACAGCAGTAATTAAAAATTAACAAACATTAAACCAGTAGCATTTATAATATTAAGTTTAAATTGTAACAGCATACTCAATATTGATTTATTACAAGCTAAGTTAAAATCTGTAAGCTTTCTTCTACTAAACATTATTATGTTAATGTTTGAAGATCGTTCCTACGACAAGTAACCTAGTCTTAACACAAAATGTAAACTTAACGTATAGTAAATCATTTACAAAAAGACAGACAAGCTAAGTAAGGAATAAATCATGGACACAGAACTTCTTTAAAATTTCCTTAGACTTGGTTAATGGTGGCTGTGGATCTTACTACATAGATACCATTCTTATATTACACAAACATTTTTTGCACTACTAAATAAGGGCTTAAAACCAAAGTAAAGTTTATACAAACAATTAATTTTTATGCTAGAGAAAAATTTTAAATATTCATTTATAATAAGCTTATATAAAATCATATTTGTAGAAAGTGAATATTTTTTTAGCCACTTATACGGAAGAAGCTTTATGCCACAAAATCAAAATGAGTAGAGGGCCATTAAAAATTTTAGTTTTATTTTTTAGTGGTGAACAGACCCATTTTGGTGCATATTTAAAAGAAAGGAAGCATTTTTAAAAGTTTAACAACCAAAAACTCATTTGTTTAAATAAAGGGAAAAACTTGTTTATTTTATTTACAATTTTTTGTTACCCATGAAGTGAACTGCATTATTAATTTTTTTTAAGTCGTTGAAGCACTTTTTGTTCCTCAATCACCTCGACCCTCTAAAGAGTTTCGGCCGGCTTTCATAAGTTATTATTACATATTATTTGAAAATCACGTAATTCTCGTTAAGGGGAATAAGGTCACTTATCGGTTATGCGAAATTACAAATTATTTAGGTATAAAGCTCATTTTTTGGCAAAATAAATTTTACGCTCATATACTCATACATCTGGCAAAATTAATCATCTGATTATTTTTTCCCAATTTACGTTCTGCAATTCTTCTTCTTTACTCCGTTTAACCCGACGTTAATAATTCCTCTAAAATCAACTATCGTTATGCAATTCTTCTTCTTCTTCAGTCTGTGTAACACATGTTGCACAAATCTAGAATAGAACTCCATTGACTAACTCTGCCCAGCGAATTATAAAAGCTATTAAAATAAATTATAATACCACAGCTAATTTCCTGTTGCCACCAAAGAGAGAGGGAAGGGGGTCTCATGCAAGTGGAAATATTTGGGCCAATTAGCTCATTGGCCAGGCAAAAATTCAAATCCAATCAGTGCAACCCACACACATTCACATTCACTTACTAAACCAAAAACGCACCCATAAAACAAAAAATATCAAAAAATTTTGCATTATAATTTCGCAAAACATACAAACAATGAATTAAATAAAACAATAACAAAAAAAAGGTTAATTTATAACAATTGAAATAATTACTATGAAAATACAATAAAATTGTAGCCGGCAGCCGGCCGACAAAAACAACTCCAACAACAACAAATTGCTGCAGTTGTCCGAAGCGACGACAAATTGTAAAATACTCGCACAACACTTCACACATGAATGAATAGTTATCGACTATTTATCTACGATATGAGTATCCGATAGATACGCAACGCGTTAATGTCAAAAGTTGTGCGCGTAATGTAAGAAAATTGCAAAAGTGCAAACCGGGCATACCGATTACTTGAGGCGGTATCCGACTGTGGGATACACTGCCAAAAAGTAACTTAAATAATTTTTTATAATTTGAAAACAAATATTTTAATGCAAGGGAAATTAAAACGAATCAAAATGTTTTTAGTGCTTCCAATTCCAATCGCCAAAATTGGGTTTCAAAAGCACGAACTTTATCTTAATAATTTTTATAAGGAAAATAAGGGAAGCGGGTCAACTTTTATATAATATATAGAGCTAGCCAATAGTAAGCACGTCAAATTTGAATGTAAAATGCCGATTATTTATGAAGTTATCGATAACTGAAAATTTTTATTGTTTAATTTTTTAAATTTAAAAGAGATCTCCAACTTTAAAAAAAAAGTGTGAATCTTATTTTTTGCGTGTAAATTCGCTAAGGAAAAATAAAAAATTTGTAATTTCTAGATTTATAGAAGTTATGCTTATTTTTAGGATAGTACCCCACATTTTCGCCATAGTAAACAGTACCTACAAAAAATGACAAATAAGCTCAAAATCGAAAGATAATAAGTTCATACTTAATTGTTTTGACATTTTAAGGTCAGCTTTAAAAGTAAAAATGAATATCATGACCCCTCCTCCCAGATATTTAAGGTCAAAGATTATAAAAATCGTTTTTTTTTTATAATAATGCAAGTTATCAGAAAAAAAAAATCGTTTTCCTGAGCAAGCCAACCATCCCAAGGACATACAAGAAAAATACCTGATAACCGATCTCAAAGAAAACATTTGGGGATTTTATTTTATGGATTTTCACATTTTACTTTTCACAAAAGTATTAAAAAAATATTCGCTCGTGACGAATTACTTATCGCCTGCTTGAGATTTCCACGATGCCATCTCTAATTTATTAGCTCCTTCCACTGTTACAAGCATTCGCATAAACCTAACATAACCTTCTGCTACCCTAAAAAACGTCAAACAAAAAAAGTGTGCAAGAAAATGCGTAAAAAGCTGCTATACAGCGGATGCAGTGCGTCATGGTGGCGGCACGCCCCTTTGACACATTAGGCGTTGGCCAACTATCAACTGAGAGTTGGCCAAAATGTGTTGCAAGCGCCAAGTTGCTCCCCTTCCCGTCGTTACCGTCACCATCGTCATCATCACCAACGTCATCAATTGGATTGGGTTGGTTTTTGGGTCTAACTTTAGAGCTGTTGTCGTCGCGTCGCTGCAATTGTGCGCATAATTAAAAGTAATTGCCTTTTGGCCAAGCGAAATTGCAGGCAGCAGCTCGTGGAAATTAAAAAGCAATTGCAACCAAATCGTAATGGTAACAGTTCCAGTCCAACTCCTGCACCAACTTGTGGCACGCATTTCACAATTGTAATTGGTTTTGTTTGTGTTTTATGTGTTGGAAATCATTTATGCCGGCAAATTGATAAAAACATTTACCAACACTTAAGCGCCAACGCATTAGATAACTCGTAATGAATACTAAACACAAGGACCGACCGTGGAGTCAACTACTCTAAATACTCGTATTACAGTGCGTATGAGTAATTTTTACAAGTGGAGTTTATAATAGGTGATTACTTTTTTTGTGGGCCTATGTCTTCAGTCTCAATATAATATATTTCATAGTCCGTGCAATTTTCATTAAAGTTATTTTCTTTTAAGTCTGTAACATTCAGTAAACTAAATCAAATCGAAATTACGATTTAAATTACTTTGATTAGTTGCCAATAAGTTACAGTTTTTATTCTATTGCTCTTTAAGGATCGATTTAAAGTGGTTTAGCTGAATTCATTAGCAGTTTATTCAACACCTCAACAAGCAACCGAAATGTAGTTTTTTATTTGTTGCCAATTAGCCAGCAATTAGTGATATTTATAAGGTAAGATACAATTGCTTAAAACGTAAAAAAAAAACATTTTTTTTAAAGTAACTATTATTTTTTTTAAGGAAGTTGATTTTCTGTTAGTAGTCAAAAAATCTAGGATTTACATAGGTTATAATTAATAAGGCTTACTCAATTTTGAGCGAAACGGGAACATTTTTGGAAAAAAGTACTAAAATCCGAATCACTTGAAATCAAAATCAGGCAATATTGAATGTTCTCTCAAAAAATTGTAAAATTCAACGAATTCGGATTTTGAAAATTCTGTATCATCGGCACACTGGGACGATGCTTCCAAAACCGGGCTATGTTCTGGGTTTTCCGGGTCAGCTGGTCTAACTTGTCGTAAAAATGATCTCAATGTTTAAAACAAAAAAATTGGATGAGCCAAAGCAGTTTCCTAAAGGGCATCAAATTCGCAGAAAAATAATTTTTATACAAAAAAAAAATTTTTAGTTCTAACCAATTTTATTATTAGAAAATTTTTCCTGTCGAATATTTGTTAATTTTTCAAATTGTAGAGAATTTTTGTTTACAGTATGGGTTCCTTTAGATTAAGTGAATAAATTAAATTGAAATATTACTACAATGTAAGCTATGGATTTAAACTAAGTTCGTCTTAGTACTCAAAGCTATAAATAAGTTTTCTTAAGCATGCGTGAAACCGCCTGCTAATAAATCAAAACCAAAATTTCCCAAGGAAAAAGCCAAAACAGCAAAGATTCAACTTATCTTATGTCTTATAATTAACTATGAAATTAGTAAAGTTAGTTACGAACTGAAAAGAGTTAAACGAAGTCAAATAAATTCCATTTTGACACTTTGCCTAGTTTTCTCAAGTGTTTTGTAAATGTTTTCGCATAAATTGTAAATGCGATTTTGGAGCCTGCTAGATTTATGGGTCTTACAATTTAAAGAGACAACAAAAAAGACGCATTGGTGAAGTTTGCACTTTAAACGGCCTAGCTAAAGCGAGGTCGGATTTCCGAAATTATGTGGACATCTATTGGCGAAAATTATTTCTTCCTTTATACATGGAAGCCTGGAATAGAGTACATGGTTTGGGACGGTGGGTTGGATTTGCTGCAAAAAATTGTTTTCCAGAAGCAATGATTTTGCAGGCACAGCACCATTCAGGCTTATAGAAAATAATTTCATATAAGGATTCGATCTTATCAGGCTTTGGTACTTCAAAAACTTCTCGATAAACTTGGCTTTCGATCGCAAAAAACTAATATTCATAAATACTTATATCATTTGCATAAAAAAAAGTATTATAATTAAGTCTGATATCATATGATATCATAGTCTCCTACTCTATGATAATATAAATTAAAGAAAAATTAGATACTGCGGATTCAGTCTAGTCAACTAGTCGTGAAGTAATGGATTACTGGGATTTTAATAAAAAAATTTGCACCTAATTAGTGTCTTTAGTTATGTTTTTTGTGTAATTTAAAAATGATTTAAATCCATTTAACTAAATAGGTGCAAATTTTTTTATTTTAAGTCCCAGACTCAATTTTTCAGACGCTTTAATGTTAATGAACTAAAGAAATGAAAATCAACATAAATTCAACTTGTTGTACTTGGTACAACTCCTTTACTTAATTACATAATATCTTAACTAAACAACAACAAAAAATAGCGGAACAAGGTTAAGGTCAATTACAACAACGCACAACTTACATACAACAAAAAATTGTGAATAAATTTCGCGAATTGTGGAATGAAATTTAGAACGAGTTTTTGAGTTTATTTTGAATCGATTACCGATTACTTGGCCTTTCCGTCTGTCGATCTCAGTTTAGAGCGCAGCTGAGAATGTAAATAAAATAAAATTCAAATGCAAATAAGTCAAGGAAGCAAAGGAGAATATTCAAAGAGCACGCTAAATAAAAGTTTAAAAGCAACTAAACAAAGATACGATGGACACAATCACGAGAATAAATCACGACTAATGAGCACACGAATTAAATGCAAGACACAAAAAAAAACAGAAAAGAACAAGAATTGGAAAAATAATACACATTATGTAATTACCGCAAAAGCAAGATTCTAATATTCTAAAATATTATTTTCCCACTGTCGGTGCAGCAGCAACAACAACAACAATAAAAGAATGGAACTCGGCTTATAAAAAAAAAAACACAACAACAAGGTCAGCCAATGTGGCGTATGAGCAATAAATATATGCTGAAAACTTACGAGGGCAGGCTGAAATGTTCTCGGGCGGGCAGAGTAACAAAATAGGAAGTTTCGGGTAACTGTCAGTTTGACTTTAAACAATTAATTTATAATTCACATATTTTGGACAAAACACTGGTTTGAGCCTGCCCAAATTTATGAAAGCACGGATAATCCAGGAAAAATTGTAAAAAACATAATTGGAATTGAACCATATTTCACGTAGGGGTATATATGAGCTCCACATAACTACACTGAAAAAATAGTCTATGCACAAAATATTAAATGATTTTGGTGTTATAGCCCCAAGCAGATTTAGCTTCAATTACAAATAGACGATCAATCTCCTTGAAAAAAAATTTAAAAATTTATCATGCTTTTAAACTCAAAAAAAAAATTTCAAAATTCCATATTTACATTTTTACATTTTTTTTTTTTTGGTCTAAATAGATAATTAATAAAAATAATAAAGCAACTTTAAGATACAAAATGTAATTTGCGAAAATCGTGAAGAATTACATTTAGATCTTTTAAAATATATGTGGAAAATCATATTCAATTATCTGGAAGATTTTTGGCCAAAAAATTAAGTTTTTTAACATTTGTTAAAGTTAGTCTCATTTTATATTAAA
The DNA here is from genome assembly GCA_037043745.1 of Chymomyza amoena. Lineage (NCBI taxonomy): Eukaryota > Metazoa > Arthropoda > Insecta > Diptera > Drosophilidae > Chymomyza > Chymomyza amoena. The sequence continues at coordinate 10,014 of JBAMAX010000387.1, forward strand.
AATTTTCATTTTTATTTTCCATCAGGGACTTAACATGTTACACAATACATGTTCCTCTATTTAAGAGCAGGCATCATCACTGTGAACTTTATTCCGTCTACTCTGCAGCTTTATTAAATTTTGGGTTCAAATCTAAAAATAATTTTCTGTCTGGTTTGTAAAAGTCTCTTTAAAGGCAGACTATTTACAATCTTCATCGTATAGATTTCAAGATTTTCATTCAAGAACATGAATTTTTTTCGAATTTGTCTTTTTTAATCATAAAAAGGGCGCTATAAAATTAGCTAAGCATTTAAAGCATTTTATTAGCAAATAAAAATATTTTATTTAAAAAATTTGATATTTTTTTAATAATTTCAAATCTATGAGTATGGCTAATAGGAAACTTATTCCTACAGACTTTTTTGACTTGATAAATTATAATTCGGTATCTTCTCTTGGTAAAGAAAATAAAATACTTTTATCGCTAAACGTTAAATCTATACAATTGTTCCGAACTACATTTTTCATTTATCGTATTATCCTATCCGAAGCCGATATTCTTTAGAACTGTCGAAATTTGTTCCCCATAAACCGCTATTAAATGTACATAGTTTCAAGATTTAAAAAAAAAAAAAAGTAAATTAGCCCACAAATTTGATTAAAAAAAAGTTTTAAAGAATCAATCCCCGTTCTAGGAACATGGGCAATCAGAAACTTATTTGTTAAGACTTTTTTGGCATGAAAATTATACTTCGATATGCTATGTTGGTTAAAGAATTATATTTTTCTTACCATTTTTTATCTTTTAATCAACGTTAAATATGGTTAAATATTACCGAATTAAACTTATCGTATTTCCTTATTCAACGCCAATATGATATGCGACATTTTATTTCATTTATTTTTTAGAAGTTTTTATCCATGAACTGCTTTCAGCCCACCCTCGCATTACAAAACCCAGCAGCGTTGCCGACGCTGACTTTATGCGCCGACTGCGACTGCACTCAAAAGTGTCACTTGCAACATTGTTGCACAACAATTGTCTTGTTAAACAAAACTTTTTCATGTTTGGGGTTCAAAGTTGACTGGGAATTTGTCAGTGCTGCTCAAACTGTGCTCCGAATTGGGTGCGGCCAAACTTAATTCACAACATTAATCTTGACATTAATGCCACACATTTTTGGCAGCTCATTGTTTGGTCCGTTCCCAAACACCTTGAACTTTAAATTAAGGCTTGGTCATAAACTCAGACACTCAGTCATGCCATATTAAAACCGATTGTTATTATATATATTTTTTTTTTGCTTTTGTAATATTTGCAGATTGCCGCGAAACGGTTCGCTCTAAACGTGCCAAACGCCCACGCGCGCCTGAACCGGTTAATTTTGAACCAGAACCACAACAAGATTTGGAAAATGATGACAGTGGCAGTCAGGAAAAAGATTTACCGGAGATACCCACCAACTTTTTGAGTCCCTCAGTGAGGGAATATTTGGAACTGGGCAAGTCTATACCAGGTGAGTGTATTGAATCCTTAAATTCCTTAAAAATGAATCATTAACTATATGGATCAAATTCTGTTTTAGAAAATACCTTGAAGAGGCCATTGTTCAAAAGATTGCTTTAAAATACCTTATGTTTAAACGCCTTTTTATATATTAATTATGGGAAATATTTTTTAATTTGATACGATCTTCGTGTAAAATTCGAATTAGTTAAAATAAATCATCAAGGCTTTGTTTTCGAGAAAACACTTTGTATACGGTCAAAAGAAATGTTAATTTCTAAAAAAAATTCTGATATATTGTTTTTGACAAGATCTGAATTTGTGCTTTTTGAGCAAAAAGAATGTATTTCTTGAAAAATTCTCGATTATATCGTTTTCGTTGAAATTTTTTAAATGTTTATTTACCTTTTTTAATTTCTTCCCAAATTTTATATTTCGATTTTTGGTTACGATAAATACTTTCAAAAAAAGAGACTTCTTCAAAAAGTCGTATATATCCAAGGTGCTTTTAAAATAATAATAACCTGAAGTTCGATACTTCATAACATGAATTTAAACGATTTCCATTTCTCAATTCAAACAAATTTCGAACAAGCTTTAAGGTTTTGCTTTTTTTTTTTTTCTGGGTAAATAAATCTTTAATTTCTGAATGATTAAAATTTTTACCTGTTTGAATTGACAGAATAAAACACATTATCGGTTAAAATGTTATCTATAGCATTGCTCAACTGAGCAACACAAGAATCTCTACCGCAATGGGCATCTGGCCCAGCGTCTTTCAAGCGGAGATTCATGTCATAGAGATCTGCGCCCTTAGTATCCTTCTCAAGGGAACTAGGGGAGCAAAAATATGCATTTATTCAGATAGCTAAGCTGCTGTTAGGGCATTGTCATCCTGGAGCATTTCCTCTAGGATGGTTAAAATGCCATAATGCCATAACCACCTCCAAACCCTGTCCGCACGGAACAAAGTCATACTATGTTAGATGCCTGGACACTCGGGAGTGGATGGTAACACGATCGCTGACGATTTAGCACGACAGGGCGCCTCCAACCTGACTACATCTCCTGCGCCGTTTTGTGGAATTGGTTGGTCCACTAACAAATCCATGATATAAAAATGGGTTGCAGGAGAACATAGGAGATACTGGTTCTCCCTTCCGGGGTTTCGTCAAGCAAAAGTGCTTGCCAAACCTCTGGATGCGATCAAGACAAAAGGTCCACCACACTGTTAGATACCATCTACAGGAAATTGGCCTATCGGACTATTCAGATTGCAGGCTCTGTCTAGAAGACGATGACACCACCAGGCATATTCTCTGTGACAGCCCAGTGCTGGTATGAGACATAGCCTATCACATGGGAAAGGAATGGATTAGTGCCTTCCATCTCAGGTCAATACCAACAAAAGATCTACTGCTATTCATGCGGAAAGTCTTTTGCTTTAATTTAAGGGTATGTCACAAAAGACCTTTTGGTCGCAGTGCCCCACCTCTTTGTGAGGAACCCTTTTTCGAAAAAAAAAAAAACCCCGCTAACAAAATTTAAAAAATTGCCGTCTATAAAAATTTTTACAAATGTGACAATCCCATATGAACTGCGAATTTGGCTTTTACAAATACAATTGCCATGAGTTGTTTTTGTTATTGACAAGTCAATCAATATGCGTGCCACAATATGCCTGGGTCATTAACCATGCCACCAAAATCGAAAATGTCCAATGGAAAATCTTCTAACCAATAGACCCAATGTGATAGATATGTACAATAACCGGACAATCGTAAATGCGTTGAAAATATTTTTTCATTTGCTAGCACAGCGGTCAGTGTGTACACAAAAAATAAAAAAAATGAACCCCTCAGAATGCATTTCTGGTACGAGCCGAACAAAAAAAAAATGTCGTTTAAATTGTTGTATTTTTCGGCGGAATATTTGGTACAGAAGTGCATCTACTCGTAAATTCATTTATTAGTGAACCAATCCGGTTCAGTTCGTTCAGCCACCTCAGATTTGTTTATTCCCAAACAAGAACAATCATTTTTTCGGCAGTTTTTTTACTGCCTGCAGTTGACACTTTGCCGGGGGGAGTTAGGAGTAGGGCATACAAAAATTTGGGTTGCCAGTAATTTCTTTTAAGTAAAGTTTGTGCCTGCACGAAGTGAAATTGATTGGAAACAAAATGTAAGCCGTGTCCCAACCAAATGGACGCACTTGGTTTGGTTTTTTGGGGTCATTGTTTATGACCAACTCTAATTGCAATAACAATAACATAACGAAAGAAAAGAAAACACTAAACAGAGTAAACATATTCTACAATTCTTTTGCAGGACGCCCTGGAGTGGACTATCCCATACTAGCGGCAATACCCTATACGAATTTCTATTGTGATGAACAGCTCTATCCGGGCTTTTTCGCAGACATGGAGACCAGGTGTCAAGGTGAGTTATATATATATATATATATATATATATATATATATATATATATGGAATGGAAAGATTGCGAAGAAAAAGATGTAGGCGTACACTCTTTTTTTTTCTAGTAAATAGATTATGTTCTGTAAATTTTTGTATACGAAAAATAATAATACAAAATTTTGCATGAGATTTTCATAAAAATAAATAAGTGGGGCAATGCTGTTTTGATATGACCTCCCTCCTGTTGTTCTTATTTTTCAAAATAAAAAAAATTGAGCAACAACGTTTTGCTATGCCCTCACAGAACAGTTGTTCATGTTTTAAAAAAAAAAAATTTGGCAACACTTTTTAGCTATGACCTCCCGGTAAAGCTATTCATATTTTTCAATAAAAAAAATGGGAAAACACTGTTTTACTATGACCTGTAAAGCTGTTCATATTTTCCCTAAAAATACATGAGGCACCTCTGTTTCGCTATAACCTCCCAGAACAGCTATTCATATTTAAAATAAAAATGGATCAAAACTGCTTTGCTTCGAACACCACGTACAGTTTTTTCAAAAGTAAAAGTTTGCTTTGGTTTTGAAACGTTTTTGGCGGCTGCGTACAGGCCTAAAGATGAGCAAATTTCTTTTCCCAATTATTGTTTTCAAAGCTTTTCCCCATATTTTATCCCAATTTAATTTTCTTTCAGGTTGGCACTACTGCGACATTGATGGACGCCAGGCCTCGTTCTTATGCCCCAATGGGACACAATTCTCGCAGGCGGTCTTCGTTTGCGACTGGTGGTTCAATGTGCGTTGCGATCTCTCACCGCGGCTTTATGCCATCAATGCGCGTTTGTACCAACGACCCAAGGTGAATCCAACTAGGCCACATCGCATCATAACCAAGGAACTGGTTGATGATATATTCAACTAAAACAAGCTATTTTTAGTATAGTTCAGAGTTTAAGCTTACAAAAAATAAAAGAAGAAAAACAAAACCATGTGGCGCCTATTAGTTTATAGATTTCTGTGTGCTTTGATCTGTTAAGTCCATCCAAAATTGGCAACATGCTTTTGAAGCATTTCAAAACCACCTTTAATATAGCGTAACTAATTTTAGCTAAAATTATGTTCATTTAGTTGTATAACTAGATAAGTGTAAGATATTGTATATAGCTTGTGTAAATAAATTTAAAAATATTCTTAAGCAAATAAAAATATTGATGTCATTTGCACTTCCAATCACATAAAGACTAGAAGTGACTGGCCTTCAATATTGATTTCGAGACACTGACTATTCCCTGCGCTCTTCAAAATTTCTACGGTGTAGATTAGAACTTCCAGTAAGCACCTCAAAGAGCTCATTGCAATTATATAGTATGCCTGAGATTTTTCAAAGTTTTTCTAAGGAACCTGAAACTTGTAAAGTTAAATCCTATCGCAACGATTTCTTTATACTATTCAATTTTTACGCTTGTAGTAATACGCTTCCACTATTGTGGCAGCAAAGCTAAGCATCTGTTGATATCACTGGCGCCATCTGGTGAACTTGATGCTAAAATCATGGTTGAGTTTTTTGGTGCTGCAAAGGCCCTATAGAGAGTAATGGCTTTCAAAAAAACTTCATTTGAAGAGTTAGAAAATTTTTTACGACAACGATGGGCAGACAATATGTAGGAAAAATAAATGTTCGGACATAAAATTTCGCAACTATTTTTTTATGTGTATTTTTTCATGCTTAGTTATAGATGGAAAGTTATATAAAGAAATAGCTTTAACGAAACTTGGAGAAAATGAAAATTTTTGAATGCTAATCGTTAGCTAGAGATATCCTGAAACGGGTTCAAGAAATGGTCTACCGCTCTTTGCGCTGAATAAGAGCGACAACGCAGAATTATTTCATTTATAAATGAATACAACTCTATAAATTCAAGGAAAGAATAGAATAGAATCAAACAAAACAAAAAATAGGGTGTTTTTTTTTCGAAATAGGATGATCACAAAATAGAAACAAATGTTTGCAAGTTTAGTTATAATTTCTGAAATGTTCTAATTTATGAAAGTGTTTTTTAAATTAAAAAAGGATATAAATATAAATTCAATAAATTTGGGTCCAGAAACACGAAAACGACAATCTTTTTTTTTTTCTTTAGCACCATTTTCGAGAGTTTTTCGAAAAACATATTTTTAGGCACTTTTTCAGTTATTTGGCAATATCTCGTGAACAAAATTTTGTATAGACATGAAAAACAATTAGATGGAAAGGTATCGATGTGCTTCTTACAGTGATATATGGTATATACCGATTAAGTAAAAAATACTGATGTTAAAGCTATTAAGGTTATTTTTCCAAATTACAAATTTTCAGCTTTCGTTCTGTTAAAGAACGTTTTTTTTTTTTTTCGGAGCTTCCAATGCAATAACAAATCTGCTTCTAATTTCTTGAATTTCGAATTTGAGAGCGTTCTACTAAGTGAATTTCCTATGTATTGATCTTGGAACTTCCATTTACAAAGCCAAAAAACTTAATTTATTCTCTAGCCAAATATGTATTTGGAGGCTTATTGGGTCGAGGAATTCATTTTTGGATTTTTTTTATATTAATTTTTTGTTCTCCTTTTAATTTTAAAATTTGACAAAATGTTGCGAATCTCGACGAATTTTCCACTTTTTTATAGCTCTCAAGCACTGTAAGAAATTTCGTCGATTTTCGCAACTTTTTGTCAATTAAAAAAAATCACAAAATCAAATTTCTTGACCTTTATTTTATTTGAATTCCAATTTTGTGTTTCTTAAAATTATAATAACCTAAAAAGATAATTTATTTTCATTCTGACAACTCCTCGCAATGTTTCAAAGCATTACTCCTGAAATTTAGATGGCTCCGAATATTTTCGCCAACAAAGTTCACCCAACATCTAAGAAACCCGAATGATAATAGTTCATATCTTTAAAAACATCTTTCTTTTCTTACTACTTTTAAATTACTTCTCTGTTCGAAGTACCTGAAAGGTAGTTCCATTATCTATCAGCACTTGAATGGATACTGCTCAGCACTGTGATATTTTGTTTCATTAAACAGCGAAAATTTGGTTTCAATTTTGGTTAAAAAATATATCCGGCACTCCAGCAAATAAATAAATATACCCAATTTATCTCCGAGCAGCAGCTTTAAAACCCATTGCATACGTTCAGGCGCTCCTTACAAAAATAAAGCACAAAATGCTGCATACTTTTAGTTGCTTTGGCAGCATTTTAAAATAACCCAAAAGCTACTTGGCCAACAACTAGAAAAAAATAAACCAACTTGGCCAACAAGCAGTGCATATGGAAAGTGACTAAGCATGCGGCTCAATGGTCTAGGGGTATGATTCTCGCTTTGGGTGCGAGAGGTCCCGGGTTCAAATCCCGGTTGAGCCCGTTCGGATTTATTTTGCTCTAACCAAATTTAAAATATTTTTGTGGTACCAGTTGACCGGTTATGGTAACTTAATTAAACAAAAAAACAAACAAATGATTGCCAATTGAAGATAGCTAAAAGTATTTTGGCCGACAGCTGCTGCATTTTGTTTTTCTTGGTAGTAGCCGCGATGGCTGCATGTTGATTAGACAACGACGTTGGAGCGGTAGCGAAAGGCATGCGGCACAATAGATTAGTAGTACGAGGGTTGGTCGCAAAGTTTTAACAATGTTAAAAAATATGGAACAGTAATGGAACTAGTTTAAATTTATAAAGAAATGGTTTTATTTCTAGGCTGCTTTTAGAAGTGATATATAACAAAAGAAATATTTCGGGGAAATAAAACTATTTGTAGTCGGTTTAAGTTATAATATAAATAAATATATCATAGAAGGATTCGTTACTGAATCAACTTTAAGCCGAAGTAGTTGTATGGAGAGTATGTTCAAACTATGTAATTTTTTAAAAAATATACAATCAGAAAATTATTAGTTTTATAGTAAAATAACAATAATTTTAGCTTTTTGGAGCTGACTTTTATAAAAGTACCCATATTTACATATTTTATTTCTGATTTTGATGAAAGAATACGTATTTCTATGGTAATATTCCATAAATATGCAACAATAGTTCGTAATCGATCAACAATCGATAATAGTCAATTTATTAATATTGCCATATTATACTTTATTCCAAAAATTTGCTAAATAGGAAGAGAACTAGAAAAGACAATGTCAAAATACCTATTACACAGCCACACAAAAAAAATTTATTTTTCGGGTCTGGAGGTCAGACCATGTTTATTATGTTTTCGCGGTTGCTGTCACGTCAGGGTTTTGACATTGGATTCGGATTCAGCGACCCCGAAAACATGTAGGAAACATGGTCTGACCTCCAGACCCGAAAAAATATTTTTTTTGTGAGGCTCTGTTATTTTCATGTAATCTCGCCCAAATTTCCGATCTTTATGGGCATTAGTGTGTCAATTTGTATGGCCGCAAATAAGTCGATTGGTGGCGCCCCATGGAGTACGGACAATTCTAAGCCACTTTACAGAAGAAACCAAAGGTCTATCTTGAATTTCGCGACTTTTAAAATTAGGTTTTTTTTTTCAAAAACGACAAAATGTAACATTATAATTCATCATTTGGATTTTTAAAACAAAACTTTTTATTTCTTTGTAGTGGTTTTGGGGATCCAGGAACTCATTTTTGATGCTTATTCTTACTTATGAGAACCGCCAGAAAGCGTTTCGAAGAAAAATAACGAATTTTTTGGGAAAACCATTAACCCATGACAACATTTGCAACATTTCCAACGAAAATTAAGTAAACCGCAACATTTTAAACGAAACATAAATTTTGATTGATTAATTAAAGGGTTTTTATTGTCTCTCGTCATGCTGATGGTCTTTGAAGTAATACACAATTGAGCACAATAATTTGCACCTGATTGATTTGAGTACTATTCGGTTGACTGCCTTTAAATAAAAGTCTAAAATTAATTTATTTTAAATCCGAATGGAATCTTTCCATCAAAATCGTTGAACAGTATTTATTCCCATAATTAAAAAAGGTTTTCTAAAACTTTGTATAATAGGCCAAATTTCGGAAAGCGAATAAAATATTCGTATTCGTTTTTATTTCAAATTTTTGTTGCTCCGAATTTAACAAAATCTTATTTTTTATCTACGACTAACTTGGTGGAAGGAGAAATCAAAATGATTTTGGCAAACGTCAGGGCTCTGACATACATAATCTCAAAAAATCTTATACCAAATTTTATTTGAGTCCGGGGTCAGACCATGTTTATTATATGTTTTTGGTCGCTGAATCCAAATCCGAGGACCGAAAAACCCCAGCATGTCAGGGTTTCGACAAAAAATATTTCTTCGAGTCTGGAGGTCAGAAGACCCGAAAAAATATTTTTTTGTGTGGCTGTGTAATTGATAGATGTGATAAGATTGATGTTAGGCCCAAAAAAGAAGGTATGAGAAATATGGTAATTTTCTGAAAAGATTAAGGAGAATTAAAGAATTAGAAAAAAAAGTTATCGATAAAAAATGTGAAATTGGGAGCACGAAAAAACGAATATAAATAAAATTTGTTCTTTTTTGAAAAACATCTGAATGTATTTTTATTTGCCCGCAAATTTCAATCGCAATCAATGCTCCGGCAGCTCTCTAATAGCTTTTTACCAGAACTTTTGAACTTCACCTCGCATCCAACTACTTATATCCAATTTAAGGTGGGCAAACAAGTTGCCCCTGTCGGTCCGGTCGTTCGTAGTCGTAGTCTCAACTAGTCAACTCTGGTTGATTGCCAAGCGCCAAAACCGATAAGTTTTCTTTGTGGACTTTATGGGCGCTAAGACGACGACAATTGGAAAATTAAACAATCAAATTGTTTGTAAAATCTTTTCCTCGGCCTTTCTATTTGACGTAAACTCTTTTAAAGAGTTTAAAGGTGTTTAGCGGGTCTTATGATGTCACAGACTAGTTTTCATGTGAAAAATTATGTATACAAATAGCAGTTATAAATAATACGTAATTTGAATAGAACAAAGATTGGATTATTTACACACTTTCCTTGTTTCATAATTGCCGGAAGTGAACGCTCTTGACGATTACTCAATCTTTAATATTTTAAATGTATCATCTAATGAAAACTGACCCAACTTGGCTACAAATTACTTTCACGAAAATCCCCCAATTCCAATTGCAACAGAGCGCCAGTTATAACCAGCTATGCAATTTTTGACAGAGTATGGCGCACATCGTCAAGGCCTTCGTTCAATTGGAGCTATCAAGCAGGACAAACGAAGCACAGTGGGATGAGTAACTACGAAAGTACCTCAAGAATGCCATAAATAAAAATAAAATGTCTTGGATTTTTATAATCATCTCCATCTAATATTGGCTTGCTTTAGATAATTTTGAATATCGAATTATCGATATATCTTTCAACAAAAAAAAAACACAAGAGTGCCAAATTTTAGATGCTCTAACAACGGATGGGGAGAAGTTAAGAAGAGAGAACAATCTAGAAGTTTGTCTGGTATTTTATGCTTGTCTTAAAGCAACATGATACTACTACTACTTTTTCTGGACTCCTAAGCGGAGCATAGAGCCTCTCGGGGATTGGTGAGAGGGCTGATTAGGGGCGATGAATCCAAGAGCGACGCCGGCGGTAGCGTAGCTATCGGTAGGGCCACCCATGCCGGTAAGTTCGAGGAAGAGTCCTGAAGCTAACAGCAGAACACATTTTTTGGCAGCCAAATTGCCATCAAATAAGCGTCTGCTTCCCCATTTGAACCCATTACTCATTGATTCTCATAAAAGATGTCAGAATAACATGGAACAAAACAATAATGGAAACATGTCTTCAAGGGGTACCCAATAATTATTGGGCAATCCCCCTGCTAGTTTCATGTTATAACGACAACACGATGAATGTAACCAAAGCAACATGAACCCCAAGGTGATCTCCTTAATACCCAATGAAGAACGTAAATTTGGCGATCGAAGTGAGCAGGCGTTAAAGCTCTCTAATTAAAAAAAAATATATATATAAAACATTGGCGGATACACGGGAGTGGTAATCGGGTCCGGACAACCCTCCTCCCAAAAGTTCGAAAAATAGAATGAGTCTTTTGCGAACTCCAAAATACACACTCTAACTCTCTCCTAAGTAGTGAACCCTCTAAGACCAAATCCTAGATATGAGGTTGTGGTTGGCAAGCGAAGCTAGCAGATGGAGAAACCCCCTAGTTATATTACGTTAGTTCATCCATTTAAAAAACTCTCTCGCCAGTTTTCAAGAATCAGAAAAAGGCTGTCTTTCAAAGCTTACAAATCCTCCTCTCTATCCACCATCACCTACATGCTCAACACCAAATTTATACAAGATCTACTCAATCTCCTAATATCCCCAAATTCTACCCACTCCTAATATACCCCTTATAGTGTATTAAAATCATGACGATTGCCTGACAGCTTACAACAAATTTGTTCATGTTTGTTTGCGGCTGGCTTGCAACGTGCAATGCGGCATATGTGTAATATTCAACATTATCGTTATTTAGAGTAAAAGGCTAAAACTTAAATTGTACAAATATCGATATATCTCTTTTCGAATGTTGCATTACGCCTAACAAATCACGAGCACACAAAACACCTGTATAAGAAGTAGTCGAAACGATCTAATCAGTCGGCAACTGGGTAACTAATCAAGTGCATGGAACCAAACCAGTGCCCGGCCAGGTGTGGCATCTGTAGCTGTGTTATTGACTTTTTAATGGCGGCCAGTTGCAGTTGGTTAGTGGCACTCAAAAGTGCTTTTAATGAGTACCAGAAAACAGCAGGAGGTTGCAATGTGCTGGTGGTGGCATGGTGAATGTCATGCGTCTAATGAAAGTGAAAGGTTGATGTAAACAGAGCGGGAGGAGGGCGTGCCATTATGGTGCATTCTACAAATAGTGGATGCAACATTAATTTCGATGAGTTAATTGCAGAGCAGCTGCAATGGACTCCATGACTGATGCAATTAAGACGGCTTCAATAAGGGCTTCCAAATCAATTTGGAATTGTGGAAACGCAGCATGAAAGGCGGATATGCAATGCGGGTGGGTTTATGAATAACGAAAGAAGTCAGGCGGCTTTTTGACTTTTAAAAAATTAAAGCAGGAAGACGGCAAGCGAATTAAGATCAAGAGGTGCAGCGAACCGATTTGTGGGGGATCACTTTCCGAAATGAGACCTTGCTCTTGGTAGAGTGATGAGAAGAACTTTTCTACAAATGGCTAAAAGCTTGACAAAAACATAAGTACCAGAACGTATTCCTCTGGAAATGCATTTTTTGAGCTTTATTCAAGTTTAAAGTGGAAAGACAATGTCACACGGTGTTCGGTTGTTGCATCTTCGGAGCTCTCTGGTCAAGATATAATCCAAAGCGAACATGTGAATTCCTGCGCATCCATAAAAACCGCACTACGATGGTGGTAGGAGCTGTAATGGGGCACTGCACCATTGGCCGGCCGGGTGAATGGCTTCACATTCCCGATCACGACTTCTGCAGCAGCTGCGGAGACGAGTAGAAGACAAAAAGCATCCGGCTATGCGATTGCCTGGCGTTTCTAAGAGGACGAACCCAGCTTCTGGATAAACCATTCTTTGAAGAGTTATTCCGGCTTATGTGCCTCAAAATGGTTTTGCAAAAAGAGAGACTTAGTTGACTTGGGATGCCCTTTAGTTTTGAATGCTTCTCAACCCGTCCCCCTCCCCTTCTCCAAATCCTTTCCTAATTTCTTGCAAAATTAGGCAAATCATGGTCTAATGGTTTTTGGGTGATCTCTACCACTGAATGAACGGCTTATTCCACCTAATCTAGAGCCCAAGAGGCATTTTTGCCTTGAAAGATTTCTGTTCGAAGCTTCTTTATTTCAACTTTGTGACGTAGAGTCTAATGTAAAACATCGGGGCTTATACGTATTGTATGCCAAAGAAATGATATACTATCCTCTGGATTCGAAGCATCAAAAGCGATGTTATTGAAGTCTTTCCCATGTTTAAAAACGAAAGGACTGGTGGTAAATAAGATAAGTTGACAAGGACTTTGTCGAATTAGGTTACACTTCCACAGAGAATGGCCGTGAGCATTGAGTTCAAGATCACTCTTGACGTCATTCGGGTTGGCGCTTGGGGCGACCATGGGCAGTATGGCCTGTATGTCTACCAGAACGGTTCCCAACTCGTCTTGTCGGAGAACTGCGCTACCGATTGCCTTGACGAGGAGGGTTTTCGACGACTTCACGGCTGCCTCCTAAAGGCCCCCGAAATGCTGCGATCTGGGTAGGATGAAGTTGAAGCTGATCGGTTTGGCTGCAGCAAACGCTGTTATGGCATCTTTGTGGGCGTTGAAGTGGTCCATAAACGGAAGGCTACCATTGTAGACATCTTTGATAAATTGGGGCGAATTGTTTATATTGAAAGAAGAATAGGGCCAAGAGTCTAGGGGTACCGAAAGGTTGGCATGAGGGGAGCACAATGGCAACGTTGTGGGACCCGTCAAAGATATGCCTCTTGGTACTCTGAGAAGTTGACATAAATAGGGCAGAGTGGGGTTGTTGTAGAAACCTGCCAAAGAGTTCTATCGAGCTTCTTTGGGAGGAGCGAGGTTGACATAAAAGGAGAAAGATGGGCTTGCTGTAGGGACTCCACAAAAAAAAATCCTTCAAGGGAAAGCGAGAAGTTCACGATACCAAAAGGGTAGGTCCGTTGCATTGATCATGGAGAAGTGCATCATACTATAATGGAAAGTGAAAAACTGACACATGGAGCAGATCGCGTTTGCTTTAAGACTTTAGCAAAGGAGTAGACTAGGAACACGCCATCATTTCCCAAGATGCAAGGGAAAACCATTCGATAATACTATTGCCGTAATATCAAAAATAGGAGACTTAATAATCTTAGTTACCACACTTATTCAATGAACCTTTCAATAATGCAAATTAGCTATCGAAAGTATCTCATGAACCACTAAAAAACCATTCAAACCCAAACCAGCTTTCATAACGTGGTCATAGGGCCACTGGTGACTACTTCACCGAACTGCACTCAAATTTTCACTCCCATGCGTGCTTTTGAGTGCTCTCAAGTATTCTTGACGAGTCATGATCCATTTGTTTATGTAAACAAGTTTATTTACACTTAATTTGACAATTTGTAATGGCTGAACACCAAAACAAAGTACTTTGAGTGCAACATGGGGTCTACCACTACCTACTTCCAATGATTGTGTTGATTGCTGATGATTTGTTGTAATATTCAGTAGGTGTAACTATGACCAAGTAACCGAGTTTCTTGCATTACAAGTTCGCTCTGGCATGCATAATCCCCCAACCAACTGCCACGTAACCAAAAAAAAAGTTGCTTCATTATTATTATTATAAAAGCAAAGAAAACGAAATAAAAGTGTAAGAAGAGAAAAATATGTATAAAATAATATAGGGGGAAAAAAATGCAGCTACTTGCAGCTTGCACTTTTTGAATGAATGAATAAAATGTAATTTTACACTTGAATTGCGTGACTTGCAGTGATTCCTCTCTCGGATTTCACAGCTAGAGACTTTTATGTTGCACGTCGTCGCCGTCATCCGACTCTGCACGTCGTGCCTCAAGCTGCTCTTTCGCAATCCAAGCACGCAAATTGATTTGGAAGCCCTCATTGATGGCTAAATTAGTTTAGCTATGCGGTGCCAGCTGCTCTGTAATTAAGTCATCCAAATAGATGTTTCATCCACTATTAGGAAAATGCACTCTAAAGACGAGACTTGGGCTACTTGTTTCAACTTCGAGTCATAATATAACAAAGATAGTGATTCTAAAGGTAGCTAGCGAGATGTCTAACAGCCTCTTGATATCGATCTAGTCTCTACTTCTTCTCTTAAGTCTTAAAGTATACGCTCTGCTCCATTTGACGAGTTTTAACTCTCCATGCAACAAGCATGGTACAAGTCTCTTTTCTGATCGTCTATAGGAAACCCATCTAAAAAAGTCCATATAAGCAAGTAAGTTGGTTGGAATGCCTAGATCTCAGAGATGATAAGAGCGTGCCAGGGACAGTTCGTTATCTGTCGTAATACTCGATTCCGCAATACCTGTTTGCGTTTATAGTTCGATTTGGCAGCAATCCCCCATTTCGGCACTCCATAAAGCCATATTGGTAGAATAAAGTGTACATTCAGCTCTTATTCATCTCAGCTGCAAGGTGCTCCTCTAATTGTTGTCATTTTTTAAACGTAGCTCTGAGGTGTGGTCCAAAGGTAAGGTACTTGTCCAAAGTGATGCCGAGGTATTTAGATTGTGACGGCTGCTCCAGGATAACTCCCTCTAGCTGGATTGAAGGGGTATGCGTCAATCTTTTGAGTTTGAAACATGGGTTTATTGTTTTTCGTGGGTTAACCTCTAAATTCTCCCGTTTGCAACAAGCTGCGAGAGTATTAAGATACGCTTGTAAATGACTATAGATGACTGCGATGCCATACGGATTCGTTGCAATAATAGACTTAGAGGCAGTTTCCATGCGTTCAGAGGTAGGGCTGGGTATATCAGAAAAATACAAAGAAAAGAGCAGCGGACCCAGAACACTGCTTTGCGACACTCTTGCTCTCATATTATAAGTGGACAAGTATATGTCCTCCTTGACCTTAAACTCTCGTCCTTCCAGACATGACCCTAAAAGGCCATAGTACGGTGCAGGCAAAAGGTTTTTAACTTTGCACAGTAGACCATCGTGTCACCACCCTATCGAACGCTTGCTGCATGTCTATAAAGACAGCGTTGGAAAGCTCCAGGTCGTCAAAAGCCAGCATGATCTGCTTCACTAATCTGTGGACCTGTTCCACAGTGCTGTGTCCCTCTCGAAAACCGAATTGGTGACCCGGTAAGATATTGCATTCACTTATAATGGCAGAAATCCGATTCGCAATATTCCTCTCCAATAATTCAGACAGGGAGGGTAAAAGACTTGTTGTCCGATACGACTCACGATCAGCTTCTGGTTAGATCTTTATTTTTCGGCAATAATTGGATCGCTTCAGTTAATTCTTCAATACTGCAGTGGGGACGGAAGGTTCTGGTCCTAATCTGCTCTATCGTAGCAAATTCATAAGGACTCAAACGATCCTCTAGATGGTATCCGAAAGCATTAGCCTGTTCCCTTGCGTTTCTAGCAAGTTCACCACCAGGACATCGGACAGGAACCTGTTTAAAGGGATGTCGTTTAAGCGATTTGGCGCACTTCCATAGAGAGTAATTCGCATTGACGGTGAAGTCCATGGAAGCCAGTTTTTGTTCGAAGAAATCACTTCTGAGTTCCCTTAAGAGGTTACGTAGCTGTCCTGCCACCCGGTTCCACAAAATTCGGTCCTAAGGAACTGAAAATTTTCCAGATATAAAAATGCGAATTCGAACGAAGACTAAATTAAAAGCGATCAAAATCAAAACGGCTAAATATTCAATTGCTGGTTTAAGGAATCTCGAAAATTTTTAGTGCAAACGGTTCACACTCAGTTACGCCCAGTTTGGGATTAAGTTTGCAATTCATTAACAAACTATTAAGAACCAGGTGCTGAAATAGTTCGTAATTACCTCACTTATACGATTTCTTAAGAGAATACCTTTTGAGCACTAAAGAATGTTTCACCAAGTGGCATACCACAGTTTTGGTATTCAATTATAGGCATGCCACTAAAAGCCACAAATAAATAGTTTAAGCCACAATAGCAACATACCACAAAACCATTAAATTGACTAATCAAAAACCTCTTTCGATATTTTTTTTTCTATGGTTTTTAGAATTTCCAACCACTTTTTGATAAAATGCCGCTTTAATTAAGTTTACATTCCTCACATAATTTCAAAAGCTAGACACAGAGCAAAACGGGAAGGATTGGATGGATAGAGAGATTTGGGCCAGGCCATAAAGTCCATTTGCATAATCACAATGCAATTTGAAATAAACGCAGGATGACACATGTCAACGAATAAATTAATTTACTCCGAAAATTATTTATGCAACAAACCAGGCAAAACAAAAACAAACCATGCCACATTGGCCACAAAATGAGAGTACATCCAGCTGGATGCCAAACTAAATGGAAATGGGATTTTTAATGGACTCGTTGGAAAGGGGCGCCGGTAAATGTGTGTGAAATTTGCTAAACGTTGACTAATAAAGGAAATGCCACATCCGTTGTGGCATGTGGCATGGGGAAGCTGCTGCTGCGTGATATATGCCTTAGCTGCAACTCTGTGCATCTTTACGACCTTAATTGCAGGAGTCTATTTGCGCAACACCTTATGGTTTGGCCAAGTGCTCTGGTGGTCTTTCAATTTGCTACAAATTGTGGCAACACACAAAGTGTTGCTCTTGATTTGTTGTTTGCCATTGTTGTTGTTGTTGTCCATGTTGCCGGCCACTTTTCAATTATAAAAAACTCAAACGATATGCGAAAAAATAAACTCAAAGGCGTGCAATTTCAAATGCCAATTGATTTTTGCCACTGTCGCTGCTTTTGCGTCTGCCACAGATCCAGATCCTGCCTTCACCGCCAACAAATGGTTGCCACACAAAATAGAAAAAAAACTAACCTCAGCCAAATGCAGCCATCTGACAAAGCCAAAGTCAGGCCACAGCCAACTAACCCAAACTAACATCCATTCAGGCAAGGCGACGACTCTACTAGTTTTACTCTCTGGACGGGGGCACCAGACCAGACCAGTGCATCATGGCCGCCCGTTACCATTCTCCGTTTCCATATTCCCATTCCCGTTCCCATTCAATTGGGTTTTGCATTCATAGCGCGTGATTTTGCAACTTTTGCTCTGGATTTGTCTGCCACCAGGTCGCTGCCTGGCACTCTCCTTTCTAACTCCTAAGTAGGGTATATTTGTTAAGGCTCTGATATAGGTAACGCCTTTAAAATGTTAAGGTATTGCAAAATTTTATGTTTGAAAAATTAAAGCTCAAATTGGTGCAGAAAATTGTAAAAGATTGGTGAATATTGAGTCATAATAGAGGGTGTTTTTTTTTTAAAACTTAGTGATTCGCAATTATCATTTAAACTTTGTTTTATGCGCACTTTTAAAGTGAAACATATGAAGAGGCTTTACACAAATAGGGTGATTTTTTGTAAGTTTTTAAGGATTTTGTAATTTGAAACAAATAATCAGTGAAGCCCTTTTATATGTATATTAAACTTTGTTTTGTGGAAACGTTTAAAAGTGATGCATATGTAATAAAATAAAGGGTGTCTTTTTTTAAAGAAAAAAAATAAAAATTAAAAAGTTTGTGCTTGCCATTAGTTTCTAAATTTTATTTTAGGTATGTAAAAATTTTCCCTGATGAATTTGACGGATCTTTGCATAAATACAATATATAGAGGGTAACTTTTTTTGTAAGGTGTTCAGGATTTTGTTTCTAAAGCAATTTTAAGTTTAAATGTTTGTTTTTGTAAACTTCTGAAGTGATGCATAGGAAAAATATTTATAAAGGGTCTTTTTTTTACGATTTGTGCTCTGTAATAATCAATTAGTGATTGTTATTTATCTTTTTAATTTTGTTTTATGTTTCAGGATTTTGTCTTCCCAAACTATTTTAAATTGCGACCTCTTCAATTTCGTGATGGAAGAGGTACTGTGGAAG
This sequence comes from Chymomyza amoena, assembly GCA_037043745.1. Classification (NCBI taxonomy): domain Eukaryota; kingdom Metazoa; phylum Arthropoda; class Insecta; order Diptera; family Drosophilidae; genus Chymomyza; species Chymomyza amoena. Next base: position 28,571 of record JBAMAX010000387.1, read on the forward strand.
GCCGGTGTTCATCGCAATGGCGCTATTTTTTACAACAGTGTCCAGCTGCTTGCATACGCTGATGATATCGATATCATCGGGCGTTGTAAGCGAGATGTTACCGCTGCATTTCCCGCAATCGAAAAGGAGCCTGAGATAAAACGAAGAATCACACTTGCCAATAGGTGTTACTATGGTCTCAGTAAGCAGATGTGTTGCAGATACCTCTCTCGAGCAACAAAAGTAGCACTCTACAAGACGCTTATCTTGCCCGTGCAGAAGCATGGGTTATGTAACGGACAGATGCATCTGCTCATGGGTTGTGTGAGAGAAAAACTCTTCGTAAAATCTTCGGTCCCGTTCGTTTTGAGGACGACTATCGCATACGGATGAACCACGAAGTGTACGAGATCTACGATGACAAAAATGTTGTCCAGAGCATCACAATATAATGTCGTACGTATGGATAACGATGCTCCAGCGAAAAAGGTATTCGAAGCGAAAGCCGACGAAGGAAGACGAAGGGGACGACCACGACTCCGATAGAAAGATCAAGTGGAGGAGAACCTATCCTCCCTTGGTATTTCTAATCGGAGAAGGCACGCGCAAAGCAGAAGCGCCTGGCGAGAGCTGTTAAGGTCGGCCGTAACATGAGAACGGGTTGTCATGAATAACTAAGCCTTCAGATGATTTCGAATATTTGGTTTAGTAATATGAACAAATAAACTATAATAAAAGAGTACAAACCATTCGTTTCGAATGCAGAAACTTCCTTCTATTCCTTTTCGGTTCCCTTTTTCAAAGCACAACCGCATAAGCCGCAATGTTTTTCGCGCCCCCGTCCGTGTTCCGTTGACGACGTGGACGACAACGACAATGTTGCACTCCATAGTAAACCCATCGTTGTTTGTTGAATGTTTGCCCACAATTCAAAATCATTTAAGCGCTTTGAAATGCACAACTGATGTTGGATCTGGGCTACCCGCAGTTGATTCTATGACCAAACCGGACCATAGCTTTTTGTAACCTTTTTATGGTGTTTTTCCTTTTATAGCTTGTTTTTCACGCCTTTGGCCATGGAAAACGACGATGACGATGTTGAAAGTTCTGCTGCGTATGGAACGAACTCTTTTATTTTATGCTTTGATGATAGTGATGATGACGATGGCGACGATGGTGATGTTATGGAACTGGGCATAAAAATATTGCGTGACATATTTTTCTTTGACGCTTTGACGGTGGGGCTTTATAATTGAAAATACCACAAAGGTGTCTCTAAGCTTTGTGACTATAAATTCAATTTAGTAATCATTTTTCATGCCAAATGCAACAAACTAACTTGCCCACACTTACATATAAGCAATAACAAGTGGATCGGGGCTATAGTTAGGATTCAACGACTATAAAATACCCTATTTCCATTATTTAGTATATTAAAATTTTTTCAACTTTTATTGCGCAATTAATTAAATCAAAAATTTCCGAACTTATTTAAATTCGAATTTTTTTAAAACTGTACCACCTTGAAATAATAATTTAAAAAATCGGTTATGTAAAACTTGAGAAATTGGTAATGAGGTGAAATTGTTTCGAATATCTCGAAATGATTCTAACATATTTTCGGATTTAGCAAGCTAGGATTTAAAACATATCAAATTTATCAGATAATTTCGAAACTCGTACCAAAAATTTCGAATATAGCAAGGCATTTGGAGAGGTTATGGAATCCAAAAATTTTAATGCTTTGTGAAATTTAAGTTAAGAAAGCAACTAATTTATTCGAAAATTTTCAAATCTATTTAAATAAGAATATTTTTCTAATTTTTCTAACTTGAGAAATTGGCAATGAAGAAATTTTTCTGAATAACTCGAAATTCATAGCATAAAAATGGGTGCGATTTTTTTCGGACTTAGCAAGCAGGGATTTAAAACACAACATTTTTCAAAATTCGCAACAAAAAAATTTACAACCTAAATTTCGAATTTAGCAAATCATTAGGAGAGGTAATGGGATCTAAAATTTTTATCCATTTTTAAAGCTTTGGAAAATATAAGATGAAGTCAATAGTGAAAAGTAATTAATTAAAACAAAAATTTTCAAAGCGACTGAAATTCGAATTTTTTTAAAACTACCAACTCGAAATAAAAATTTAAAAAATCGTTTAAGTAAGACTTCAGATACACAATAAAGAGAAATGTTATCGAATATCTCGAACTTTTTGCCATAAAAAATGGTTTGGACGTATTTTCGGATTTAGCAAGCTAGGATTTAAAATATATCAAATTTTTGAGAATATTTTGAAATTCGTACCAAAAAAATGTTCACCTAAATTTCGAATTTAATGAGATCTACAATTTTTATCCATTCTTAAAACTTTAATATGTAATATAAATATAAAATAAGTTGAAGAAACAAAAGTAAAAAGCAAAAAATTAAATCCAAAAATTTACAAAGCAATTTAAATTCGATTTTTTTTAAAAATTTAACAGCTTGAAATAAAAGTTCGTTTAAGTAAAATTTTAGAAATGGACAATAAAGATAAATTTTTAGGAATATCTCAAAATTTGTATAAAAAAATTCGGACATATTTTCGGACATAACATATGTTAACTTCAGTAAGCCATTTTTAATTCAAATTTCTTCAAATTTTTACCAATTCAATACAAAAAATATACAAACATTTTCAGAATATTTCGAAATGTATACAAAAAAATTCGTTGACCTTTATGGAATTCATTTTTATAACCGATTAATATTTTTTGAGTTATTTATCGACTTCCAAACCAGAAATTTAAATTTTCAATCCGAATTTTATTAAATTAACAAATCGATTCAAAAATTATGAAAAAATTTTAGAATGTTTTGAAATTTGTACTAGAAAAATTCATCGTCATAATTTTCTGATTTTGAATTCAATTTTTTTTAAAATTGTAACTAATTGAATACAAAAATTATACCACAATTTTCAGAATATTTCGAAATATATACAAAAAAATTCTTTGACCTTTATCTAAATCATTTTTATAATTGATTAATATTTTTTTTCGTTATTTATCGACTTCCAAATCAAAAATTTCACATTTTTTTCATATGCAATTTTCAATCCGAATTTTTTAAAATTAACAATTCGGTTTAAAAGTTATGAAAAAATTTAGAATATCTCGAAATTTGTACTAAAAAAATTTAACGACCGAAAATTCTGATTTAGCAAAGCTTTAGGAAGAGGCCTTAACAGTTTCATCCAATAAATAGTGAAAAGCAATTTCGGGAGATTGGGAAGAGGCATCTTTAAAAAATAAATCAAATTCAAATATAAATGTCCTTATACGTCTTAGGACTAATTTTGGTGAAACTTCTCATAAGCAAATTTAGGAATGGGTGCATCCCATAGGAGTTCGAAATGGGAAATTTTTGGAAAATATGGCAAATTTATAATTAGAAAATTAAAATCCGTGTGGAATATTATTAAAGAATAAAACAAAAAAAAAATTTCTAAACTTCATTAAAAGCTACTTTTTCGGTTTTCGAAAAATAGCATCAGAACGTGACGTACGTGAGGCTGAGAATTTTCCGAAGTAGGATTAATGTTCAGCGGATATCCGATTTTGTGAACTTCAATTTTTTTAAGTTATGCAAGCCACACAAAAAAAAATTGACTGGTATTATTTTCCCGATATTTTTTAACCCCCTGAATCCGAACCCAAAGTATCAAAAAGAAGAACTTCGAAATTCTGACATAACCCCCCAAAGAAAAAAGGTTTTTAAGATTTATAACAGAGAGCTTAAGTGTTGTGGATTTTGGGAACTCGCATTCAGTGGGTCAAAATTCATACGGGTAATCCTGTCCCATGTTATGTTCGCAACACTTTTCTTTCTTGTAGACCTGCCTATTAATACTCCTATTCTCCTTCTTCTGGTTACCAAATTCTCATTTTTTCATCAATTTAGTATACTCCTTTAACTTCCTTTAAAGTGTATCCAAAGCAAAAGCACCTGAAAGAAAACTCAATCAATTCAATGTTCATTACAAGCCCTGCGGGCCACTTTCCTGCAAAACGACAAAATGTTTCCCAAAATTTTTGGCACGTGTTGGGGGCTACAAGAGCTTTAACAACAACAACAACAACGCTCCCAACTACAACATCTCCCCAACGACCAGACCAGGTAAAAGTTGCAATTGTGTTTAATGACATGAATCCGACTGAGATGATGGTAAATGTTAGAGGTGCCCCGCACAGGTGTAAGAGTCGAGATAAATGGTGGGAGTTACTTTGGTATACACCTTAAGGCCACAAGTCGTTTGAGGAATTGTGTGCACTTGTAAAAAATTTACTTACAATCAATTTGAATGCATTCGAAATTGAAGAAACAATCAAAACTTGCCTTAGACAATGGCAACAGAATCAGCGTTTTAAATCGCTAGAGCTGTTTTATTACACGCGATTAAAAGCGCCACTTTCATTGCCGCAGCCTTTAATTGTTTAATGCGCGCTGGGTTTGGGTTTTTGGGTGCAGTACTATAACTAATCAATTTTCAACTGATACATATTTTATACAAAATACAAAACAATACAATGGAAATTTATAAGGTGAACTTGAAAAACTGGCATTTATAGTTTTAAGAGGACAACAAATGAAAGCTATTAAAATAATGCAAAAAAAAAAAGTAATAGGCTGGTCTCAAAATTTCACTTGTTTATATTATAAATCCGGCTGGTAATTTGAGATGAAGAATGTTCCCAAAAACATTATTTCAAAAAATTGTAGTGCATGTACCCCAAAGGAGCTAAGTTGGATTGGGAAAAAAGAAAAATTTTCGAGTATTGTCAAATTTTATTATATTCGTAACATAAATATCGTAAACAATCGAAATTAGGTTTTTTGAAGCCCAAAGTCCATATCGCTTCTATGGCAAAAGCGTAAATAAGGGCAGTATATTGGTACCTTAATACTTCACTTTATCTAGTGACTACTCCTCGACGCCCGGAGAACATTCAAGTCAATTTATACCTCAAGTACGAGTTTAGCTCCCGAACCGAAAGTTAACAATGACTAATTACTTTTTTGTGAGAGTAGAAAAAAAAGTTTTGGGATGAAACATTTTTTACAAAATACATAATTCTTCAATCTCGTTAAAAGAGTTGTGGGCTCTAAAACTCTCTGCGGCATTATTACAAATAAATTTTCTGAAGAAGAATTCAAACTTTTGGACTTTTTAGAAGATTTGAAAACGTATATTCACAGTTTCTGAATTCTTCACTGATTCTGTAATCTAAAACATCCACATTAACCTCTGTTAATATGTTTTTAAACAGACGATTACTTTGATGGAATCTGGAAACATCTGTACTAGCATTCTTAACTATATCTTCCTCGGAGTATAGTTTCTGGAAGAACCAAGTTGAGGTACAACCATCCAGAAGAAAAGCGTACTTAATAGTTCTCAATTCCAACCATTTTTGGAGTGGTAGGAAGCTAAAAGAGTCTAATCGCCGACAATAAAAAGAGTTGAGAGTAGGTGTTACCACCTATTTTAGGTAGAAAATGAACCCTCATAAGCATATGAAGAAAGAATCTCAATATTAAGATAGTTAAGGTGAAAAATGAGTTGCTGAACGCGCTAGTCCGAAATGCGATAGCCCTATAAAAGAGATTTATACCATCGTAGCTATTTCTATTTAAGGTTAATCATTTAAATTTGTCTAAAATTTGTAAACGTTCGCAGAAGCCACTGATTGCTAATTGGCAAGAATTTCATGTTTTTGGGAACACTCCCACTATTATTTACTTTTTGTTTACATTAACTTACTTTGCGTATAAACCAAAGATTCGTGTTTTCGATGTCGTGTAAACTAGTCATAAATATTGGCATAAAAAACAATGCCTGTCGCAAAATGTATAATAATGATATCGTGGTTAAATCGAAATTATAAAATATAATGATGAGAAAGAAGATTCCAATTTGTGGTTGATTTTTGTTGCTGTTGTTATTGTGATAGAAAGTGCAAAGGTGAAAAGTGTAAAGTGAAAGGGCAAATGGGTTACCAAAAATAGAATCCACCTACAGCAAAATAAACAAAATAAAGTAAACAAAAGAGAAGAAAATTATGGAGCACAGTGGGCTAAAACATGTAAAAAAATTAAATTAAATTATGAAGCACAGTGGGTAAAAAATGTAAAACTAAAAGAATTTTAACTTTTAGAATCATCTATCTATCTTCTTTTTCGATTATCTTCTTGATACTTTTTTTTTTGGCAGGAATTGCGATGAAGTTTGGGATTATGGATTCCCAAAAGTTCAGCAAGCTGACAAAGCCAACGACCTCAAAACAAAATTCCTGTTGTAGAAATGCAAGAAGGGCTGTCCAGAGTACTGACTTAAGTCCCATCAAGAAATTTTGGGGATTATTGAAAAATAAAAAAAGTATAAATTATACTAGTTTACAAATTTAGGGATCATCTAGTGAACCTTGGTATAAAAGTGTTTTTTATGGTAATTTTGGGTCGAGAAACACAAACAACGAAAGAGACAACTTTTTTTTTCTTAATACTCGAATACGAGTTTTTTTTTTGAGAAATTTTTTCAATTATTTGTTAATATCTCCAAAACAAAATTGACATAACATAATTAAAAAAAAATTCGTTAATAAAAAGCAAGCAAAAAGTTTGTAATTTTGAAAAATGGTAGAAAATTTTTTCGACTTTGGTTTTAATTCAACCATATTTTGTTCTCAAAATATTAACGAAGGTTCATTTTTCGTGTAACCTAGTGTTTTAGATATATAAGTTAATTAATGGGGATTAACCAATAAAAACGATTTTGTCCAAGCAAAACGGAGAATTTCGGGACATAAAAATGTCCAAAGAAAAAAATTTCGAATTGGAATTTTTCGAACATAAGTTCGATGTAAAGATTAACAAATTTTTAAATCCTCGTGTTTTTGTGAACTGAGACTAGGAAACGAATATTTCTCTGTCGTATATCTCAAGGAACTTTAATGAAGAGAATCGATCCAAGGGCAACCCATTAAATTATACTATATCATCATTCTGATGACAATATGGTTTGTCGCAAATTCTGATATCGAAAAATCTTTACCAATTCAAAAAAAAAATTTCAAAAATTACACAGTTCTACAAAGTCAAGTAAGTTGTTGGAAAGCTAAGGGTCATTTCCAAAGTAATTTGCTGCGTAGAGTCCGCGGTCAGAATCGACCCATCACTTCAAGGTTTTGATATATTTGAGGTTTTGTACCCGAAACGGTGTAACGTTGAATAGCCATAACTTTGGGAAAACAAAATTGATCGCTTGTACTATTAAATTAAAGGATAAGAGGGTACTAAATGTTGTAACTGGACAGACGGACATCAACAAAAATTTTGCACATAACTTCAAAAGTACAAAAAATTTCTTGGCAAGGTGTACCTTGTGATAAAAAAAAAACACATTTTTCTTAAATTATAATTAAAGTCTTTATTATCGCATTCGAAGTATTCACCATTAGGTCCTACACACAAATTCAAAACTTGATCCAATCATCCATACAGTTCTGGTAGGCCTGGGCAGGGGGCAGGGATGGCTTTGAGTTCCTTCTTCGAATTTTGTTTGATGATCTCAATGGTGTCAAAACGCTTCCCTCTTAATGACAATTTGAGTTTGAGGAACAGGAAAAAGTGAAACGGTGCCAAATCTGGTGAATACGGAGCCTGAGCAACCACATTCGTTGAGTGTTTGGCCAAAAAGTCGAGTCGGGCCGCGACGCGTTTCATGCCCAAAACTTCAACCAAAATGTGTTCGGCTGATCCATTTGAGATGCGAAGGACTGAAGCATTCTCACGAATACAGACACTACCATTTTCGAGCACAATTTTCTTCACTGCATCGACATTTTCTTCGGTATTTGATGTTGAAGGACGACCGGAACGAGGAAAATCAGTGACGTCTTCATGACCCTCTCTGAACAATTTCTACGAAAATTCATTCGCAACAAAAAATTTCAAACAAACTCGTTGATACACCTTTTTTTCCATTGCAAAAATCAAAGAACGTCCTTTTTTCGACTAACAACAACAGCTGCCAACCAATACTAATAATGTAAATTGCGCTCAAATTATGGCAAGATGTCAAAAACAATCCTACCAACCTAATAAAAAATAAATATACCGATTCATTTTGCGCGCGCCTTTTAAATCGAAATTACCAAAAACTTTTTAATCGGTATAGTATATTCTTAAAAATACTGGAGTCCTCTCTTGCATTTAACAAAAGTGATTCTTAAATACATTTATCTTTGTTATATCCTCAAGATTATATACGCTCTTGAATTATCTTTAGTAACCACTGAAAAAAAAGTCGCCTAATTGGTTCGAGTAGTGTTGGTATAGTTTACAAAATGCTCCTTAGTGAAACTATGTAAGGTATCTTCAAGCAACATTTGGGTAAGCAACTTTTGCTAAAATTAAGATCTTAAGATCATGATGAACTTATATTCTTCCAAGGTCATGCTGTTTTAATAATTTCCTACCAGTTTTAAAAATTCTCCCACTGTGCAACACTCCCCGTATCTTCTAAAAGTTTGTGCTTTTATAATCTACAAGATCTCAATCAACAAATTCTTTTTAACATTCAGAACTTAATTTCTTCTAAGCTCTGGCTGTTTTTATAACTCCCAACCAGTTTCAAAAATTCACCCACTGTGCAGCAATTGTCCGTTAATGACTTCATTACAAGGCGCGGACCAACTGTAGCTTAGTAAACAGCAGCCAAAACAAACACAGCAACATCCGTAAGCAAATCGAGTAACGGTAGTTAAAAGCAAAACAAAATTAGTAAAACAAAGCGAAACAAGAAAAATAAATAACAAAATACTAAGACAGATACAGACCTGACCTACGCCAAAGCATGGCAAAAACAAAGAGACGCGTGTCAAAACAGCTGCGCAGCGAGAGAGTGCAGCAACTGATCAAAAGAGAGCGAGAGACGACCGTCAAGCAGTGCAAACTGACCCAAGCAGTGCGACTCGCGACTTTAGTCGCTCGCTTTGAACAAATAAACAAACGCGTCAGCTGCGCCAACGGCTCAGTTTCAATTGGAACGTTGCGCAGACGCAACACAAACGCGCGGAAAAAAATATAAAAAATACCAAAAAACAATTGTGGGTTTAACATTTTTTTGGGAACCGCGCGCGATTCGGTGTGTACAAAGTATTTAAGCTATTATTAATAGCGTTTAAGTGGCAATTAATTTGTCTAAAAAAACAAACAAAAAATTAACAGAATAAAAATAACGCAAAATCTGTGGAACTTGTGAAAGTTGTCGCTACAAGATTATCAGAATTCTTTAAAAAGCCGCGACACGCGATTAATAACAATAAGTGGTTTTAAAACAAAACAGAGAATAAAAAGTGAAAATATTATACAATGCATAAAAAACTTGCCGAAATCTGTCATGTTCTGCGTATTATTTAAATTTGCTTATAAGTCGCAAGACCTTTTGATCTCTTAGTCTGGTCACACTTTAGACAAAGTGACACAATTTTTGCGTCAAAATATTTTATGGGTAGACATTTATTATCGGTAGACAGTGGCAGTTACAGGGAAAATATCTAGAGTGGGGTATGGTTTAAATTATAAGAAACTAGACCCCCTAAATGCGCCTCTTCAGATCTCATTCAGCTACAGCTGGAGAGAGTGAATTATTTGTTGTAGCTTTTAAATTTACATTAGTTTTGTGACAAAGATATTCATCATAAATGTGTTAAGTGGCGATTAATTAAAAGACAAAGTTTATAATATAAAGTTTTTAGTAGAGCAAGATCTAGTAAAGTTAAGTATGTCAGTTGGAGTTAGTTGTTGTTCTAAAATTCGGAATTTCGGCGCAACTTATCAGCTGTTCTATGAAACAATTGGCCAAAAGATTTTATAATTTTCAAAATCAGGCACAAATTTCTACTATTTTACATGAAAAGACAGTTTAGCTAAGAGTTATGCGAAATAAATTTTAAAGGGTTTCTATTGGAGATATTTATGTTATGGCTTAGACTTTGTAAGCATATAAAAAGATCTTAAAAAATATTTTATCAAAAATGAGTCGATAGTTTGTCTTTTTTCAAAAGGAAACTGTTTACTTTTTAAATTTTTCTGATCAACAAGCTCGTAATGAAATAATTGGTATATTCATGGATTTATTTGGGATTAAAGCTCAGTTGAAGACAATTTCTAAAACAATACTTGCAGTTTTTGATTATGTATTGTCTTCATCTCTACAGAGATCTTTGACGATACCTACTTTGATGCCACTAAATAGTTTTGATCTATAAATAACTATAAATCCCAACCAAGATCTTCGACCTTCAGTATCATCAACTCCTAGACAATCTTTGAGCCAGAATCCCAAAGACGATCAAAAGTCTAAATCTCTGTCGAAACCAGTGCTGGAAAAATATCATTGGTTTTGATACTTTTACCTGGAAAATATCGATGTATCGATATAACGTCTCTTTGATTACGATAATATAAAGCATAACCATTTTGATATGGCCAGATTTTTGTCTTTATAAATTACATCGATGTTTTCCTTTTAAAAGCAATTAAAACAACGACGTTTTTTGAGATCTCAAAAAAGATCTTCGAACTTTAACGTCTTCAGCCATTCTGTGACGCAATTAAGAAGGTTTATAAATATCTATATCTTAACAGATATATTTAAATGTCAGCATTATCAACTCCTACACAATCTTTGAGACAGAATCCTTAAAACGATTAAAATTCTATATCCCTGCCTTAGCCAGTATATCTCTGCGTAAACCAGTGCTGGAAAATATCAACGTTTATGATGCTTGCAACTAGAAAACAGCGATGTATCGATATATCGTGTATTTAATTATTTTCGTCTTTTTAAATTACATCGATGTTTTCATTTTAAAAGCATTCAAAGCATCAATTTTTTTACAGCACTGGTCAGATCTCAACAATTATATTTCATATGTATTGATACATCGAAGATTTCCTAATAAAAAGAGTGAAAGCATCGATGTATTTGCAGCACTGGTCAGAACCCCTAATACAATTAAATACCGAGATCTTAAGAAAGATATTTCATATATATCGAAGCATCGATGTTTCGTTCGTTGCTTTTTCAAATCTTCTCAAAGAGCCCTTAATACGATTAAATATCGAGATCCTAACAAAGATATTCCATATATATCGATACGTCGACGTTTTCAGTTAAAAGTATCCAAAGCTTCGATTTATTTGTAGCACCAGTCAGAACCTTTAATTCAAATTAATATCGAGATTTCCACAAAGATATTCCGTCTATTTCAATGCATCGATGTTTGCCCAGTTAAAAGCATTCAAAACATCGATGTTTTTGTAGATCTGGCCACATCCCTAAATACGATTAAATATGGGATCTCAATATAAACACTCCATATACATCGATACAACAAAGTTTTATAGTTAAAAGTATTCAAAGAATCGATTTATTTACAGCACTAGTCAGAACCCTTAATACGATTAAATATCGGGATCTCAGTAAATATTTTCCAACTATCTCAGTAAATATTTTCCAACTATCTTTAAAAATTTCTCGCTTTTTTTTTGCTCTGCTATAAAGTGAAGTATGATGCAGTTTAAAGTTATTTAAGGACAGATTCAAGCTTGGGATTCTTTTGTGCTTTTAGCTAACAAAACTAAACATTAGTTTTTACTAGAAACGAATCTTGAACCGAGAATTCTTTACCGAAAATCTTTTTCCCAAATATTTCTAAACAATTTTAATCAAGATAACAAACCTTTAACCTCTAAGGTGTACAAAGGCTACAAAAATATCAGAAATCATATCGAATCTTTCAAGAGATTTTCTGTTTTAGTTTCTAGTAAAGATGACCCTTAATCTAGTGAACCTTCCTAAAAAAAGCTTTTTAGGTTAATTTGGGCACCGTTTTTGAGATATTGGCGAAAAACATGTTTTTGGGCACTTGTTTTAGTTTTTTGTGAAAAAATTCTATTCCACCAAAAGTGGGGTTTTGTGAAAATTGGGAATTTGGCATTTTTCGTTCAAGGTTCCATAACGTTTCAATATTTTCTTACGGTGCTTAAGAAAAAAAAAAACGGTTGCCATTTTCGTGTTTCTCGACTCCAAAATACCCTAAAAATCACCTTTTTATGAAGGTTCATTTTTTGTGTAAGCCAGTGTTACAGTTTAGTTAAAGTTCGATTCAAAAGTATTCCTTTATATAATGAAATTATTTTCTTAGATACTCTTCTACTTTCATTTTCAACTTTCATGCATTATTTAATAGTCTTCCAACCTTCAATATTTCTTCACCATCATAAAATAAACAAATACAATAATACTTCCTCAAATCTTAAATAAACACTGAAGACATTCTAAGACATTAAGATATACACTTCAGATATAATACTCTAAAAAACAATGACCAACTAATTGCTAGATACAATAAAGATTAGTTGACCAAAGTTTTAACTTAATCATCGTCAGTGGTCGGCCACATATTTATGAGCCACAGCCCACACGCAACAATAAAATAAATTTAAATTGACAAAAAATGAATTTTTATTTAAAATTTACGCTTATAGTTTATTAATTTATGCGCACAGAACCCAAAATAAAAAGGGGAAAAACCCAATATCAAGGAAATAATTGAGCGCTTTCTAAGCACATAAATATTTTAAAACTCAAAATTGAGACGCCAAACTACATAAAAGGTTTGAGATGATCTAAAAGCTAAATTTAATAAAAATAAATGTTTATAAGGCATAACAGCATTGCATATACAAAAAATATGGTTCTATAAATTGGAAAGTTAAACAAAAAAAAACTAGATCTATATATCACATCGTTAAATAAAATTAAAAGTGACGACAAAAAACGAGCCGCTGCAACAAAATGCGCAACCTGTTCATCAGCAGGCGCTGGATATTGCCATTGGCATTTGGTAAGTACAACTCTTGGACTCTTAGACGTCTCAGTTACGAGATACTTACTTCAAGTAGAGATACAGAAAAAAGAAACCCCAAACTAGTTTCTTGCGTACAATTGTTGCAAGGTCGTCCAGAAAATGTCACTGCGTTTATGCAATCTTTCGAATTGGCGCGTAGACCTGATCTGAGTAGTTATTGGTCATTGGCCTGCATGGAAACGCACATTGGGATAATTGTCATGAAAAACTGAAGCTTGATTCACAAAATTATTTCAAGATTCAATTTTTCGGAATGTGCTATAAAATAAAAGACATTTTTTCGGGAGGTCTTATAAGTTAAAATTAATTTTTTAAGGGCACCTTTTCAAGACACTTTTCTTATTATTTTTGGATCAAAAATGTTTCATAATATTGTCTTGGATTTAAAATTATTCTCAAAATATTATTGGATTAAAATATTGTTTTCTAAATATTTTAGGTTAAGCTATTTTTCTCTTAATATTTTTGATTAAAAAATTGTTCTCTAAATATTTTTGGATAAATATATAGATCTCTAAAACCTTACAGAGGCGGCTAGACTTCAGCGAGTCATGACCAAAAAGTCCTCAAACGGGATGGGTCTGTTGAGCAGGAGTGATGGTTCCTTCACTTCAGACCGTAGGGAAACATTGGAGCTTTTACTCCAAACTCACTTTCCAGGCACTTCAATCTGCAGCGGAGATGCCCAATATTCAAATTGGATCGAGCCAAACCTCCGAGGGGATGCCAGAATATCTGGCACTATATTCGATGCCGACAAAGTAAGATGAGCCATTGGCTCCTTTGAACATTTCAAGGCACCTGGTGGGGACGGACTTTTTTCTAGCACTTCTCCAGAAATGTCTGGATTTCATCCTAAGACCACTGATTTGTCTGTTTAGAGCAAGCTTTGACTGGGGATATATGCCTCACTCTTGGAGGAGATTACGGGTTGTCTTCATACCCAAATCTACCAACAGGCCAATAGACAAGCCCAAGACATACAGACCAATCAGTCTAACCTCATTCCTTCTGAAAACAGTAGAGAGACTTCTCGACCTGCACATCAGAAACAAACTGCAAGCTGCGAACCCGCTGCATCCAATGCAGTTTGCCTAGTCCAAAGGGAAGTCAACAGAGGTTGCTTTAGATTGAAAACGATTTGACTCCAAGAACATAGCTTTGTGCGCATTCCTGGATGTCGAGGGAGCTTTCGACAATACTGACTTTGGTTCTATCTCTAGAGCGTTGACACGTAAGTACAAAGAACCACTTGAGACCGCATGGTTTGAATCCATGTTCCGACAGAGGGACATAACTTTATCTCTAGATGGTACAACAGTCAGCATAAGAGCTGTAAAGGGTTGCCCCCAAGGATCTCCCTTGCTATGGTCTCTCGTAATCGTCGAACTTTTAACTAAGCTGTCAATGCTTGGTAATAAAGTCATTGGGTACGCAGATGACCAGGCTATCATAGTGACGGGTAAATACGAAGGTACCATCAGAGAGATGATGAATAATGCTCTTCAAGTTTCCTTAAAATGGTACTAAGTGAAGGGCTTAGCATCAACCACCAAAAAGCTGTGATTGTTCCCTTCACGAAGAGATAAAACATGGAGCTTCAAAACCTTGTTATAAATAACACTGAGGGGGAGTAGGATAGCAAACATATGCATCTATTCATATAGCCAAGCTGCTATTAGGGCATCATCATCCAGGATGGGTAAAGAATGGTATAACCACCTCCAAACCCTATCCGCCCGGAACAAAGTCGTGTTATGTTGGGTGCCTTGACACTCGAGAGTGGATGGCAACTCGATCGCTGACGATCTAGCACGACAGGGTGCCTCCACCCTGACTACATCTCCTGCGCCGTTTTGTGGTATTGGTTGGTCCACAATCAAAACCATGATAAACAAATGGGCTGTAAGAGAACATAGGAGATACTGGTTCTCCTTTCCGGGGCTTCGTCAAGCAAAGTGCTTGTCAAACCTCTAGATGCGATCAAGACAAAAGGTCTTGGCGGAGCGGACCTAAAGCTCCTGGTAGCTTACCTATATGGCCACCACACTGTTAGATACCATTTACAGAAAATTGGCCTATCGGACTCTTCAGAGTGCAGGCTGTGTCTAGAAGACGATGAAAAAAAAAATATAGTATATCTCTCAATTGTTCACAACATATTTTAGAATACAATTCTTTTTTTATTTACTTGAGGTATTACTGGGAGCTCATTTAGTTTTTAAATAACCTGTAGCGAATATACACACACCGTCTAAGGTTTGTATATAGACAAATTTCTTACCGAATTCCCAATCGGTCAAATCTTAGTATCGCTTAGTTAAAAAAAAAATATTTCTTAATTTGATTATACGGGATTTCATAGCATTGTTATAATAGAAATTTCATAAGGGAATTTTTGTTTACCTATTGACAGTTGTTTTTACATAATTTTAGTGAATTTTCACAGAAATCCTTCAAATAGACTGAATATAAACAAATATCTTACCAAGTTGCCAAGGAATCCCAAGCTTTTATTTGACAATTGTCTTAGAAAGTTGGCAAATGATTTAAGTCAGAAATAATTAAAAAATATTTTATCTGAGTGTTTTATAAAAGCTTTTAAAGCATAACCCAATAGAGCATTTACGTTCTTCAAAACAAAAATTATTTTGCAATTAACAAAAACGAATTTAATTATATTTTAATATATCTAGGTCAAAGTCAAGACACTCTACAAATAAACAAAATAAAAAGTGAATGTCCAGCAATGTGAGAAAAATGTATTTTTTCCTGAATTTTAAGCTACAAAAGTCAGTTCGCGATATATTTATTTATGTACACATTCAAGCTCTTTAACTATTGCCCGGAACGGTTTGAAATATTCACATTTCGGAATATTCTCTACACTCGAAACTTGTTAGAAATTACTTACCCTTAGACCCTTAGATGGGCAAGAATAAGTTGACTCGGTAAAAAAAAAGTGGACGAAAAGAACTAGTTCGCTAGTTGGACATAACTTTATGATGCAAGTTCTTTGGCTTTTAAGAAACAAAAGTTAAAAATAAACAGAGATGGTTTTTAATTTAGCTACATACTTCCTTCTTAATGTTCTTCACATATCCAAAATTTTTGTGCGAAGTCTATTGATCTATTGCAATCTGTGTAAATTATCCGACACTATTGGGTTCAATCAACCTCACGGTGCATCGTCGTGCCATCAACACTTGACCACAATTGCCGGCAGTTTTTCGCGCTATCCCTCCACCAAACTGACAATATGAAAATGAAGTTTAAATACCTAAATGCAAAATGACAAATGACAGAAATCCCAAAAACGTGCGCAAAGCTCCGTTTATTTTGTGCAATGTCGCGAAAATTTACGCGCATCCAACGGATGTCCCTACTTCGAACTGCAAACTTCGCTCATCTGCGGCTTAGCTGCAGCTAACTACAATCCGCAGGGTCTGGGATTTGGTCTCTCCATTGAGTTGTGTTGTGCTGTTGTGTTTTGGTTCAGTTCGGTTAGGTTAGACGTGCTGTGATTGATGGAATGCTATTCAAATTCATTATCAACAGCAACAACAGAAGTGGACAGAGCAACTGCAACATGACAACATTACAACGAATACAATCGACTGGACGAGGGTCGAAGGACGGAAAGGGGGGAGCTGGCTGGCTTAGACGTGCTGCATTTGGTGTTTGCGGCATTTGCAGCACGTTAAGTGGATTGGGCTTAGAGCTGTCAGCGAGGGATTAACAATGAGAGGAAACAAGTTCATTTGGCAGTGGAACTTGATAGAGTTGCTTTTAGTTAACATTATTTTTCAAAACTTTTGAACTGCTAATGAGACAGAAAACGGCTGACACTGATTAGTTTTGAAAAGTTGAAAAGCTTTGGGGAAAGAAATATGCGCATTAATATCATAAGATGTAATAGGGAAAACTTCCAAATGATTTTCGGCCCATAAGTTTTTTATCGTACTTCGCTTCCAACTGAGGAACACTATTCTTGAATCCCAAATGTCCGACTCACAGAGACGGCTCTACTTTCAGTGACTTCGGGAGTTGAGAAATCACTTCACCATAATGAATTTTCAATAGTGGATTTTCTACACATTGAAGGTGCCTTAAATAATGTCACACCCAAGACCATCGCAGACGCCCTGAAGGAACTCAGGGTGGAATTACGACTAGTCAGCCGCATTGAACAGATGCTCAAATACAGAGTCATTCAAGCCTCTCTTGGCACTTCCAGTATCGTATGATACGTAAGTAGGGGAACACCGCAAGGTGAAGTCCTATCCCGATGGAAAGACTGCTTGGCTTCCAACTGAGGAGTACTATTTATCAATCCCAAATGTCCGCATACAAAAGAGGCTGCTCTACTGAGACGGCTCTACATTCGTTGATTTCGGGAGTTGACAAATCACTTCACCATAAAGAATTTTCACCAGTGGCCTTTCTAGACATTGAAGGTGCCTTTAATAATGTCACAGCAAAGACCATCACAGACGCACTGAAGGAACTCAGGGTGGAATTACGGCTAGTCAGCCTCATTGAGCAGATGCTGAAATGCAGAGTTATCCAAGCCTCTCTTGGCACTTCCAGTATGTCAGTAGGGGAACACTGCTAGGTGAAGTCCTATCCCCATACCTTTGGAACGTAGCCATAACCGGACGAATGCGCACCCTTGAAGGTTGTGGATGCAAAGTAACGGCATACGCTTATGACGTAGCAGTTGTCTTGTAGGGTAACTACCCACAAACTCTCTGCGAGCGTATGACCAACGCCCTAACGCCCTGCGTGCGCTCTCCGAATGGGCCACGGTTTCTAAAGTCACACTTTCTTGATGAATTATCTCAGGTCTCCAAACAGAGTCCAAAATGCATCTTACGGTTTACTTAGGCTTATAGTAGTTTTACCCCATGTTGGGGACCTCTTAAGTGGGAAAGAGTGGTGAATGGTTCACTGTAGCGGTATCACAACGGGCCTATTCTTGGCCTTAGTGATTTGGGACGTCAGTCCCACCTGCCGCCCTAACCTAACCTACTAGGGAACTCGTTAATAGAATTTGAAACTTGGGTTTCTTTGAAAAGCTGGGCAATCTTCGACATCCATAGTAAGCAGATCTTCTGCGTCTTAAAAAACTGGTAGATATATTTATGCTTTAATATACTTTTATTTTTGCACTGTCAAATTTGGATTTATGTACTTCATCAACCAAGGAGTGAATGCTAGTTTTACATTTTGCTTCCGCGCCCTGAAAGAAATCATTAATTAGAGAAGAGTCTTATCAGCACAGTTGACAAGGCATTACCGCATTTCATGGCACCTCCAACTCCTGGGGCTCCATTGGTCGCAATAAAAATGGCGCAGCCGTGGTTCAATCATTGCAGCACACTAAGCCGCATGAATAATGTCGCTACTCCGTCGAGGAGTTGATAAATCTGAATGCTTTTCGTTTTTGGGACTTTTAAAGACAAGTGCAGAATATAATATATTTTTTTTTTGATTTTAAACATTTTTTTGTAACTTATTTGACTAGAATCTTTAAATTTGTGTCGTGTTTGTATGACCTAAATTCCATGGCACTCTTTTATTTTATTATCTTTATCTTATTTTATTTATTTCATAAAAAATTTAAAAAATATTCAATATTCTAAACTACTGTTTGAAGAATTCTCAACGAAATTCTTATCTTGAAGTTATTAGGCGAATTGTTGTTAATAGTTCTAGTTTATAGTGAAATAACATTCTATGAATTTTTAATTAATTCAAGTATTCAATATTTTACATTTATTTTTAGAAATATTTCCTCTAAGGGTTTTCCTTACAATCCCCAACTATATTCTTCTTCCAATTTTTTTTTAGTTATTCACGGTTTGATAGCTAAGATACATTAAAAATGTTTTTATATTCAGAAAATAATTTAAAAAAAATTTTTATTTCGATCTGGTAGCCAACCTTGGACCTTAGACCAGCCCTAAAAAGTTAAGTAATGTTCAGCGGACCACCGTGTTTACCATTAGTCGTGCTCTACGCTGCAACCTAAACGAAGCACTAGATGCTAAACTAAACCTCCTGCCTCTGAACAAAATGGCGAAACAACAAGCCGTTCTGTCAGCATTATGCATGATAGAGGCAAAAAAATGGGATGACCCAGATTTTGGTCACGAGACCAAGATTCTTAAGGAGAACCCACTTATTCCCGAGAGTACAGACTACTGCATTCCGCAGGAACATTTCACAATCAAATTTAGAGCCCATATTCCAACCAGGGAGGAGTGAAATATAGGTGTACCAGGCCCAGCTGGCTCGATAAAGATATACACGGATGCCTTCAAGCTAGACGACGTGTAGGCGGAGGCGTCTATGTTGAGGAATGGAACGTTAGAACTGCTTTCCGACTCCCGAATCACTGCAGTGTCTTTCAGGCAGAGGTCTCTGCAATCCAGAAGGCTTTGTTAACAACAAGAAACCTACAAGTACAGAATAAGAATATCTGTATCTACTCGGACAGCCAGGCAGCTATTAAATCCCTAGCTTGGATGACTTCGTGCATGAAGTCAGTGAATAGCTGCCACTTGTCTCTAGAGGATATGGCTGAGCAGTTTTCAATTTACCTCATATGGGTTTCAGGGCATAGGGACATGGCATCGAGGGCAACTGTATTGCGAATGAACTGGCTAGACTAGTAAAAGACCTAAGAAAATTTGTTGTCTGAATAGAGCCCAGTGCTCAACTGGGTCACTGACTAGTGGGAAATCACGCATCCAGGTTGAATGCTCCCCACAATGACTTCGGTAGAAGCTGTGGCGATGAGGAGGAGGTGAAGACAGTGGAACACTTTTTCTGTCACCCAGTGCTGGGCAGGAAAAGATTCTTTCTCCGAACAGAGTCTAAAATGCCTTAAGGTTTATTCAGTCTGCCGGATGGCTGGCTCACCTCATATTGGGGACCTCTTAAGTGGGGAAGAGTCGTGAATGGCTGTAGCAGTATCACAACGGATCTATTCTTGGCCTAAGTGAGTTGGGACGTCTGAGCATATCATCATTAGGGCCAAGAATGGGCCCATTGTGATACTGATAGTTGTACCTTTAACAGCCCTTCCCCCACTCTAAAAGTCACAGCAATTCGACGACCTGAATAAACCTCGAGAGGATTTTTAGGCTCTGTTCTGGGAGCTGAGATAAGTCACTAAAAAAACTGTTGCCTGTAAAGTCGGTTTTACGGGCGAAGATTTTACGTGACAACGTCTTTTTCTCGGTAGAATATTTATTGATATCATCATCGTCATCATCGTATGGCCCTTACAACCCGCTATCGGGTTACGGCCGACCTCAGCAGCTCTCGCCAGGCGCCTCTGCTTTGCGCGCGCCTTCTCCAATTAGAAATACCAAGGGAGGATAGGTTCTCCTCCACTTGATCTCTCCATCGGAGTCGTGGTCGTCCCCTCCGTCTTCCTTCGTCGGCTTTCGCTTCGAATACCTTTTTCGCTGGAGCATCATTATCCATACGTACGACATGGCCGAGCCAGCGCAGACGTTGTATTGTGATACGCTGCACAACATCCATGTCGTCGTAGAGCTCGTACAGCTCGTGGTTCATCCGTATGCGATAGCCTTCCTCAAAACGTACGGGACCGAAGATTTTGCGTAGAATTTTCCTCTCAAGCACCCCAAGAGCAGCTGCATCTGTCCGTGACACAACCCATGCTTCTGCGCCGTATAAGAGCACGGGCAAGATGAGCGTCTTGTAGAGCGTTACTTTGGTTGGTCGAGAGAGGTCTCTGCTGCACATCTGCTTACTGAGACCATAGTAACACCTATTGGCAAATGTAATTCTCCGCTTTATCTCCAGGCTGATGTCGTTTTCAGTGTTAACGGCGGTGCCAAGGTACGTGAAATCCTTGACCACTTCAAAAGTATAGCGGTCCGCTACAACATGGGAGCCCAGACGCCGAGCGTTCCTGTTCGTAGACAGCATATACTTTGTCTTGCCCTCGTTAACCGCTAGACCCACTTTCGCTGACTCCTTTTCTATTGCGGAAAATGCAGCAGTAACATCTCGCTTGCAACGCCCGATGATATCGATATCATCCGCGTATGCAAGAAGCTGGACACTCTTGTAAAAAATAGTGCCATTGCGATGTACACCGGCCTTCCGCAGTACCCCTTCCATCACGAAATTAAAGAGGTCGCATGATAGAGGATCGCCTTGTCTGAAACCTCGAACAGTATTGAAAGGTTCGGAGAGGTCCGTTCCTACCTTGACAGAGCTGATGGTGCCGCTCAATGTCATTCTGCAAAGACGAATCAGCTTTGCAGGAATACCGAACTCAGACATGGTGGTGTAAAGGCGATCCCTTATCGGGCTATCGAACGCAGCTTTGTAATCGATAAAAAGATGATGAGTATCGATCTGTTTTTCGTGGGTTTTTTCCAGGATTTGTCGTAGCGTGAAGATCTGGTCTGTGGTGGACTTACCAGGTCTGAAACCGCACTGATAGGGACCGATCAGTGTGTTGGCATATGGCTTCAGTCTTTCACATAGTACGCTCGACAGGATCTTGTATGAGATGGCAATAAGACTGATTCCCCGGTAGTTGGCGCATATCGTCGGGTCACCCTTCTTCAATATAGGACAAAGGACACTGAGCTTCCAATCGTCGGGCATGCTTTCCGCTAGCCATATTTTGCATAGGAGCTGATGCATGCACCCTATCAGCTCGTCGCCACCAGCCTTAAACAACTCAGCAAGCAGTCCATCAGCACCGGCTGCTTTGTTGTTTTTGAGCCGCATTATTGCAACTCGGACTTCCTCATGGCTAGGCGGTGGGACACACATATTGTCGTTGGTCGTTGGTATCAGGTTGTTTTCCCCAAAGGCGGTATTTGTAGCGTCGTCGCCTGCAAGCAGCTTGGAGAAATGTTCCCTCCATAATCTCAGCGTACACTGCGTATCTGTGACCAGATTCCCATCTGCGTCTCGGCAGTTTGATGCTCCGGACTTGTAACCTTGCGTCAGACGGTTGACTTTTTGATAGAATTTTCGAGCATCATTTCTGCCCCGTAACACCTCGAGATCCTCACGATCGCGCTTTTCCTGCTCTCGTTTCTTCCGTCTAAAAAGGCGTCTTTCTTCCTTCCTCTTCTCCCTGTAGTTTTCCAATATGGCACGCGTTGCGGCAGACTGCAGCGTTCTTTTATAGGCGGCGCTTTTCGCAGCAGTTGCCTCGCGACACTCCTCGTCATACCATTGGTTCCGTGGGGGTGGACGCTTGAACCCAATGGTATCTTCAGCGGCGGAGCGCATGGAGTGGGATATGTGCGCCCAAAGTCCGCCAACATCATCAGGGAAGGAGTTAGGTTGGAGGAGCAATTCCGAGAGGTGAGCGGTGTAGGCTTCGGCTGTCCGTTGTGATAGCAGCTTAGCGACGTCCAGCTTTCGTTGCACACTGGGGCGTACGTTTTTCGCATTGCACAGTCGCATGCGTATCTTGGCTGCAACAAGATATTGGTCGGAGTCAACATTGATTCCGCGAAACGTACGCACGTCCAGCACGCTTGAAGCATGCCTTCCGTCGATCACAACGTGATCAATTTGGTTACGCGTTTTTCGATCAGGGGACAGCCATGTGGCCTTGTGAATGTCGAGGTGCTTAAATCTGGTGCTACTAACTACCATGTTTCGCGCCGCGGCGAAATCGATCAGCCTGAGACCGTTGTTCGAGGTGGTTTCGTGGAGGCTGAACTGACCGACTGTGGGGTTAAAGATGCGTTCACGTCCTACCTTTGCGTTGAAGTCCCCGAGGATGATCTTCACGTCGTGGGTTGGGCAGCGGTCGTATGTGTCCTCGAGTCTCGCGTAGAATGCTTCTTTAACAGCGTCGTCCTTTTCTTCCGTCGGGGCGTGCGCGCAAATTAGGCTGAGGTTGAAAAATCTAGCCTTGACACGGATTGTAGCCAGCCGTTCACATACAGGTGTGAATCTAGAGACGTTGTGACGAAGTCTCCGGCTAACCACGAATCCGCATCCGAATTCGCGCCTCTCGGCATGGCAGCTATAATATATATCGCAGTTTGTTTGCTTAGAGCAACCTTGTCCTATCCATCTCATTTCCTGGATGGCGGTTATATCAGCCTTAATTTTTTCGAGGGCATCCGCCAGCTGGATAGAGGCACCTTCCCTATTGAGGGTCCGGATATTCCAGGTGCATATCCTCAAATCATTGTCCTTTTTCGTTTTGCGGTGGTCGTCAACATAAGGGGGGATTTTATCCGAGGCTTTGGTTGTGGTTTTCATTGGATTGTTGTTTAACGAGGCGGGTGCCAAACCCTGCGCTCAACCGTTTAACGTCCGGGTGACTCGCTGCACACATTAACTCACTCCACGAGGAGGCTGTGTGTCAACTTGCAATCATTTGAGACAGAGATCGCTCTGGCAGTCGACAGGTTGACAGCAGTCAGAAGCTTTGCTCTGTACAAATGAAAGCCAGGCCCACCCTATTTATTGATATGAATATTATTAAATTGCACAATAATAATTACTATTTGAGTGATTTTGTTGAGGATAGGACGATGATAGGAGAAATAGGAAATGAAAGGAAGTGTTTCTGCTGTAATGTGTCTTGCGAAAGTCAAGTCGATGGTTGTTTCTTTTAACGTAGTTGACTTAGGAACGTTTGATACGCAATCAAGATTATACGTATATTTCATGATATTATGAAACGAGTTGTCAGACTTTACGTTTTCGTATCTCTTAATAAAATAAAATTTTCTCGGCAGTAGATAATAAATAAAAAGGTATAAACGAATGGTTTGACAGAAGAAAGGCCGAGCTATGCTTGTTAGCATGCAAACAAAATAACAAAATTTTGTGTTGCTAAGGTAGCGCAGTGCGAGTTTCTATTTGTGCATTACTTTTCCCGCAGTTGTAATGCAGATTTTCGGCAGATCACTGCTTTCTATTTGCCTCCGCTTACAATCCCTCAAACGAAACGCAGCGCTTGTAATCAATTACGTTTTCTGCGGAGGTAATGCAGTATTTCGGCAGACCGCAGAGGCTATGCGCCGCTGGGGTTAATCAGTTGCGCTCACTCAAACCTAAAAATAGCCACCGCTGTGAGCAGTGCCGGTTTGGTGCTGAGCGCTAAGCGGTGCGGCTGACACTGTGCGTTGCTTGTTGCTGCGATTCACAAAAAGTCGCTGGTTCGTTTATAGATAAGAGCAGAGCGCAAACCAAAAATAAAAATGGCACTTATCGTTACGATTATTTATCGCTAGACTTATCGTTACGGTTATCGTTATCCTTTTTCAATGGTGTCTCCCATACAAACCTAATTTAAGACGTTGTCGTCAAAAAGTAAGAGTTGAGAAACGATTCCTACTCAGTCCAGGAGAGGATGTAACAAGCAACCGAAATTTTTGAAAAGAAACGGTGCTGGCTATCCAACTGCACCCATCGCTATGTCCATGTCTCGTGTCTGTTAGAGTCTTGTGACGTCACTGTTCATATTACTTACATGATTAGAGAACGGTGGTTATGGTTATATACTCAGTTTTTGGCATGATGATGTAAATATAATTGTGATTACAAACTTTTACTAATAGATGATATGATTGGGGCCTTTTACTTTCTTAGTATATGGATATCATTCTGTGGTATAAAATTTATATTTTCTAATTGTTTTGTTTTTGTAAGAAACTTACAACCTTGAAATAATTTTGTTCCCATAACAACTTCAAAGTTGCCGCACTGTTTTGTTTAAAACAATGAAGTCACGATCATTTATTGTTTCTAAAGTAAAATACTTATTATAGGGAAATATGAGAAAACTCATAAACTTTGTTCTCAACTCAATATCCAAGCCAGAAAAATATTGTAACAGACCCTCAACAGACCCTCCCTCCCTTAATCACTTCAAGTAACTCCTAAAATAGCCACTCACGATTTCCAAAACCCAACTTTACCAATAAAAGTGACAGCTCTGACTAATTGCCCAAATCATATAAATTTGCAAACAATTGCAATCCTTGCATAATAACATGAAATTTGTCAACCGGTTGACTTGGCACTTTTATTTTTTGTTTATTTTTTTTTAAGCCTCTTATTCCCTTTTCGAGCCAAGTCAGGCGCAGACTTTAATTATGGTCATCAAGCATACAACACAACACGAGACTTGACTTGGTCGGTCTTGGTGGCAAACCGCCCAATTTGAAAATCACCTAAATCCCATTCAGACAGCTCAAGAGAAGAGCGGAGAGCGATAGGGAGAGTGAGAGTAAGTAAGAGAGATGGCGTGGAAAATGCGGTAATTCGGAAAAGCCGCTTAACACGCGCCAATTGAAACAAGATTTTCCACACAATGCGAAAAGAAAAAGTAAAATGACTGCCAAAAAAAATAAGCACTAAAAAAACACTGAAAAAAATAAAAATCACTTTTCGCGAATTCGAAAACTGCTGTTGGCAGTTCCGTTATGGTGAGACTTTGTGTCAATGACTTTGAAATGATTTTAACGAGAGATTTTTCACCATTTCAACGATGATGATGTTTAACAGTTGGTTGAGGGGCGTAACAGGTCAGTTTAAGAGTCATAGTAACGTTAATGTCTTGCTCGTCGTACGTGGACTTTATGAGCAATTGGATAATTGATATAATAAAACAGATTACGATGGAGATAGACATGATAGAAAGCGCAAAAACTCTCGCTTTCAAGTGCGTGAAATTGAGCGTATTTAAATAGCTTTTTATGTATTTTAGCGAGTTTTATATAGCTTGACTTGGGTAGTTATTGGTTGATTTTTTTGTTAACCTATATAATATGGCTGACTTTATTTGGCAGCTTGTAGGATTGGCATAAAACCTTATTTGGTTGTAAACAGGATTTCGCTGGAAAAGCAAATAATGGCCATAAGGAGTACATGTGAGTCATAGAGTAAGCGAGTATATGTAAAGTGATATGTAACAGGGTGAGGGAAGTGTACTTATACCAAAACGAATAAGAGAGTACATAAAGATATATTATAGTAAGATCTCGAAGCACTTATATATTCCCTTCCTGACGTATCGATCGGATCTTATGATCACGGAACTTTTTCATAACAAGAAATTTAGATCTCTTCTCCCAAGACTTGGCCTGATGGCAGCCCCTGGTGGCAACAATGGTTCACGGATGGGTCCAAAACTGAGCAGGGTGTAGGTGTTGGAATCGTTGGACCCAACACCAGAATCTTTACCGCAATGTGCATCTGGCCCAGCGTCTTTCAAGCGGAGATTCAGCCATAGAGATCTGCGCCCTTAGTATCCTTCTCAACTGAACTAGGGGAGCAAACATATGCATTAATTCAGATAGCCAAGCTGATATTAGGGCATTGTCATCCTGGAGCATCTCCTCCAGGATGATTAAAGAATTCCATAACTACCTCTAAGCCCAGCTGCCTCCACACTGACTGCATCTTCTGCGCCGTTTTGTGGTATTGGTTGGTTCACAATCAAAACCATGATAAGCAAATGGGTTGGAGGAGAACATAGGAGAACATGGCTCTCCCTTCCGGGGCTTCGTCAAGCAAAAATGCTTGTCAAACCTCTGGATGCGATCAAGCCAAAAGGTCTTGGCAGAGCGGACCTAAAGCTCCTGGTAGCTTACCTATCCGGCCACCACACTGTTGGATACCATCTACAGAAAATTGGTCTATCGGACTCTTCAGAGTGCAGGCTTTGTCTAGAAGACGATATTCTCTGTGATTGCCCAGCGCTGGTATGGGACAGAGCCTGTCATATGGGATAGGAATGGATTAGTCCCATCCATCCCAGGTCAATACCAACAAACGACTTACTGCTATTC
The DNA here is from genome assembly GCA_037043745.1 of Chymomyza amoena. Lineage (NCBI taxonomy): Eukaryota > Metazoa > Arthropoda > Insecta > Diptera > Drosophilidae > Chymomyza > Chymomyza amoena. The sequence continues at coordinate 55,366 of JBAMAX010000387.1, forward strand.
ATGCGGAAAGCGTTTTGATTTAACTTAAGGGTATGGTACAAAAGACCTTTTGGTCGCAGTGCCCCACCTCTTTGTGAGAAACCCTTTTTCGGAAAAAAATATTATAGGACTTTATACAAAAGTACCAAATACCCGCTTTGCTATAAGAAAGATTTAATTTAAAGAAAAAAGGGCCAAAATTCATCTCTAAACTGTCTTGATTAAGGAGTATATCGAAATTGGTAAAATTTGATATAACCGCCCATGTGTATAACGATATATAGTAATAAAACATTTTGAAATGAAAAGACCTTCTAATGCAAAATGATCCCAAAATATTCGCAAAATTTTTAAGTAAATACAGTTTCAGTTGATATAGTCACCTCCCTATCGCCCCCTTGAGTTTTTTCAATCCGTGCTGTAAAATATTTACCCCTGAATATTAACCCTGTATTGTGATCGGATGTCAAAGTAAAGTTATAGCAAAATCTGTACACCCCTTACCCATAAAATTACAACAAAATGTAGGTATAGGGTGCTTTTTTATATTGGATATGACATATTTATCGACATTTTTAATGATCGGAACTATATCTCATGAATATTTAGTATTTACTTAGTGTTAGAAAGCTGTCATTACACAGAGACAGGATTTCAAATAACAACACAAAAATGTTCTTCATATAGGTTGGATTTGGTGGCAAATGTAAAAAAAAAAGTTTGGGACTCGTTTCCCTTTCTGTTTAATTTTTTGTCATTCTTCAATAAATCCAATCTTTTGAAGACAATTTGTGAAATCCCACACTTTTTGAAGCAAACGTCCGGTAGTTTTAGAAAAAATCCCCCTGTATTTGACTTTGAAAAAAAATTAAATAAGTTATTAGAAATCAATAAAAGCTTGAAGTATCGCAATACTCTAACCTGGAAACATTTCTGATGTTGTAATGAAATTTCGATATTTAAGTAATTTTTCTCCTAAAAAATCTTACTTTTTATGGAAGAAGAATTGTTAAGTTTACCAAATTCTGTTTTTATCCGGTTTTAAAAGAAAGTTAAAAGAATGTATAAAGCAAAGAAATTTTCTACCATTCAAAGATTTTAAAATGTATTGACTAATCGGATCATAAATATTAGAGATCAACGCAATATTTAAGGATAGCAGTGTTGGTAGAAGGTTGGTCATCTAGGGACCAAATGATTTTTGGGATCTAACCAGAAAAGCTATTATAATATATCGTTTAGTTAAGGGCAGTTTGGGACTACGAATTCCAATACCAATTCATGGTTTTTCTATATCGCAGTCTTTGCGGCTTAAGGTTTATTTTTTGATATTATGAACGTTAGAATGTGAATTCCACGACCATTCTAGTCTGTTTTTAATGTATCGAGTTCGAATTTTCGACTTAATTTTTATTTTCGATAAATACTTTCAGAAATATAGTTGGGCTCCCAAAAAGCACGACACCTAACTATCTCGTTTCGTTTTATATGATACAGGAGCCATTTCTAATTAAGTTTCATTGTAAAATTCAAAGAACCATTAGGACTGTCTTATATTTGACAATAATATAAGGCTTTTTATGGAAAACAGTGTATCCCATTGTCGCAAGCTTTTAGAGGTCTATCTTCCCCGCTCAAACGGAATTTGTTTTTTTTTTTCGTTTCTTAACTTTTTATCAATACGACACAAACAAGTTGCACAACTTTTACATAGTCAATTTAAGTTTACGATTTGTTGCAACGACAACTTTTATTATGAGTAGCCAAGCCAACCAGCTTTCAAGTTCAATGCTGCAACAACTCCTTGCAACACACACATTGGTTTTTCCTCAACCTACTCTTACTGTCTACTTAAGCCTAGACTTCCCCCGGCTTGCAACTATTTTACATTACAAGTATATATATTTTTTTAAAATCTAATTTAAAATGTAATTTTCCATCCTGCAGGCGAAATTTCACAATTTCGTTTACTGCAAACTGCAACTAAGTAAATGTTGCAATAATATGTTGCTTGGTCCGAGTCCAAGAACCGGTTCGGCTCGGTTCGATCAAAGCCAAGAGCGATTTCGCATTTGCTTTCATTAAAATTGGCTCGTTTTCATTTTCATTTGCATTTCTTGTAGACTTTTTTTCTTGCATTTTCCTGCACTTTTCTACACTTTTCACTGCAAACACTTTGATTAGTTTAAGGCCTTTGGCAAATTTGCACAACTTATCAACTTGGCGCGTTTTAATTTTAGATCTTGGTCAAGTGTTTGTGCGATATTTTAAACTCTAGTGGGCGATTTTTTATTGTATAAACTATAAATCACAGGGAAGCTTTTTTTTTTTAGCCGGAAGATGGACTTTTATGTGCAGCAAAAGCAATCGAAATTGCGTCATTGCAAAAAAGCTGTTAAACTTTAATGTTTTTGGTTATATAATAAATTTATTTCAAGTATGTGTAGAAAGAATTTATTATGTTACCAAAAAAGAGGTGCCATAGAAGATCCCATCCAACCTCCAAGTTTCTGACGCTTCATCAAAGATGTGTGCCTGGCATTGTCTTATTTGAAAAAAGCCGTTTCCTAATGGCCAATTCTGGCCGCTTTGGTTGATGGCCTACTTTTATCTGGTTTGTAGTGTACAATAGAGGTCCGATTTGATTGTGTCACCCCATGAGAACAGTTAAAAGTCGAAGATTTCCTTTAAATCCCGGGCTTGGTGTTTGAGCAGACAGACCGCGTTTGAATTTTTGGCAATTCTCGTTTTGACCCAATTAGTATGATTCAAAAGTTCCTCCAGTTTCTGGTTCAGGTTAGCTTTATGCAAACGCTTTTCTGGCTAATTTTTAGTTCCTGCGCAATGGAATCAGTGCTTACATCGGTTTTTGACTCAATGATTTACGTGAGTTTATCAAAATTTTTAACAATCATCCGACCAGAGCGTTGTCTGTCTTTTACATTCAATTACCAAAACAGAGGAGGTAGCTCCTCTTCTTATAATCGATGCTGTATTGGGTCTTGGTTTTGCATATGGCAAGAATATTATCGGCAGATCAGTTATATCTATGAAAGAAGTCTTTGTCAAGTTAAAAAAAAGAAGCAAAAAAGGAGGAGGACAAAAATTCTTCTACCATGAAATTCACACTGGGTTCGTCGCGTTGGACAAAATATACCCATAGATGAGTAAAACTGCGAAGTTATCGCGACCAGTTTAAATATCTTGGTTTGTACATCGACTCCATTGCTTAAGCGATATTAAAGATAGAATTATATTTGCGAACTTAACATTTTTCTCACTTCCAAAGTTCCTCAAGAAAAGCTCCATATATGTAAAACAATGATGAGGAAATCAGGTATAGGAGAGAGAGAACATTTTTGTGAATAATTCCTAGTTGGATTCTAACAATTACTCAACATTTTTCTCACTTTCAACGTTCCTCAAGTTACGCCTTCTCAACAGAACCCTAAAGCTTCGGATAAATAAAACAATGTTCCGACCAACACTAACGTACGTATGTATGATGTGGATTCTGATTCTGATATGAGACTCCTAGAGACGACAGAGATACAATTTTTGAAAAGAATTCTTCGTCCGATATGGAAAGATCCTAAAATTTACAGAATCTGCACCAACGAAGAGCTACGGGAGTTATTTAACGATACAAGAGTTGCGAGAACGCGAAACCCCATTTTGAAGAAAAACGGGTCGGGACTATAGGGTGTGGTCCGACACTACGTGTACGCCTTCTGGAGCTCCCTTTCCGGTATCCACTCAGAGATGCCGTCACAGAGCTATTTCTGTTTAGGTTCCTGCTTGAGATGAGGTAAGAAGATGCTGTCCGCCGATACTAGAAGTAGACTTTAGGGACAATGTGGACATAATTCACTTTTAAGGCAACGCTCAGATTTTTGGCTTACTTCTCGCGCCAGGCCATAATAATTTGGACGCTACCGTACGAAGTCCCTAACACATCAACAGTCAGACGAATAGTAGCAGGAGCATCTTAATTTTGCGCATAATTTCGGCAATCCCTCGCAGTTGAGGGATTGCAATCGATCAATCAACTAGATGGAAGATGAGTAGTTGGGCGACCCCGAGCACGTTGGATTAATGAAGTGAAAGACGATTAAAAAAAAATTAAACGTCATAAACTGGGAGGAAGCTTCAAAGGATAGACATTATTGGAGAAGTATGGTTCGAAAGGCCAAAGCTGAACTATATGATGATGATTGAGTTCATAAACAGTCGCCACCTGATCTACCCTGTCTGTCACCTTTAAAATGAGCTATGGTATATGCCAGGAGCGGATCCAGGATTTTGGTAAGGGGGTCCAGAGAAATCCATCTTTTATAATTGTGAAAAATATTTTTATTAGGGCTTTCTGATCCCGAAGGGGGAGGTCCGAACCCGAATATCTCGAAAAGAAATAGGAGAACGCCGTAGGGCTGGGTCGGTGCACAAAGTACGCAGGGGGCTTAGCCCCGTAGTGTTGTATGATTTGCCTCAAACGCTTTTCTTTTGCACTGACTCATTTTTTGAGGTTTTTCTACACTTTTTCTGTGCTCATCTTCGTTGAACCATTTCGAGGATTCGATAAAAAAAACAGGTGGGCAAATTTGACAGACTGCCCAGAACTTCACAAATGGACTTTCTTAGATAGGAGGTGCGTAAGAAGTGCAGACCAGTCACACAGCAAGTAATGGATTCTTTCTATCTTCTCATTCCCGCAGCTCCTATTGAAATTGTTGTGAAAGACATGCCCCCTCTCCCAGAAGGCCAAAGGCCAGTGCCAGGTTACAACTCTCATCACCCTCCTATTCCTGCTCTTGTCGAATCGCAGGAGTTCTTAAGTTCGTTTTCGGTTGTATCTGGGCCAGGGTGCCCGAGAAATGTGAAAGACGGACACGGGTCCCATTGTCGTTCTGCTTCGAATCTGACTATGTATGATCGTGATTTCTGAAACTACATCTTGCTGAGGTTTTGCCGTAACAGATGATGCCGTACTTAGCGCTGACCCTTTTCTAGTACATCCCTGTTTCCAAATATCCCACAATGACCACGTGCCCAGTAGAGGGTGGTCGAGTGCTAGACGTTGCTCAACGTCCACGGAGTTACGAATAAGCTTAAGTCCCCAAGAAACTTTAGCTCAATTTCACACCGCTCTGCCACAGCACTCCAGACAGCCCATAGTGACTTAATTGCGGACTTCAGAGCCTTAGTATTAACAATTTTCCAAACGGCTTCCATTTAATTGGCCCACCCTGTACATTTTTATCATATATAGGTGATTAACGACCATCGTTTATGTTTGCTAAAAACCAGTTTCAACAAAAATTTTACTAATTGATTGATTTGCATCAACAGTTTATAAATATTGTAATAAAAAAAATAAAACGATTTAGAGCCATTCCACTTGATTTTGGTTTATTGCTACAGCAGTTCCAAAAGCCAGTTGCGCCGTCCTGGTTTTACTTCTTAGTAATCTCCATGGACTCAACCAAGTCTCTGACCAAACACGAAAAACTATAATCGTTTAGACAACAAAAACTATTATAAAATAGCATTAAGCAAATTTGCAAAAATTTTTGCTATTTTGGAACCAAACGGGCTTATGTCCTCCTCTCGTACATGCCACATATGTTGCAAGCTGGAGCCAACATTGTCTGACAACAAACTTTAGACGGCAACTAGTTAAGGTGCTTAAAGCCCGGCACAGAGAAATCAGAGCAACACGTCAGATAATTTGCATTAGTTTAGTGGCAGGCAAACTTGGCCACTGTCTTTCAATTTCGTGCCACTTGGAGCAGAGAGGAGATACGGAGATACTTGGAAATGGGAGATACACCCACCACTGACCAACGATTGTTTTTGCCAAGTTTTGTGCCTGTCGCCTGCTCTCAATGCGGCTTCTCTTCATCAAATGTTGTGCAGTTTCCATTGTGGGGGTTTTCTTTCGTTGGCTACTTCGTTAGTTTCTTGCTGCTGCTGTGTATTGGCCATAAAAATAGTTTTTATTTTACGACACTTGCCTCGTGTGTTTTGGGGCAAGTGTGGACAAAGGCAAAGAGAGAATTGGAGTGTGTGGGAGCGATACAGTGAGCGAAATAAATTGGCTAGCACTTTGTTTCATCACAATTTTTATTTAGAAAGACAGTCGGTCGAATTTGCTTAATAGATGTTTTAGGAGTTTTTTTCTGTCGTTTAATCCGGAATTTTGGCATTATTTGCATTAAACTCATTGGAACCCTTTTTTTGCAGCAATTTCTCAAAAAAGACAAAATCCCAAAAAGTAAAATTTATTCCACATTCTATCGTTTAATCGGGGATTTTGTCATTATTTTAATTAAACTCATTGGAACTTTTTTTTTCAGTTGCAAATTTTAAGCCAAGTAATCTGTTTATAGGGTAGTTTCTTAAGAAACTAGTTTCTACTATATTACAAAAATTTTTAAGTGATTTAATTATTTACTATTATTAATTATTTTATATATTAAAAATTATTTTTATTTTAACTACAAAATATACGTTTATCATATCTCCGAAATCTCGAGCCTCTTAAGTTCTAAAATTTTTTGAAAGTGAACTAAGGAAACTAGTAGTTCCAAATTGAAATGGAACACGAGCAACGATGGTTTTGTAATTAAAAAAGAAGTAAATGAACGAGTAGTTCCAAACGGCACATGTAACTAAATAAAGGAAATGCATAAAAAAAATATATGGTTCATTATGTACTTTTAGCTAGATAATTTAGCTCCTAACTCCTAAGGTCGAGTTAATTGAGTAGGAAGTATGTAGTAGTAGGGTTTTCAAAAGGAGCTTAAGAAAAAGGTAGTTCCAAATTGAAAAGGAACCAGAGCAACGGTGCTATTTTAAGTGAAAAGAAACTAAAGTTACGAGTAGTTCCGAATCGCACAAGCCACTAAATAAAGAAACTGTATCCAAAAGAAAATCTTTAATTTTAGGCTAACTTAGATAAGGAAGTATGCCCATTTGAAAGAGAACTGGTAGTTCCAAATTAAAAAGGAGCAATAGCAATGATGGTTTTGCAATTAAAAAAGAAGTAAACGCACGTAACTAAGTAAAGGAACTGCGTCCAAAAAAAAAAATATATGGTCATGAACTACTATGAGCTTTATAAAAAATCTAGTTTGTAACCATTTTAATGTGTTAATTGTATCTCAAATATATTTCCTAATCGGAAAGAAACTAAAAAAAAAATATAAGTTCTTTAGTTAAAACGAACTATTGGAAGGCAATTACTACATAAGAAAAATATACTACGATCTATTGAATTTTTACTAATTTTAGTTCAAAAAATGTACGCCTTTATTTTTGATTACTGCCATGTCCTTAAACTATTTTCGTTCACTGTAGCTTATTTTGTTCCTCCTTTTACCATGTGCCATATGCACACCTGTGCGTATGCGTAATGAAATTTTGCATTAATTAATATATGCAGATCGTTGCCTGCAGCACTAAAATGTTTTGTGATGGCTCAGCTGCTGCTGCTGCTTCCGAAATGGCAACTAACTCCTCCAGCTGCACTCCTAAGCACTGTCTGGGACTCACTGTCCGCCTCTTGGTTGTTGCACTTGCCACTCGTTGCAAATTAATTTCATGCAATGTGTCAGATTTATGTTTCGGCTGCAGCAGCTACAGATACATCAAAACCAAAACTAGATTTGTTGTTGCTGCTGTGCACTGGCCCCAAGTTGAACCACGTTATATTGTTTCATTGTTGCCACATATTGTTGCACACACATCAACTTTGTATCGTTTTTTGTCATTAATTTGTCAAAATTTGATTTGATTTCTGTGCGTTTGCAAATTAATTTTTTCATATGTTTTTGATGCAACTGCCTATCGAGGGTCAGCAACTTGTCCGACCGATGAAAACTTCAAGTTGGTAATATGAGATTCAGCTGAGATGAAAGCAGTGGCGTAGATGGTTGAGGGGAGACTTGGGCTGATGGCAGCCCCTGTGGAAACCTCCGGTGGCAACAATAATTCACGGATGGGTCCAAAACTGAGCAGGGGTGGAGGTGTTGGAATCGTTGAACCCAAAACCAGAATCTCTACCGCAATGGGCATCTGGCCCAGCGTCTTTCAAGCGAAGATTCATGGCATAGATATCTGTGCCCTTAGTATCCTTCTCAAGGGAGCATCTCCTCCAGGATGGTTAAAGAATGCAATAGCCACCTCTAAGCCCTGACCGAAAAAAATCGTGCTTTGTTGGGGTGTCTGGAAACTCGGGAGTGAATGGTAATACGATCGCTGATGATCTTGCACGAAGGGCGGAAAGTCTTTTACGTTTGACTTAAGGGTATGGTACAAAAGACGTTTTGGTCGCAATACTCCACTTCTTTGTGAGGAACTCTTTTTCGGAAAAAAAATTTCGATTTAATCCCCCTCGTCTACGCCACTGTCTCAACAGTATAAACACATTGTATTGGCAATCATAATAACCTCATAATTAAATTGTGGTTAGGCAAAGCCAATGACAAAATCTGCATGGAAAAGGCAAAAAGTAAGCAAAAATACGATATAATAAACTTTATCTGCTTAATATGCGAGAGCAAAAGTTGACGAACTGTCTGCAGAAAAACATCAACAACCTGTCAGTATACAATATCATCTATCTATAGCTCATACCACCTCGTACCACAACCTGCTGCATACTTGAGTCTCTAATTATGGACGTTACAATTAAGTTTTTATTACAATAACTTTATTCAGAAAATGTATGTGCACATTTTTTTTTGTTCCAACCTGCCAATAATTGTTGTAATGAATTCCAAGTAAGGAAAAAGTTATGAAGATAATCATTTCCAAAGTCGCGTCAGGTTAACGCTGTAAAAACAGCACAAAGTGCGGCGCGTTTTTATTGCGGTTTTAAACGCAACGCGTCAACTGCTTGGCTGATTATGCAAAGTTAATGATAGCGATACTTTTGTATGAGATTCGAGAGGAGGTGAGGGGGTGTATGAGCAGGCTCTGGGAGTTTGTAATGCGATGATGTAGTAGTTATGTGGGTGACGAGCCGTGTAAACATTATCATATCAGAAAGATAAATATGTTAAAATATGAGTTGGCAAAAAAAGGCTCGCTTAAATAATGGCTTCATTTAAGAGATCGAAGAGATTTAGTTTACATTAATTTAACGCTTATAGGTAATAAAGTAAAACTATTTCATTCCGTCTTAAAAGCTTATTTGAAGTCTTATAATTTATTCGTTGGTAACTACAATTTTTCAAGAAGTATAGTGAGTATAGTTTAAATAAAATATAATATAAGTATCATAGCTAAAAGCTGTCTAGGCAGATCTGAATGATCTAAGTTCTGTCAAAAAATTGTCAACCAAAAATGAAGCTTGAAAGTTACTCAATACCTTTATATTGCATCTTGAACCCCTTATTATCATATTCTAGCAAATAAAATTTTTTTCGGAATTCCAAAAAAAAATTTTCTATAAATTTCATACGTAACAATTTCCTGACTTTCCCGAGTTAGTAACGAAAAAATTTCCCCAAAACTCCACTACAACCCTGGAACCAGTATGAGTTGGCATGGAAAAAAAAAATAGATTGAAAAAAATATTTTTAATATTATTGTTCAAAACTTAATAAAAAAAAAACGATTTATAAAATTAGCAACCTCAAGTTTGAAAATACTTTTCAAATTGTCATTTGTAATTTTTCCTTTATTCCTTAGATATTTTTTAAGGATTTCTAAATGATCTATTTGCACGATTTACCAAGTAATTTAAACAAATCAATATCGTTCACAGATTTTTAATCGGTTCGTACAGTACAATAGTAAAGGTTTTTGGAATCGCAAAGTTATTTTCAGCGTATAGAAATAAAATCTATGAATGCTAAAAGTTTTAGTTCTTGAAGCCAAATTTTGTAATTTGTTTAGAAAGTTATAATAAAAAAAAAATCCTTTGCATCAAAATGCGTTTACACAATTTATTCATATTAAGTTTGTGCAAGCCGACAAAATGTATACAAGGCGTCATCGGAAACCCTCCAAAGTTACCTTAAGAGAAGTTCGTCCGTATGAACGACTAGATGTTACATATGGTAAAAGCTAGAGTAATCAAACTATCCCATTAGATCCCTTATTATTATTGCAAGGGGGACAAGTATATTTTTTTTTTTTAAATCGGGGTTACATTAAAGAGCTCCCATACGGATGATCTCGACGACCTCGAAAAAAAAAATTTTTTTAGTTTGATTATCCGTTTGTTTTTGGAAACATAGAAACCAAGTTTTGCATTCAGAAGTTTTTTCAGAGATCTCAAGCATTGTTACAAATTTGATCAAAAACCGAGTTTAGTGCAAACTTTGTTCTGGTTCGGGTTTTTTTTTTTAGACCTAAAACCTAAGACCTAAGTTTTTCTTTGGACTCCCCAACGCTGTACCAATTTCGATCAAAATCGGTTGACTATGTTATGTAGCTACATAAGACCGATCGATCAAAAAATTTGTAGGGCATAACTCAGTTGTTTATAAAGATATTAAAACCAAATTTGGCACTCGGAGGTCTTTTAAAGATTCCAATCACAGAGACGATTTTGATACAAAATTGGTTAACTAAATTATATAGCCTCCGTAGGACCAATCCTATTCGGAAAAGAAACGTGTTTGGGGCAAAATGTTTATGTTTATAAAAATATTGTTACCAAATTTAATAAAGAAATAGAAGTTCGTAAGTATTATATAGGATTTAATTGCTAAGTGTTGGTACAGGATATCCCAAAGTCGTGTTTTCCTTGTCTTCCTTTTCTCTCCATTTAATTGCATCGCTATGAAGACTTTCCGTTTATTTTTTTTCCTAAATTTTCTACTCTCCGTAATAAATTTTTAAGCTTTTTATTCCTCTTTTTTCACTTGCTCAGCATGATAAGATATTGAGAATAACGACGAGTTTCTAAACCTTCCGTGAGAGGGAGCAATAATAACAAACAATAATATTTGTATATAAAAGAAAGACTAAATAATGCTTATAAGGCTTTTTTTTCACCATTTTCTACTTTTCTCAGAAAAATATAGATTTTGCACTCTTCAACAATTGAGAAACCGCAAAAAAAATATATCTCAGAGGGAACAAGAAAATAAGTACGTCGAGATTCAAAATTATCTTTCGGTCCATTTTTTTTTTTTTAATAGAGAGACTAAATGATGCTTATTTCTTTATGTACAAGTTTCTAACCTGAAAGCCGTGAAAGGTAATAAAGCTATATTTAAGAGTATGCAGACTTCCTTAGTCTTGGTTTTTTATCTTTCTTTTACCCATACAAACGCTGGCCAATTTATAAAGTAGGGTCAGAAAACGAAGCTATTATGAACTCTTCAAATTTATCTACATTGTAGTTATGCCAAAATACATAGTAAATAAAATTTCAATTACACACACACTCACACACTTGGCTAAATAAATTGTTTATAAAGCAAATAATCGCGTATGCTGAAAATGCAATTAGGCGTTAAAACGATGCACAAAATAAATAATAACATTGTTGGTCATCAATCTGTGTGTGGTGTGTGCGTGTGTGTATGCCCCAAGTGTCTGTGCCCCCAAGTATAGTTTGAGTTTCAGCTGTGCGGCCAAAACCAACACTACGTTGCGTTGCGGCAGAGGCAACATTTCCAGTTCCAGTTGCAGTTGCAATCATTGTCGTCATGTTCCATTGTTGCTGAATTTTTGGTTTATGGCTAAAAACACATTAAGCGAACCGCATAAAAACATTTTAGCAACTGAGTATTGAGCGCGTTCCTCGACAGAGGAGCAAACTGCTGTCCCCCGAACCCAATCGAAACTCCACTTGCCACTTGCCACACTTGTTCTCAGTTTAAACAGTGTTGCACAGTGGCATGTTGCACAGCTTGTTGAAGCGTTTCAAAAATGTGCACACGCCGCGTTGTCGTTGTTAATGCTGCTGCTGCTGTTGTTGTTGCCTGCGGACAATCGGCAGGGAGCTCAATCAGGCCACGAATGTGTCATAGATGCAAATGTATCTAACAGATACAGATACACCATTTTGAACTATCAGTGAGTGAGTTAGAACCAATATTTGCCAAACACTTTTGGCATGCGTTTTGCATAAAATTTGCAAATGAATTGTTGAGCTTCTTATTTTTGTGCAATTTTGATTTGATTTCTAGCGCCATTCTCAAACCCCATTTTAGGTCTAAATAGTCAGAGGTTAATACGATTTGACCGCGGGTCATGCACAACAATTGGAATGTTTTGTTCCTTTTTTTTTTTTGGTTATACTCTATGAAGCAGTACTTGGCCTTTTGGTATGGAATTTGTTACTTATTAAGAAGCTGTGAGGAAGGGGTGTTTCAGAATTAAGAGAACTTTCCTAATAGGTACAGTTTGCCTCTCGTCTTCTATATGACATCGTCATCATTGGTGTTACTAATTTTTGTGATATTTTATTTTAAGAAGAATGTCTCAAATTTCTATTATTTTTGAAATTACTATAATTTCTTCTCTCGGGGATTGCCACCTTGTGGGGAGGGGGCTCATAAGGTGGAATGAATCCAAGAGCGATGCCGGCTGTAGCATAGCTATCGGTAGGGCCACCCAAGCCAGTGGGGTTGAGAAGGAGTCCTGAAGCTAAGAGCAGTCCACAAAAAAACCCTGATGCCTTTTTGCAGCCAAATTGCCATCAGGTAAGCGTCTGGTTCCCCATGTCAGGGGAGTGTCAGGGCGGCTTCTAACTAAAGAATCTTTGAATCCATCACTCATTGATTCACATAAAAGATTTCAGAATAACATGGAACAAAACAATAATGGAAACATGCCACCAAGGGGTATCTAACAATTATTGGTTAATCCCCCTGCTACGGCAGCCAGCACTGAGGATTTGGAGGTGCTAATTTCAAGTTATAACGACAACACGATGAATATAACCAATTTGAGGCTCTATGCTTCACTTAGGAGTTCAGAATTCGTAGTAGTAGTATAATTTTTCTAATTTTTATAATATTTTTATTTTCTATAAATTTTCAAATAAATAATAATTTTTTCAAATAAATAGGATTTTTCATATTTCTATAATTTTTTTGGTTTCTATAATTTATAAAATTTCCATATTTTTTTAAATTTCTACCTCTATAATTTCAAAATGTCGTGGCATTAAAATTTTTATTATTAAATTGCAATTTATTTTAGTTCTATAATTTTTCAAAATACTCTTTTTTTTTTAAATAAACATAATTTTTAAAATTTCTGTAACATCAAATTTCTAAAAAAAATTAAAATTACTGTAATTTTTGAAATTTTTATCTTTTTTCCTATTTTCTTAGTTGGAACACAAATCTTGAATCACTCAAATATTATAGTTAGATTTAGATTTTAGCTTAAAAGAAATCTAAAGATACGTTAGAAATTCCCTTGAAATAAAAAAAAAATTTCCCCTTCCATCATTAATTTTTTTACATGACCTATCTTATATTAAAATTTTTCAACTAAGCGTGATTCCTATAAAATTTGTGGATTTTTGTTCCTTATAACCAATTAAGGATCTTTTGAAAATCGAAATTCATTTCTTGCTCCCTCTGTCGGACAAATCTCCCAGTTTACCTTCACAGTCTTGCTAAAAAATTTTCGAACTAAATGTGATTCCCATGCCCTCTCTCGTGTTGAATTTTATAACTTGTAGTGGGTCCAATTTTGGATGTTCTTTTTGCCCATTGGTAAACTCTCTCTCCCTCGTGTAGAATTTTATAGCTTGTAGTGGTTCCAATTGTTATTCTTGGTACCTTCAGGTAAATTTTGGAACTTGTTGAAAGTCAAATTTTTTTTCTTGCTCCCTCTGGCGGACAAATTTCAGATCTAACCGGCTCACTTGAAAATTTTCGAGCCAAGCGTGATTCCTTTACCCTTTTTCGTGGAGAATTTTATAAATTTTACTGGTTCCAATTTTTGTTTTTTGCTCCTTCTGATCAATTTTAAATCTTGTTAAAAATTGAATTTTTAGTCTTGCTCCCTCAGGCGGACAAATTTCAGAAATTGAGTCTTACCAAAAAAATTTCGAACTAAGCGTGATTCATTCCTATGCTATATCTTGCGGAGATTTTTATAACTTGTAGTAGTTCGGATTTTTGTTCCTTGTGATCAATTTTGGATCTTGTTAAAAAATTTTTTTTTTCTTGCTCTCTCTGGCGGATAAATTTCGGAAGTAACTTGCTCAGTCTTACTTAAAAATTTTCCAACTAATCTTGATTCATATACTCTCTCGCGGATAATTTTATAGCTTGCATTAGTTCCAATTTTTATTCTTTGTCAATTTTGGAACTTGTTGAAAATCAAATTTTTTTTTTGCTCCCTCTGACGGACAAATTTTAAAACTTACCTGCTCAGTCTTACTAAAGAATTGTCGAAGTTTGCAAAAAAAAATTAAAGCGGCTGTACTAAATCCTTTCCCTCATATATAATTTTGTATTTATGAGGGTATTCATGCTGGTGATTCCAATATCCATGCTCGATTTTTGTTCCCTTTTAAAAAGACTTTTCGCTGACGGACTATATGGAACTTGGCGTGACTCCTATTCATTCTCTCACGGACTAAATGGACCTTGTGGTGTTTCCAATATTTGTTTCTTGCTTCCTATAGCGGATATGTCGATAGGGAAGAGTGCGATAACTTTTAGTTTCGTTACCATGTGGAGGGGGTGTTCACAACGATGAAGGAAGAGGGAAATGAGCGAAGCAAGCAGGGCGCGAAGACCCCTAGTTGGCATTACAGAAGATTAGGCTGCTCAGATAGTGATTGAGATCACCCAAAGACCATGAGGTTCAGTGCGGTGCCTAATTAAATGAAGGCATGGAAAGGAACCGAAGAAAGAGTGGGATTGTGGAGGATGATAAAAACTGTACATCCCTAATTGCCTAAGTCTCCCAAGTTGCAGAACCATTTTGAGGATTCGACAAAAGCAGCGTAATAAATCTTCGTTCATGCTCAAGTTCCCTTCTTTTTTTTTTGGTGACATTTTTGGCGTATAATTTGATTAGAATTTTGTTATGCCATTTGAACTGTAGTTGGAGTTGTTTAGATCTGAACAATTTTCTAATTTGATTTGATGTGGATGTTGTTAGAGTAGTTCGTTAGGGGCGGTGGGGGGCGTGTGGCAATGTTTTGTGGCATTTGTCGCGCCTTTTAGGCCTTGTTGAAATGCAATTAAATGCAAATTTATTGCGTAAATATTTACTTGAGCGTAAATGAATTTTAATTTTGTACGGCCCGTACAGCGTCGTTTCACATTTCACGTATTTAACATTTTTCGGGTAACAACGTCGAGAGTGCCTGAGGTTAGTGAAATGTGCACAAAACTGATTTCCATGGCTTTTATTTGGCTACCATGATGACGAATGTATCTAGCAGTTTGTTTGAGAGAGTATCTAACATTATAATCCGACGAAAAGTTTACTCACAGCTTTTGTTGGCACTTTTGACCATTTATGGCGCAAATTATTTGAAAGCTACAAAATGCAACCCAATTGAATTTGTATCTAAGCCGCACAAATAAACTAACAGATATTTTAGGCCATATAGACTGGAGCTCTAAAGTTTGTCTGGCTTTTATTTTCGGTATTTTTTTTTGTTCATTACATTATGGCCTCGAGGCCAAGAAGTCAAACTCAAATTGCTGCCTGTCCAAAATTACTACCAAGCTCTCTGACTATGGCCAAAAGACAAATTATAGAGGCCGCCGTGTAACTCTTGGCTTAAATTCAATAGTTCCAAATATTGGCAACACTAAAGTGCGAAAAAGCGCTACTTAAACTTGTTTTATGTAGATTAGTTTAACGTTTTAAAGTTGGGTCAGGTCAGTAAATTACCAATAGTTGGGCTACATTTTACAATATTACTATATTAGTTTTGGCTAATATTACTAAGTTAAATAGTAGCTGCTGGCTTACCTAAAATGTCGGTTTCCCATGTTATCAATTTTAAGCTTCTACAAATTACATCGAATTTTGTCTATTTTGACTAATGAAGAGCTCACTGATATGCCGAATTTGAAACAAAAAAATTGCGGTGACTAATTTTTAATTTGTTTATTGATTGTTCAACAAAACTAAACCATAAAAAGCATAGAAAAACCTTAAAAAGTGAATACATCCGGGGTATGCGTGAATACCTAAATTGATAATAATAAAAGACGCGGCGGTTAAAAAATTTATTAGTCACATTTCACACCAAGTTATTTACGAAATCTCCTTCAATAAAATTGTATCCCAGCTGGTTTTGATGTTTCAAATATTTCTTTTAATCGAACTTTAACTCAGAAGCAATCTATATCTTCATAAACGTAAAGAATGTAACATGAAAACTCAACCAGTCAACACGCCTACCGCCTTTTATACTTACTTTAAATCATTTCGACTATAATATTTCCTCCGTACCTATAATAATTTCCCATATAAATCTCCTATGTGTTAATCCGATTGAGATTGCTGCAGACGTGCCTGCCCGAAAACATATTTTCTGACTCCATTGAGCATTACCAGAAGGCTATTTAAACTCAATTTTGAATTGGGATTTTTTCTATATTCGAAATATCGATAAACTATTTCCAGCAATTCATTTTGAAAAATTTTTCATATCCTTCAGTGAATTGAACTGAGTGAGCTCGATCCACTTAAAAAAAGTATTTTTACGTATATTTTATTCGGATTCGTTTTGAAACCCCCAATTTCACAAAAACAATTTTTTGATGTGGTTTAAGACCGATTTTTATTCAAGGGGAATTAAAGCGAATTGGCAACATTTACTAAAAAGTGTACTTATATTAACCTAAAATAATTTTTGAAATATTCTCTGCCATTCTCAAATTCCATTTATGCGAATTTCAAATTAAATAGTTATTGATAAATATTTTTAAAGCATTTTTTTCTAAACCCGAATTTTTATATGGTAAATGTCTAGCATAAAAAAAGGTTAATGACTTGCTGAAATAGTTTGTATTGCTTAAAAAAAATTTCCTTTTAATAGAAAAAGCATAGTTATGGATAATTTCCCTCGAAAGGTATAAGCTTTGCTAACAATGAGCAAGAAATATAAGTGAATGTCAACAGTAAAAAGTTCGGATTTGGGAGCATTTAAAAACAAATCCAAATAAAAATTTGTTTTCTTTTTAATTAAAAAAATGTTCTTTTTAGTAGGAAAAGCATACTCGTAAATAATTTCCCTCAACAGGTTTTTGCTAACAATGAGCTAGAAATGTGACTATTGGCGAAAAATTGAAATTGAAAAATTCAGATTTGCACTTACAAACAATTTCGAATAAAATTGTCCGTTTGGTTTACAAATATTCTGTGACATTTTTGGATTTTTCGTATTATGCCAATTTCAGGTAGAATTTTTGTTGAATATTATTTTTAAGGTTTTTTTTTTAATTTTATAAATATGAGAATTAATCTTAACTTGTGTTTTCGGATTTAAAAAAATTATTAAATTTTGAGCACTCAAAAATTAGATCAAACACAATTCATTCAAATCTAATAAAAATGAAAATAAAATTGATTCTTTTTTATTTTTCCCGATTTTGTTGTTTGTAATAATTTAAATAAAATCTAATTGGTCAAATTTGTGTTGTTTTTTATGCTGAAAAATTTTGTAAATATTCTTAGTTTCTCTTACTTATGCCAATTTCAAAAATGATACTTTTTATATGAGATAAAATAATTATTAAAATTTTTTAAATATAACTTGGTAATAGATTTACTGATGATTTTGAACAAACTACACCGTTTTGTAATATTTTCCGAGCTATATATTATTCTCCGAAATTTTTAGATTCTCTTAATTATGTCAATTTTGAGTACTATATTTTTAGCTTTAAGTATGAGAGTAGCAGGGCTGAATTATAGGAACATTAAATATTTAAATTCGTGAAACATTAGTTGATATTAGATTTATTGTCGATTTTGAAAAAAATTTATATTTTATAACATTTTTTCGAGCTCAATATTATTATCTTTCTATTTCTAATAATAATAATAATAAATAAGTATATATTTTGTATTTTAATGACATATATATTATATATATATCATTTATTTTTCTGTTAAGTGTGGCCGAAAGATGGCGCAAGCAAGTTTGTAGCATATTTGGGCTTAAAATAATATAACCATTAATCTGCTCCTTAGTCGATATTTAATATTTTTAGTTACAATGAAATTTAAAAAATAGCCGCTTTTGAGTAAAGCGATCAGGTAGCGAAGCCCCCAACTTATTACGTAGTTGTTAGCAAAGCCATTGGTTCAAATAAATTTTTGTTTATAAAATATACTTTTTCATCAAAGATATGTTTGGACCGACTTAATAACACTGGTTAACAAAATTTAAACTTTTTTTGTCACACAAAAACTCATATCAAATTTTGAATATACTGGGGTCACCAAGCAATAATATGTCAAGGAAAAAAAATTGGCACATAAGGTATCCTTGTGATATCGAAACATATATTTTTGTAAAGAGTAGGAAAATTAATTACACTTAACGAAAGTTTTTTTTAATGTACAATAAAAAATGATTATTTTCGTGAATATTTAGCTTCTGGTAAGTCTCTTTTAAGTTTCCAACAATAATCTGCTAACATTCCTGGACTCCATTTCCCTTGGTAGCGCTTTTCCATTAAGGAAATGTCCTGATGAAATCTCTCGCCTTGCTCATCACTCACAGCACCCAAATTTGCTGGAAAGAAATCCAAATGAGAGTCTAGCATATGTATTTTTAAAGACATGTTACACCCTAAAGCTGTATATGACATTAAAAGCTCATTTATTAATTCTTTGTAATTTTCCGCTTTATAGTTTCCTAGAAAATTTTGAACAACGTTCACAAAACTTTTCCAGGCAAGTTTTTCTTGATCATTCAATTTTTCTTCAAAATTCTTATCTTTTAACAGTTCCCGTATTTGTGGACCTACGAATACTCCCTCTTTAATTTTTGCTTCGCTGAGTTTGGGGAATATTTCTTTTAGGTATAAAAATCCACTGCCATCATTGGGCATAGCCTTTACAAAATTTTTTATCAAGCCGAGTTTTATATGTAACGGTGGTAAAAATATGTCATTAGGGTTTACTAAAGGATCATTCTTAACATTTTTACGGCGCAGAGCGATTTACATATGTTATTTATGATTTGACATGGGCGGGTAAATAATTTTGCAGCTTGGGTTCGGCCATAGCCGAACAATAACTGTCAAAAAAAAACTGGACGTGACTGGAACGAAATTATATATTTTTTTTAATGTAGGTATGCCAACATAAACAAAAATCATTACTAAGTTCATGTGACATAAACAGTGTTTACCAGTGTAATTATTTTTTTTTTGTTTGTAGCAGCATTTTTATAAAAATTCCGATCATTAAGTCAGGCGCATCGACTTTGAGATACTCTCTACCATCACAACAGACAATTAAATAAATTAATTCGATCAAAGGGTCTAGCTGGATTTTTGAATACTAAAGATGCAGTTCGATGCATAATGCTAAAAAAAAAAATAAAAAATTTGAGTTTTTAAACTTAACGTTTTTTTCTATTAAATTTCTTATTTAATTTTGTATGATTTTTTAAGTCGATT
The DNA here is from genome assembly GCA_037043745.1 of Chymomyza amoena. Classification (NCBI taxonomy): domain Eukaryota; kingdom Metazoa; phylum Arthropoda; class Insecta; order Diptera; family Drosophilidae; genus Chymomyza; species Chymomyza amoena. The sequence goes on from JBAMAX010000387.1 coordinate 74,937, forward strand.
TTAAGTTTGAACTTTTATTATGCCAAAAATTTAAATTTAGGAAAGGCTGGGAAAACTCTAAAATCGTTTAATAAAATTTAGTTATATTATTTTGAGAATTTTAAAAGATCTCTATGTTAGAGAAGATTAATAATGTTTAAAATTTTTAACAAACTCTTTTTTCTGGATTTTCAACAAGATGGTAAAGCGATTTTTAGCAAATTGATTTTTGAGACCCAAAAATCTAAACTTACGATTAAAATAATAATATTTTAATTTTTAATTCGAATTTTAAAAAGTTTTATTATTGTATTTTTGCTTTAATTTTAATATGCTTTGTAACTCTTTTTTTAAGTTTGTACTTTTATAATGAAAAAATTTGAATTTAGGAATTATTAGAATTTGAGAGTATTTATTAAAAATTATTTTTGGTCTTAATTTAGGAGTAGTTGATAATTCCATTACAATTTTTGCATTTCTTTAAAGTTAATTATATATATTTTTCAATTTTATAGATTATTTATTTGTGACTAAACTACTGAATATTTTTTAACCAATTTTTTTTTGACTAGGTTATGTAACGAAACATATTTAATTTTTTTTTAACCACCACTTAAAAAATAAAGGAAATTTTCTTATGTTTTCATACATTATTTATTTGGTGGGAATATGAATCGAATCGATTTGGTGAAACAATGTTAATAAAAGTTATGAAAAAATTTATTTATTTTGTACGCGAATATAAAAATATTAACATTGCTCCATAAGCGATTATTTTTATTAGTTATTTTTATTAAATGATGTAATTTCAATAAAAGTTTATGGTCTTACACAAAAAAAAAAAGCACAAAAAATTAAACTAAATTAAAAATTTTCATGTTTTACACTAATTCAGATAATTTTTCAAAGCTCCTAATTCAAAGACTAAAACCTATCCAATCCAATTAAAATATTAGCATGATACTTACTAAGTATCACCCACTTACTCTGTTGCATTTATGGACCCGGAAACACGTCAACATTTAATTAAGTCATTTAAGTATTAGACATCCATTATGCAAATTTTGTGCACGAATTTTCTTAAATCATAAACAAAGTTCTTGATCTTATTATGACAACGTTTTCCATCAAAACCACGCCTATCGTTTGCCCCAAACATTCACCACAATATTAGCAAATTATCCACATGGGAGGCCCACCACTCAAATCGTGTGCGCCATGTAGCCAACCCATGGGGGCTTTTATAGGAGAGGTCAAGCGAATGGCAACCAACGGTTGCAACGTGAGACAAATTTTCCAAAGACTATGACTCATAAAAGCTGCAACAACAACAATGACTGGAAGATAAGTTTTTTTTTTGGCAAAGTAGGAAGCGGATTTTGTAAGCACTTTACCAAGTTGACCGTGAAATGCAGACGACCTCATAATGAGATGTAAATACTCCAAACAAATTAAAACAGCAGCTAAAATTTATAGTGCCTACTATATGCTAATTTCATCTACCGTATCCGTAGCCGGAAAGTCCAATAAAAGGCGGTAAAAAAATAAGAAAAAAACAAAGCCAATGCACTCTGCGAGAGACACATTTAATTTGCATATGATTAACGCTCCCCAATAAATAAAAAAAAAAAGAAATAACCATTTGATATTATTATTATAGCAAGAAAACGCTTTAAAGCGCAAGTTATGCTCCTCGATTCATCAATCAATCAATAAAACAGTTTATCAACAATAATCAAGCAATGACTTTACAAATTGAACTCGGGTTTTCTATCGAATGATTGTCAACAAATTTGCGAATAAAAATTCTGGGACAAAAAAAAAAAACCTCGAAAAAGTGGGCGACGTTTTTGTCATTTCGGTTTGATGATTGCATGACTGACGACTGCCGCCTAGATGACTTTCTGACTTTCTGACTCTTTGGCCAACTGACTCTGACTCCGACTGACGACGACGGTGTGTATATAATGGGCGGTTTACAGCTCCAAACGTCACCAGCTCTAAAACTTTTTTATAATGAACGGACAACATTGCGACATTTACAAACTGCACAGAAAAAAAAAATAATCCATTCACTTTTGTCTTGGCCCGACAATTGCCAAGCGCAAAACGTGAAAATCATAGGAAATATATACATATATCTATATATACATATATATATTTTCCAATTCAATATTTTTTTTATTTCCCTGAGCTGAATTATTAATGTCTTCACAGCCAATGGAGATATAGAATGCGAAACGAATAGAGTATTCGGGTGTGTCAGCAAACTTTAATTTCTTGAATTTTCCAACACCATCGAGAAAATAAGCATGGAATATTCTGGTGGTGACTCGCGAACTAGTTAGCGAACTAAAAGACGTCCAACCAATTAACGCCTAAAATTAATAAATTCTATGCGAAAAGCAAGCTCGTGAGATCCTTAGAAAAATGCTTAAAAATATGAGTTTTATTCAATATTGCAAAAAGTGATGCTTAGAATCATTCTCTTCAAAGTTTGAAAGAGGTAGATTTAGATATATCCCAAAAAAATGGAAAAATAAACAATAAAGGGATCTACGATTAGTTTCAAAATTTAGAGCGAAGAGAGATTAAGCATAGCAAAATAAAATTGAAAACGGTTTCAACAAGAGACAAATTTTTCATCTCAGTTTCCTTCAATATTGCGAAAAATTATGATGAACAGCACAATTTTAAACAATTAGCAATAGGTGCATGATATAAAAGTTCGTGAGAACCACAAAAAGCGAATACACGAATGCCACAATCGTGAGCGTCAACGATGCTCACTGCCAATTGTCGCGTGGTGCGTAATATAAAAGCTCGTGAGAAACAAGGAAAGGAGAAACGTAATCGTGAGCGCATCCGATGGTCGCTTTCAATTATTACATAGTACATGATGCAAAAGCTAGTGAGAACCAAGAGGAAAAGAAACGAATATCTCAATTTTGAGCTTATACGATGTTCACTTTCAATTGTAGCACAACTCAAAGCTCCAATGGGAGACGACACGAATGACATATTCGTGAGCGTATATGATGTTCACTTTCAAATATTGCGTGGAGCGTAATACAAAAGCTCCTGAGAACCAAGGAGAGACAACACGAATGGGGTAATATAGCGCGTACGATGTTCACTTCAAGTTAGCAAGTGATGTGTGATACAGCAGCTCGTGACAACCAAAGAAAGACGATACGAATGGCACAATCATGAGCGTATACGATGTTTGCATTCAGTTATCACGTTGTGCCTGATAAAAAAGCTCGTGATAATCAAAAAGAGTTCGCTTTCAATTATGACGTAGTACATAATACAAAAGCACCACAAAACCAAGATGAGACGACACGAATATTACAATCTTGAGTTTATACGATGTCCACTTTCAATTGTAGTGCGCATTACAACAGCTCGTGAGAATCTGTCATATCAGTTTTCTAAAATATTGCCAACAACTATGCTCTATCTTATTAGAGTTTTATTTCGAAGATAACAAAAAAATTCTTGAGCAGTGACGACATACGATCTTGATGGACAGTTTATCATTATTATTATGTGTCTTCATAGAAAGGCCTGCAATGATTTCCCTATTAGTTCCAAGCAATAACTTTGATGTCCTTGAGTGTTATATTTTCACGGAAAGATAAATTTAAAGATAACAAAATTTGATGCAGTTAAGAGTGTTACCTTGAACGAATAAATATATTCTAAAAAAATGGCGGACGTAAAGTCGGGCGCGGACGACTTTAGGATACCCTGTACCACTAGCTTGTAATAAAGTCCGATTTCTTCACAAAAAACCAAAAACAGAAGAATTTTTAAGCAAAAAATTTTTTTTTGACCGATCGTTCCTATGGGAGCTATATGATATAGTCAACCGAAATCATTAAAATTTGACACAGTGCTTAAATACCTTAAAAAAGATATGATTGCCAAATTTATTTCAAATATCTTTACAAACAAACAAAACACATCGAATTTTGTATAAAAAACGTGTTTTTGGACCGATTGGTCCTATGGGAGCTATATGATCTAGTCAAACGATTTGGATTAAATTTAGTACAGTGCTTAGGAACCTATAAAATACTCACGAATGTCAAAATTGGTTCCAATATCTTAACAAACAAACGAAACACAACAAATTTTGTTAAAAAATCTATTTTTTGGAAGATCGGACCTATGGGAGCTATATGATATAGTCAACCGATTTTGTTCAAATTTGTCACATTGCTTAAGTGCTCTAAAAAATTTCAAAACGCCAAATTTGAACAAAATCGGTTGACTATATCATATAGCTCCCATAGGAACGATCGGTCAAAAAATCGATTTTTTAACAAAATTTGTTGTATTTCGTTTGTTTTTAAAATATTGCGACCAAATTTGGCACTTGTAAGTTTTTTATTGTTCTTAAGCATTATTCCAAATTTGGTTACGATATCTTCATGAACAAACGAATTATCCATCTAAAACTTTTTTTTGTCGATGGAATTTTAATTTCCTTGTTTACAATAAGCGTCGTAACTTAAACATTTATCGACCGATTTTAATAAACCATAACTTTTCTTACTCGGAATTAATATTTCTTTAAGATTAAATGTAAAAAAGTAAAGGTGTTTTAACAAAATGTTATATAAAAATGACTTCAAAGTGTGAAAATCGAATAAAAAAAGTGTAAATCTTAGATAACTTTTAAAAAATCTCGTAGTTGCTTTGTATAAAGAATAAACAAGTGTATATCATCTTAAAGCTTGAATCTTCTTCTTTCCAAAGCCGTAAAGCAATCGAAAATCGGTTGAAAAATGGCGACGTTGTGATAGTGGGAGTGATCGCAGTACCCGAAAAACGGTTTTTAAGCGATAACTTCCGATTTTGGGGGTGTTAGACAATTTTGAAAAACGCTATCGTGATCTACTCGTCAAGACCTACAACGTACACTAGGTCACTTGAAAAGTTCTTTGATTTTTTTCAATTCTGTAGGACAGTGTAATTCGTTTGTTTATGAAGATATCGTAACGAAATTTGGTATTCGAATTTTATATATATATATTTTTATTTTTTGTAATATTTTATATATATATTTCGATTTTTTATAGTTCCCAATCACTGTACCAAATTTGATCGAAATCGGTTGACTATATCATATAGCTCCCATAGGACCGATCGGCCAAAATAACTTTTTTAAAGAAAAATTGGCTATATTTCGTTTTTTAATAAAGATATCCTAACCAGATTTGGCTTTTGGAAATTTTTTAAACCACTTAAGCAATGTGCCAAATTTGAACAAAATCGGTTGACTATATCATATAGCTCCCATAGGTCCGATCTTCCAAAAAATCAATTTTTTAACTAAATTTGTTGTGTTTCGTTTGTTTGTTAAGATATTGGGACCAAATTTGACATTCGTGAGTATTTTATAGTTCCTAAGCACTGTACCAAATTTAATCCAAATCGTTTGACTAGATCATATAGCTCCCATAGGACCAATCGGTCCAAAAATGTTGTTTGTAAAGATATTTGAAATAAATTTGGCATTCATATCTTTTTTAAGGTATTTAAGCACTGTGTCAAATTTTATTGATTTCGGTTGACTATATCATATAGCTCCCATAGGAACGATCGGTCAAAAAAAATTTTTGCTTAAAAATTCTTCTGTTTTTGGTTTTTTGTAAAGAAATCGGACTTTATTACAAGCTAGTGGTACAGGGTATCCTAAAGTCGTCCGCGCCCGACTTTACGTCCGCCATTTTTTTTTTTAAATTTTAGGTACGGAGATGCAGCCATCTAAGCTTCAATATTTATTGGACTAAGAACTTTCAAAAGAAAATACTGTATCACATATAGATGACAATTTTTGTTTTTACATTTTCACTCAGAATATTCTCTACATAATGCTATAACAACAAGATTTAAACTTAAACTTTTAAAGTACAATACTTCCCTCCCCTCTTTTTTTTCGATCATTTGCCAACAGTGATATATTAGGTCGGCTTATTCTGCGAAGCACTTCTATATGTATGTAAGGTGGGCCAATTATGTGATGGCTTCCAATGTCTATAGCTGGCTCTGTTTTTTTTTCTCTCAAAAATTTAGCAACGATAACTGGCTCTATCTTATCCACGCAGGTTTTTTTTCGTAGGCCAAAATAAATATTTTTACCTGTGACGTCATACGAACTTAATTGGCAGTTAAAGATGCAATACAGATGTAATGAGGACTGTAAAGCAAGTATGTCAAAAACCTGGGGATTTTCTGACCACGGATTTGGATTCAGCGATTAAAAAAACATACAATATACATGGTCTGACCCCCGGACTCGAATAAAATTTTGTATGAGGTTTTTTTAAGTTATGTCAGAACCCTGACGTGCTGGGGATTTTTGGACCTCGGGCTCGGCAACCCCGAAAGCATGTAGTAAACATGTTCTGACCTACATACTCAAAAAAATTTTTTTTGGTGTGGTTGTGTAATTTTTAAAGTTTCCCTTCGATTTTAAACCGCGAATTATGAATTAAGAAATTTGAACTGCCTGACGAAATATATTATATATATATAAGTTCCTATAAGCCCTACAAGGAATAAATGGCCGTTAGTGTTTGACAAAAATGTGCATCTAGTCTAGGCTAGTGTATCAGTCTAGGCTCTCTAGCTTCAGTTTCCTCTGAGATCCTTTTGTCCACACAGACACATAGCTTCCGAATAGCTCTGCAAATGATTATGACACTAACATATGTTGAAATACACTCTTTTTTATATTTTTAACTGATGAGGTTGCAAAGCACTCTAATTTTTTTTTTCAAGTTTATTCACACTTCCCGCTTGACATTGAATTGGTTTTGTCATGTCCTGTTTGTAATTGCATAACAATCCAAGTGTTTTACCATGAAAATTAACAAAAAATAAATAAATAATGATTACGCAAATTAAATATAATTTGCTTTTGTTTCTGTTGGTTTCCCCTCGGAGTATGAAGTAAAAGTAACTACAACACAATGCAATGATTTTTATCATTTAAAGCGCAGCCAAGCCAAACTAATTTTAATATAATTCAAGATTAAAATAAATTTCAAATTGCTGCATAAATTAGACGGACTCTAATTTTCCTGGCGCCTGCGTTCAATATCGATTTGCAGCGCGCAACAAAAAAAAAATAAAAATTAAAATCGATTGAACATTCGAATTGAATCGGAATCCGAAACTGAATCGAATCAAATCGAATTGTTAGATCACTGAGATCTTTGGCTTTGCACAATTTATGCGAACAGCACTGACCGAAGACCGCAGACCGGAGACCGGACAAGGTCGTCCAGCTGTGTCGGCTGACTCGTTGACTAAATGTGGATCAACTGCGCCAAGAGTAACCACAAACATTATTATGGTCAGAGATAACTCTTAGAGATAGATAGATCGATAGATCCGCCAGTCATAGAAATAGAAACAGTGCTGCGGGCGGGCGGAGGTAATACAAATGAATAACGCCGCATGATTTGTGGTACGAACATGATTTAATTGCTGACGGAAATCGTTTGGGTCATTTACGGAGGTTAAAGCCAAAGCCAAAGTTGCTCCCAATCTGCAGTTGCTCTGTCAATTTGTGCACTAAGACTTGATATAGTAATATCATGACAATCGGCAGCAAAGTTCAGAATTAATAGCTTGGCTGTCTAGAATCGTGTCTTGGTAATATTTCTAGGGCTGGTCTTGATTTCCAGAGTGCAAACAAAAGTCTTGAAGCAAATTAGTAAACTCAAAACGGTTTGTAATGATCTTTAGAGTTGGAAGCGCCAGACAGTCGGTCATCGTCATCATCATCATCGTCAGGCTTGACTAATGAAGCTGCACTAAATTGTTGCTTTTCGCCAGTTTCGACTGGTTTTCTTTGACAAAAATATATATTATTTTTAGATAAGGAGCTAGTAGTAGCTGACCAACGGAAGCCATTAATATAACTGCTATATACTTAACATAAGTCAAAGATACATTTTTTTCAACAAGTTGCTGTAGTGGGAAATCCCAACTAGAAGACACATTTTATCGCCATTTCAACATATTTTAATCACTACAAAATTTATTTATTTATTTATTTTAATTTCTTTGGAAAGGGAGACAAATTTTGTGAGCTCTCTGCAGTTTGTATAATATCGATTACGTATGATATTGTTTACCAAGACACACTATCTTAATTTCAAGATATTTTAATTATTAAAAATATAATTTTTTTTTAATTTCCTGAATATAAATGCAGTAACCCTGCATTTTGGATGCGATTTAAATAATATCGTTTTCGGCTAATCGACAGATTGCATTGTTTAATCTTAAAACGATATCCGCAATTGATTATTTAAAAATTGCTATCGTATCTAAAGTTAGCTTCTTAATTATAGGGTGCTTTTATTTTTGGTAATACGAAAGCATTTTTACAGGTTACTGACATTTTGACGCATGTTAGTAGTTTCAGGAGGAGCATTTCAAAATGCTATTTTGAATTCGATTCATCGAATTTAACAAATTTAGCAAAAAAGTTTTTTCAGTATTTTACATAATTGCAATACGAATTTACCAAGCCAAGTTACAGCATTTGGAACCAGCAAATTTCGTGGATATTCTGCAGTTCTTCAAATACATTGAGGTGCTATCGATAATATTTACTTAATAATTCTAAACAGAAACCAATGGATCTTAAATTTATACCTAATATAAAAATAATGCATATAGTAATAAATTCGGCGAAAATAAGTGAACCGGGCCAATTTTTTTTCGATCTTCTCCGAATTTTATTTGAAATTCCGATTATTTATCGAGTTATCGATAGCTGAATATTAGGTTTACCATTTTTAGACTGATCTTTTGATAAGCCTTATCTTCTAAACGAATTAAGATATTGAAGCAAATTTTTTTTTACCATGACAGAAAAAATATTAAATTTAAAAAAAAAAAGATTTTATACCCTGTACCGTGTGGTACAAAAGGTATATTATTACCTTATCTTCTAAACGAATTAAGATATTGAAGCAAATTTTTTTTTACCATGACAGAAAAAATATTAAATTTAAAAAAAAAAAGATTTTTATACCCTGTACCGTGTGGTACAAAAGGTATATTAGGTTTGCATGCCGACAATGCATGTAATATACAGAAGAGTCATTGGAGACACCCCAAAGTTACCTAAAATATGATCAGGGTGACTAGAGAGTCGATATACCCATGTCCGTCTGTCCGTTTGAGCGCCTAGATCTCAGAGATGTTAAGACTAGAGTAACAAACTGTTCTAAGTTTGTTTTAGCTTAGATAAATAAGTTCGAAAGTTAATCAGCTCTTAAGAACTTTCCAAAACAATTATTCAAATTAATTAAATAAAATTAACCGTCGCCAATTCTAGTTTACACAATGAACCATCGTAAAAAAAGTGTTTTTTTTTTTTTGGTTATGGTCATTTTGGATTGTGAAACATGAAAATTATAAATCTTTTTTTGGGTCTTTTGGAAAAAGAGCCCAAAAACTTTGTTGTCCAAAAAAATCTCCAAAACTGTGCTTAAGAAAAAAAATGGTTGTAATTTTCATGTTTCTCGACACAAATTACTCTAAAAAACCCTTTTAATCGAAAGTTCATACGATGATAAATTTGTGAACTAGTGTAATTTTCGATAGTCGCTACAATCGGTGCTTTCGTAGTACTATTTATTAAAATGAAAAAAAAAATATGTTCATTAAATTCCGTGGATTGAGAAATAATAATATATAATATATTATCGCAAGTCCGGTTTTTATACACCCGACTCAAAAAGTCGTCAGATCTTTGGGGACTTTGGGGATCTCAGTAAAGATCCCATCTTGCAAGTGAATTTGGTAGCCAAAAGAGTTTCTACGTGCTTTTAAAAGATCCACTCTTCTTCCTAAATTCCTAAAAAATACGTCACTTCTGATTGTATCGCATAATCTTAAGAAATATAGTTGGCCGCAAGTTTCTTCAAAATCGAAATTTTGGTTAATAAAATGGATTTAAATCTAAATCATAGCTTAAATCTACATGATCTTTATTTTAGTTCCAATTCTCGAGTTGATATTCTATATGTTCGTCGATTTGACAAAATTCTTCTGGACTGTGTGTCGTTCTTTTAATTCTAAGTATGAAAGTCGTTAACTTTAACCTTTAGCTATTGGGAAATCTTTGAAACGCATTTATTTTCCGACAAAAGTTTTTCAAAGCATGCTTCAACCTTAGGCATAACCCATACTTTACTTTGCAATCAAAATTACCTAAAATTGTTATGTGAAAATAGTTAAGTGTCGACGAATAAACTTCAGATTCAGTTTTTCTTTATACTAACTATATAAAAGAAACATTCGTAACCCTATAATAATATACCATATATATTAACGCATGTATCTCGTTTTTCCTCTCTTTACAGGTAAGTGCAAAGCTCCATAATTTACTCTAATTGCTATGACAAACAAGCCGGTCAAGGTAAAAGTCGCTCGCTAAACTGACCGTACTTTGTACTAAACCGACTACCGACTTCGAAGCTCGAATGCGACCCTGTGTCTTGTGAGAATTCCCATAGACAAAAGAGACTTGAGACGTGAGTAGACAAAACCATAAAAGACAATTTCCTGCGTGCAAAAATCGAAAGAAAATTTAAACGTTAAAACGATGACAATTGTTATATGTTCTATACATTGGGAGCTAAAGGGTATATTGAGTTCAGTTGAGGGTTTGTAACAGTTGGAAGGAAATAGTTGAGAGCTTGTAAAAGTTGTACAGTCAGATCAGATATTATTGAAATACTCTTTCTTATGAGAACTGCGAAAAAGGTTCCAATGAAAAGATTTTGTTGGCATTTTTAAAAATAATATTCCGATTCCGATGTGTCAAATTAACAATGCAGCTCATCTTTATAGTTCCACTTATCGTGAAATATCAAAAGTAGTTGCTTTTGAAAAAACAACAAAATTATTATTATTAAATCGGCAAATTAAAATCGGGAAAAATTTTGAAAGTTTTTTGAAAAAGAAAAGATTGTCTTCTCATATTGTTCACAAAATAATTGATATGCCTTGAGTCAATCTCGACATAATAACACCATAGTATTATAAGGACTTATGGTTGGTGATATGGCGCTTCTTCATTTTTCAATCTTTCAGCATGCGGATAAAGTTTCGAAGACCTTGAAAGAGATTTTAAGTTGAAATAATATAATAATAAAACAATATTTTTTTCTGTTCCTTGTAACAAGTCGGTCAGTTTTGAGTAAAAACCTTTTTAAAAGTCTTACCAAATTGTTGGTACCGGATTCAGTTTCTGCTTTCCATTCCTTTCTTTATTAAGGAAGTAAGCACTAAATCTTCCTCATATAAAATTTCTTACTTTATTAGAAACAGGTTTTTGAGCAACACGACCTAAATATACTCTGTAACCTTCCCATGGTGCAAAACTGCATTTTACTGGCATTGGGGATTCTACGTAGAAGTGTTAGGGGTTAAAAATTACACACCTTCGAATTTGGTAAAGTAAGCTTTTGAATTTAGAAGCCTAAGCTTTTGCGCCAAGTTCCCAAGCTTTTTTTTTAATAAATCACATTGGCTCTATCTTGGAGGATGGCCAGGATAAGAAATCTAATGCATGTGAAGTACAAGTCCATTAGAGGCACCTTTTAAACAAATTTAAGAGTACCCATATTAGTCTGGAACATTATTTTATTGGATCTTTTTTTATTACAACTACGAATTATGATAGTTTTGAATACATCGTATATGCGACAGTCGTTAATATTAATTATTCAATACAATAATTTTGGAGCACTGACCAAAAAATCTCTCTAAATTTAAGATTTTTGTCAAAAAATCGTTACCATATGGGGACTAAAGTAGCCCTGGCTTTTTTAGCTATCATTTTAAGCATTCCGCTCTTTACAAATATTTTTCTAAATGGCCCCAAAATGTTTTATTTAAACGTTGATTTCCATTATATCTCACCGAAAATAAAAACCAATACCTTTAAGAATCATTAAACTTTAAAAAAGAGTCGACAAAGTTTGAAATCTTTACCAAAATTTCATTATGTAGGATCAATTGTTACAATATCTTGAGTTTTGAGATCCAAAAAGAGCCCCAAAATTGTAAAGATAAGAATATTGAATATTAATGCAGGACTGGCAAAAATCTAGAAACGCCAAAAGACTTATTTTTTTTTTTAACTAAAATAGACTTTTGTGGTACACTGTAGAGATAATCGGAATCACTTTTGGAATAAAATGACTTAAAATTATTATCTGAGAAATTACATTTTCTATTAAATAGTTAAAGAATGCTGAAAATTAGATTTTTCTTTAATTTCATTCAAGTATTTGGACTTATTTTTCATTTTTGGTCTTATTTAGGTATTCGCTCTTAAATAAATTTGAGTATTCTTCGTCTTAGCTCGAAATTTTCTTTCCGGATTTTTATACTGTAGTATAGATACTTCTTGAGGGGTAATAAAAAAGTGTTTGTTGGTGATGCGAAAGATGCGAAAACTTTAAAGCGTTCTAACTTGGGAACTACTAGAAATACTTACATGATTAAAAATACAGTTTTCTGTTTGTGAGATCTCAAATTATTGTACATACACCAAAAAAAAGCAAGGGCGTGGTAAAAAATAATAAAGCTCCCTTTTAGTAATTGCTGCGCCCTCTACCGCCTAAAATACGAATTTCTGGGTATAGCTTTTATTGCAAATAAAATTTTTAATTCAATTTTGAACATTTTTTGTCTTGGAAGTTTTTGTCTGCGAGTTATAGAATATCAGTTAAATGGGAAACCCTAAGGGGGACCATTTTGGTCTTAGACTTTTTTGGATGGTCCTTAATATATATAGCAAGAGAAATTCCAGCATGCAATTTTTTCCTGGCAAGAACCTATTTTTACTATACTAATAGCTGTCATACAAATAGGCCCAAAATTGAATCTATTTATGAGATTATATATTGATATACACATTTGTGTGTAGTTTGAACAAAACCATTCCCCTTTTTCATATAGCTGCCATACAAAAATTTAACCCTTTTTTTATTTCTTGTTTATATAGCTTTATTTTATTATTGGTTCGTGATAAGAGAACATTCAATCACTTAAGATTTTAGAGGAGCCCCAAATAGGTTGACATTTCTAAGACGATTTTTATTTGTGGTTTTGGTAATTTTCTTTTTAGTGGGGTCTGCTCGCCTTGTTACTAATAGTTGTCGAACAAATAGGCCCCAAAATGTATCTATTAATGTGTTTTATATTGATCTACACATTTTTGTGTAGTTTGATCAAAAGTAATCCACTTTTAAATATAGCTGCCATACAAAAATTTTATCATATTTTTTATTTCTTGTTTATATGGCTTTCTGAGCTTTCTTATTATTGGATCATGGTAAGAGAACATCCTATCACTCAAGATTTTAAAGGAGCCCCAAATAGGTTGACATTGCTAAGTCGATTTTTATTTGTGGTGTTGATAATTTTGGTTTTAGTGGGGTCTGCTCGCCTTGTTTAAAGTTTATTATGTTTTTTTATTATTTATTGATATACAGAGCATAAAAAAAAATGACAATTTTTATAGTTTCGCTGACAATCCCATAAAAGAAAAAAACTAAATCAAATGTGACCAACAAGTACGCAAAAAAAAATAATCGTGAAGCATTTTAATTTATTACACTCAAGTTTTTTGTTGCAATTTTGGTTAGTAATTTATTGTAGGTCTATTAGCTTTAAGCGCCTTTTGTTGGCGTTTTTTCTTTCGAGCAGTCAACTGTAAATACCGCCCCTAATTTTTTGACTTAATTGCGGTTCGGAAGCTTGATTTTGTATTTGTATTTTGGCACATGTCTCAAACTAGTTGGGTTTATTGTTGCCGCTTTTGTGGCCGTTAAAGTGTAAAGTATCTTGTCTAAAATAAAGTATCTTTTTATATATTTGGCTTAAGGAATTCAAGTCAGGTAGGCAAATTACACAGGTCAACATGGTTCAGTTGTTGGAAAGCTAGAGTCATTTCCGAAGTAATTTGGTGCGTAGAATCCGAATCCGGCGTCAGAACTGGCCCATCACGTCAGGATTTTGAGATATTTGAGGTTATGTACCCAAAAAATGGCGTTTTTTCCTACATTTGAGGTTATGTACAGGGCGCAAAAAATTTTTGCGGTCTTTCTCTCCAATTACATCATTTAGTACAACTCTTACCCTTTAATTTAAGGGTTCAAGAGATCAACTACGATTTTTTACGCAAAGTTATGGCTTTTCGAAGTTACGAGATATATCCCTTCGACGTCATTAGCATTTCACAGGTCTACAAATACAGGGGTCATGTGAGTTGTTGGAAAGCTAAGGGTTATTTCCGAAGTAATTTGGTGCATAGAATCCGAATCCGGCGTCAGAACTGGCCCATCACGTCGGGATTTTGAGATATTTGAGGTTATGTACCCAAAAATAGCATAACCTCAAATATCTTAAAAATCCTGACGTGATGGGCTGACGCCAATTCGGATTCTACACACCAAATTACTTCGGAAATTACTCTTAACTTTCCAACAACTGAACCATGTTGACCTGTGTTGTCTCAAAGGCTTATTGCAAATGCTAATGACGTCGAAGGGCTATATCTCGTAACTTCGAAAAGCCATAACTTTGCGTAAAAAAATCGTAGTTGATCTCTTGAACCCTTAAATTAAAGGGTAAGAGTTGTACTAAATGATGTAATTGGAGAGAAAGACCGCAAAAATTTTTGCGCCCTGTACATAACCTCAAATGTAGGAAAAAACGCCATTTTGTGGGTACATAACCTCAAATATCTCAAAATCCTGACGTGATGGGCCAGTTCTGACGCCGGATTCGATTCTACGCACCAAATTACTTCGGAAATGACTCTTAGCTTTCCAACAACTCACATACCCTGTATTTGTAGACCTGTGTTATCAACCAGTTGAACAAAATAGAGCTTAGTTAGACTTACGCAACCAGCCAGCTCTCTAGTGATTAACTTGACTAAACTTTTCAATACACTATAATTATCATAATCATGCTGAGCTGAGCATTGACCTTCAAGTTTGGAACAATAACATAGTTATCATGGATTCCGACTTTTGGTAAATATTTGCAGTTTTTATCTTAATTGTCTGGCTTAATAGCCCATAACTGTTGGGCAGTTATTTATGATTTTCTGTAGTTTTTAGTTTTTGGGATTTGTATTTTCCTTTCTCATTCATTAATAACCAAACCGTTATGCCAAAAAAAAACCTTCAAAACGCTTTGGGGATCCGCATTTTCGCGAGTATGGATCGATGGATCGTATTTTTGTGTTTATATAAGCTGGAACTAAATGCTTATAGTTCAGGTTTCGTTTTCACTATAGTTAATGTTTTATAGATTTTTTTGTTTTTGGCTTATTAGTTGAAAATTTATGATCATTATCATCAATAATATGAATATACAAAAATGTCGTTTATTATAAATGTCAAACTATTATGATAACAAATTTTAAAACGCAGTGATATTGTATGTTTTTACTAATCTAAGTTGACGTTATATTAATTATATAAGCCAGGAATTGCTATTGGCAGATACTTGATATATAACAACATAAAAACCGGCTTGACTAATTATGGAACCCATTCGTTAATATAACTAGATCAATACGACAAAACCTTCAAAATGTCCAAAAAAAGTTTTTGGACAAGTTCAAAAATCGCATTAATATTAAAGAGGTTTTTTTGATAGATAGGGTTCAATAACATCATCAATTTTAATGTTCTTATTTCTTGTATTGATTAATTTGGGGAACTTTTTTTTAAGTTATTTTAACTGCAGAGAAGAATGAGTGAAGAGCGCTCTACTGAATGAACTAGTTCTAGATATCGAATAGTTTGTCAGTTGTCTTGGTAAGAACAGATATCTAAATCTGGACTAAATGCTTTTAGCAAAAGAATATACTGTATACTTTAAAGACTTTAGAATATTTAGAAGAGTGGCGACCCTCTTGTGAATAATCTAGTATTTAGTTAGTCGTCATCGTGAAGTGGGATGATCTGAACCTTGACTAAACCCTTTTGACATAAGTTTGAGTAGAGTAAGTGGAGATTGCTTCAAGCATTTGCAAGCGTATAATATAGTCTCCTTGGTGAAGAGATATAAACGTTTAACAAAAGTGCCTCTATATTCTTCAAAGAAATACAATTTTGACAAAAAAAAAATGAGAGGGTCGCTCTATTGATAGGTATATCTAGTGTTTAATTAGTCGGTTTGGAAAAGAGAGATGAACGAAATTTGATTAAAGAAGTCTCTCAGTATTCTGCGAGGATTGAGTGAACTTTGGGAAGAGCGAGGGGTCGTTCTAGTGAATGAAAAAAGATTATAATCTGTTACCTCGGTGGAGAGAGATGAACTAAATCGGACCAAATTCTTGTAACAAAAGCGTCTTTATATATTTCAGATTGCAATTCTGATAAGAGTTAGGCCCTAGTAAATGATCCAGTGTTGCGAAGGGAGATGAATTGAATAAATTACATAAATCTTCTAAGCAAAAGCGCCACATCTGAAATTTTTTGATATTGACATATTTCCGATTGAGTTTGGAAGAGCTGGGTCTGACAAGGTACAATTTTTTAAATCGAAACACACATTTTTCGGAAGGTACCTGAAACAGGAATCATGGTCTACATTCCTAGCGCTTCATTTGCAGAAAACGGTCTTCAAAGTATGTAAGATTTCTTTAAGCAAACGCTTGGATTAAATACAACGATAGAGTTTTTTGACTTATGAGAAATACGAAAGATAATGTGAATCTGTGATTTGTCAAGAAATAAGATATTATAATCTTTAAGATAGATTGTGAAAGAAAGTGAGGAGATTTTCCAACATTAGTTGAATAGAGAATAGGTTGTACGCTCTTCACGGAGATTGTTTATAAAAGTTTTCAAGTTCACCAAAACAAGTTGACTAAATGCGCTATTAATGTGCAATAGGTTTGAAAGTATCGTTCCTGGAAGTTTTTAGAGAGATGATAATGGTAAGAATACTACGTAAACGTAAGCTCAGTTGATGTACAGCCTCTAACGCCTTTGAGTTCACGAATTAATTGCTGAAATCAATGCTGAGGAACTCTTCAAGTCAATTACCCTTAACTATTAAAAAACCATGGTCGAAGGAATTCATGAATCCATTGCGAAGTTACTACCGACTAGGAGTATGAACACCAGGTCTAATCTTTATTCTCGATTCATATGGCTCGGGTTTGTCAAAAAGCAAACAACAAATTATCAAGTTTTTACAATACATCTCTATGCGTTTTAATTCCTGGTTATATAATATTGTAAGTATGAGGTAGATCCCGATTTTCGTGACTTAATCGATTTACTCAACTTCTAAATTGAAGATTCCGGAAATTGTATGGAACGAAACAGAATACCAAGTCTTCACTTCTTTATTTGTATACAATACATTTGCATAAGATGCCATTTCGGGCCATATAGGCTTGACTTTTTTTTTTTTTTTACTTTAAATTTTTTGGTTTTTTTTATTATTGAAAATTCCCGATATTGTGTGGATAGGCCCAAAATTTTCGTATTGGTTTGTCGACATTATATGGATATTTGCTTAAAATAGATTTGGTATGAGGGCTGTGAATGTACGGTTCCAGATTTTCTGGAAAAAAACAAAGCATTTCCAAGATTACATCTTTGTTTGTAAATACTTCATTTCCATAAGATGCATTTTATAGTCATGATGGGGTAACTAGGACTATGAACCAAAGAATACCAAGTCCAGTCTTGGTTGTTCATATAACAATAGAGTAGATCTTTGGTTTCTTTGACATAATCTTTTCTTTGTCCTTGTTTAACTCCAGCGCAGATTAAATAGATAATGTTCCATTGATCTCAAACAGAAGGTAAGGTAAGATCATTCGAAGTGTGGTCATAAATTAGTGTGGTGGAGTTTGAGCCCCCATAAAATCTCATGTTTCTAGCAAAGAGTTTCAGCTGCAAAATAATACTTAATTGACGAAGCTTTTAGGGATCGTTAGGAACTTTGTTCTTAAGTATTTTTTTCCAGCAGAAATAGTTTTGGAACCTTCGCTTACTGTATCTTTAAAAAAAAATAAGGGTACCCGCCCCCTGCATTTTGACGAAAGAACGCCTTGCCCGACAGTATAATCCTCTACCTTTTTTTCTCGAAACAAAATTGTATTTCTGCTTATTTCCTCCAAGAACTTTCAAATTGTGCACAACGCTTTGTTAAATTTCAGATGAAAGTATTAAAAAGTGGGGCTTAACACCACGAAAATCCACTCCGTTTAAACGGGTGTAGATATTGACATGATTCAACAAACTTCATCTTCTGAGGAAATATGCGTACCAGCTGGTCAAGGTTCATATCTCCAGCTCTGATAGTCTCCGAAATCTAGATGTTCATACAGACGGCTAACCGAGGTTATGATAAGCATTTTGGTCTAAAGGACTTGCACAAATCTAGTATACCCTTTGTACCTATAGGTACAGGGTCTAAAAACCTGAAACAAATAAATTCGGAAAAGGAAGAACCTCTCAAGTAGTCATCGCCAAGCCCCTCTATAGAACACTTCTACATCCGCCAGCTTTAAGCAATAACCATCCAATAAACTTGTCAAAATATAAATAATCTTTTGGCCAAAAACTATTTTACGTCATAATCGCAACTTAAAAAATGGCGGACGTAAAGTCGGGCGCGGACGACTTTAGGATACCCTGTACCACTAGCTTGTAATAAAGTCCGATTTCTTCACAAAAAACCAAAAACAGAAGAATTTTTAAGCAAAATTTTTTTTTGACCGATCGTTCCTATGGGAGCTATATGATATAGTCAACCGATTTCAATAAAATTTGACACGGTGCTTAAATACCTTAAAAAAGATATGAACGCCAAAGTTATTTCAAATATCTTTACAAACAAACAAAACACATCGAATTTTGTATAAAAACGTGTTTTTGGACCGATTGGTCCTATGGGAGCTATATGATCTAGTCAAACGATTTGGATTAAATTTGGTACAGTGCTTAGGAACTATAAAATACTCACGAATGTCAAATTTGGTCCCAATATCTTAACAAACAAACGAAACACAACAAATTTTGTTAAAAAATCGATGTTTTGGAAGATCGGACCTATGGGAGCTATATGATATAGTCCACCGATTTTGTTCAAATTTGGCACATTGCTTAAGTGGTCTAAAAAATTTCCAAATGCCAAATATGGTTAGGATATCTTTATTAAAAAACGAAATATAGCGAATTTTTCTTTAAAAAAGTTATTTTGGCCGATCGGTCCTATGGGAGCTATATGATATAGTCAACCGATTTCGATCAAATTTGGTAAAGTGATTGGGAACTATAAAAAACTTTCGATTGCCAAATTTCGTTACGATATCTTCATAAACAAACGAATTATTCATCTAAAACGCTTTTTTTTTCGAGGTCGTCTCAAACACCCCCATGGGAGCTATATAATTTATCCCCGATATCAAAAAAATAAAATAAACTTGCCTCCTATGGAATAATATGGGATCTAATGTGAAAGTTTGGTAGCTCTAGCTCTTACCATCTCTGAGATCTAGGCGTTCACACGGACGGACGGACGGACAGACGGACAGACGGACAGACGGACAGACGGACATGGGTATATCGACTTCTCTATTCACCCTGATCATATTTTAGGTAACTTTGGGGTGTCTCCGACGTCTCCTTCTATATGTTACATACATTTTCGGCTTGCACAAACTTAATATACCCTTGGACCATACGGTACAGGGTATAAAAAGAAACATGTTTTTGCAACATCTCTTTAAGGCCTATCGATAATACTTATGCGTAGCTTATTATAATTTTATTCAAAGCTGTTAACAAGATTCCAAACTTCTAGTTCGTAAAGGCGCCAAAGTCTGGCATAAAGTAAGTAGCTCAGTGAGTATGCAGAAAGCATTTGTCATTTGATATGTCAGTCCCCATGAAATCTATTGTATTTATACAAAAACCCGACTCGCCCATCAAACCGAATCATTTGTGTTAAAATGCAGTAATTAATACTCTAATTTCTGAGCCAACATCAAAAACTAACAACAGGTTGAACTAGTCTTAAACTAAACTTAATTAGCTGTCAATTTTTTCTTCTTGTTGTTGCTGCTGTTTAAAGTTACGTGGGCTGGTCTTTGGTTCTCGGCGTGGGATTACCGCCAATTCTTTTGGCAAACCGGTGCAGATGGAATTCCATTATGAAGTCATAAAGCACTCAGTCTTGGTTCGGTCTCAGGGTGTTGTTGGTGGTTCCGCCTAGCCATGATTCAAAGTTGGCTAGCTGCAAAATTTGAATAAAACTTCGACTACATTTTAATTATATGAACATAGCGCTAAGGCAACCCGGTATTTTGGATATATATTTATATACTTGCTCGTATGTAATAATAAACAGAAACAAACAAAATGAAAGCAAAACCCAATTACATAAAACAAAACCAAACAAAAGAAGTACATTTAACGGGGCAGGGGAGGGGAGGACCAGACCCTACGCCACAGAAGAGTCAAGACGACGCAAGACTTTTTTTCGCTCTTCAATGAAAATTATGGAGCAAAAAAATATTTTATGCACCGTTAAACAGCAGACCAAAAGCCAAATATGTTGCATACGTAGTACAGTGGAACATCGAATACGACACCAGTCAGCGGTTAGTTCTGTTAAAGTTGCTGCGCTTTACATAAAAAACTTTACATAATAAATTTAGGTTTCATCTGAGAAAATAAAAAATTGAAACCTAGATTTTCAAAAGTTTTTTTATCCTATAGAAGCCCTAGTTAGGCTACTTCGCCTGAAAGGTAGTAATACTCTATAGCGGCTTTTTGGAATTTCAAAAAAAAATATATTTAATTCGATTTTGGGGAATTTTCTTAATCTGTTAAAGATCGAATCCTATCAAAGCCCTTGTAAGGTTACTTCGCTTGGGAGGCAGTATGAAGTTCTCTAAAGCAACATTTTGGAATCACAAAAATAAGTGATATTCAATTAGTTTTTGAGGAAGTTTCTTATGCGGTTAAAGACTCATTTAAATTTGCGAAGTGGCGTCTGTTGAAAGCCGATATTAGCCGATTTTCCATAATTATAATTATTTATTTTTTTAAACACGATTTCGGTATAGATAAAACTGCTTTGGGACTATTAGGGATTTAGATAGAACTATAAGAGAAGCCAAAGCCTGAAAAAGACTAGATAATATGATAAGGTAGATGATATGAAAAGATGATTATTGAAACTCAAAAATTTTTTCAATTTGTTACATTGCCTTATCAGTTAATGATTTCCAAAATAAACTTTTTAAACCAAAAACTATTTGACAGAGAATTTGCATATAACATGCAACGGCAGGGAATTAGAGAGAGTTGAATCCCATGAATTAGACCAAGAAGTGATAAGCCGGACCAAGAAAGCGGTCTCAGCGTACTATCAGATAAGTAACACAATAGTGGGTAAACGAGAGATAAGCACAGATACAAAACTCAAGCTTTACAACACGGTTATAGTATCAATAGTACTGTACGGTACCGAGTGTTTGAGGCTATAGAAAAACATCTCAGTAAATTTCAGGTAACAGAAATGTAGTACGTACGAAAGGCCGCAGGAAAAACCAGGAGAGATATGGTCAGAAATGAAAGAATACGTTCAGAAGTAGGGAAGAAGAAGTCGATAATACAAGAAATCGAGGAGAGATAGCTAAAATGGTTCGGACATCTACATCAGATGTTCGAGTGAAGAAAAGCCAAACAGATACTGGGAATGAGAACGGAAGGCAATGCACCGAGAGAAGGACCTCGAAAAACTTGGGAAAATCGCATCCAGGATGTGGGAAGGATGAGGGGCAGAACCTTGGCAGAGATGAGAAGACAGAGCCGGAACCGACCTTATTGGAGAAGAGGGATATCCCGAGGCTACCACGATGCCTAACCCCAAATGGAGATTAAAGAAGAAGAACTATTTGACATTTGACGTTTTTTTTTTTAATTAAGACAACACTTATCATAAATAATTAAATTTAAAACATTTCGTACCCCTAAAAACTCAGATCGTAGCAGTTACCTTAAATATCATGGAGACGATCTTGATTTGGAAATTTGCCATGCACCTCCAAGTTCAAAAATCAATTAAAAGCCAAATATGCGTCGCTTCAAACTAGGCCCCACTGTACATTGCAATATGAGCTCGAAACTTTATCGCTTATAGACCGAGCAACAACAACAAAAACTGGGCCAAAAATTGCAATCGCCCAATGTTGTTGATATGGCCTAAGGCTTACGATTCCCAACTAACCACCCAACTAAAACATTGTTAAGGTGTAAAATGTGTGAATATTTTTCGGTTATTACACGCATTTTTGGTAATAACGACGACATCAGCTCGTTTGCCAAATAAAGTCACCAAAAAACAACAACAACTAAGAAAATGTCAACATATGAGTTACCTTTATTTTCCCTCAAAAGTGAGTGTAAGAGTTGTTGTTGTTGTTGGCGGTGTTTTCCAACACTAGTGTAATGCTAACCCAAACAAAATGTTGCAACATTTGGCTAGACTGGTTGGTGGTAGGCTCCATTGTTGTTGTTGGTATCATAGCTCGTGCGTAACTTGGCCAGGCCCAAAGTCTTTTGTTTTCATAAAGAGCTGCTCCAAGTGACATAATTTGCTTTTTGTTTACGTCAAGCGGCGCACAAGAAGTGCTTGGCTTTAATTAATGAGCAGCTAATTATAAGGCAACTGATATATAGACCAAGTTGACACTCAATCTCTTTGGCACAGTGAAAGTTTTCCAAGTGACTCACTCACTCATTGTAATGGAGCACGTGTTGGCTTTTCCACAAAATGCATTTGATCAGGTTGCGTGATTAAAGCCAAGTCAAGTCGAGTTATGGACAACGTATTAAGCGCATTGCTGACATAAACCAAATAGCAGAGGAGTAATGGCAAGACCACTAACTTGTTGCTGAAGATTGGTTAGATAATTGAATTATCAACACAACAAAAATTTCAAGCGAATAAATTTAATTGATAAAGTAATACCGTGAAGCGCAGCGTTTGTTGTCGATTATGTCATCGGTAATCTATTAATTATTAGGTGTCCCTAAAAAGTGGGTTAAAATAATTGGGTTTAAGCTCCTATTAATAACAAAGTAATTTTAAATGAAAACATGTTTCAAAAGTTGGCAGTTATACGCCCATTAATTAATTTCGAGGTTGCAAAAAAATATTGCTAACAAGCTTTTTTGACCAGGTATGTGCAAACATTATCCGCAGGGTCGAAATTTCTTCGATTGTGTATGAAAATACTTAAAAAAATTAAAATATGTTTTGGAAGATCTTATACCACTATTGCGTTTCCCAGCACTCAGCAAAAGCTTCCTAAACTTCTATCAGGAACACCTCTAATCATTATTTTAGATGTTCCGCTTCACTTGATTATAATGTAGAAGTTAATTTGAGGTTAAAATTGGAAGAATTGTCCGGCACTCTAACGAAGATACTTAAAAAACTCAGCACAAAGCTTTCTATATTTCTATCCTTTTAATCTGTTCATGCCGCACTTATATATTCCCTTCCTGACGTATTGATCTGCTCTAGATCAGATCTTATGATCACGGAACTTTTTCATAACAAGTCGAAAGACTTAGGCTGATTGATGGCAGCCCCAGTGGAAACCTCCAGTGGCAACAATGGTTCACGGATGGGTCAAAAACTGAGCAGGGTGTAGGAGTTGGAATCGTTGGATCCAACACCAGAAACTCTTCCGCAATGGGCATCTGCCACAGCGTCTTTCAAGCGGAGATTCATGCCATAGAGATCTGCGGCCTTAGTATTTTTCTCAAGGTAACTAAGGGAGCAAACATATGCATTTATTCTGTTATTAGGGCATTGTCAACCTGAAGCATCTCCTCCAGGATGGTTAAAGAATGCCATAACTACCTCCAAGGCCTGTCCGCCCGGAACAAAGTCGTGCTATGTTGGGTGCCTGAACACTCGGAAGTAGATGGTAATTCGATCGCTGACGATCTATCACAACAGGGTGCCTCCACCCTGCCGTTTTGTGGTATTGGTCGGTCCACAATCCAAACCATGATAAACAAATGGGCTGCAGAAAAACATAGGAGATACTGGTTCTCCCTTCCGGGGCTTCGTCAAGCAAAAGTGCTTGTCAAACCTTTGGTTGCGCTCAAGAAAGGTCTTGGCATAGCGGACCTCAAGCTCCTGGTAGTTTACCTATCTGGCCACCACACTGTTAGATATCATCTACAGAAAATTGGCCTATCGGACTCTTCAGAGTGCAGGCTCTGTCTAGCGGACGATGAAACCACCAGACATATTCTCTGTGACTGTCCAGCACTGGTATGGGACAGAGCCTGCCACATGGGAAAGGAACGGATTATTGCCTTCCATCTTAGGTCAATATCAACAAAAGATCATGCGGAAAGTCTCTTGCTTTAACTTAAGGGTATGGAGAAAAGATCTTTTGACCTCTTTGTGAGGAACTCTATTTCGAAAAAAAAAAATTCTTTTAAACGATATTCAGACAGTCTGTTCCATAAAATGCATTCTCAAGAAACTTTAAGCTCCTAAAAATAAGAAGGTGTGCTCTTCTGCTTCTATCCGGCATTCAGATAAAATATTTTTGAAGCACATTGATTTGGCAGTCAGTCCCCAGGATCATTATAAACAAAAAATATTTTCCGGGTTGATACTATTCCTGGATCGAGTTGGTTCTCCAGGTTCTTTAATTCAAACCGTTTGTATATTCAGAGCTCGCAAAAGATTTTCAACCAATATTTCCCACTTTGGGTTGGGAGACTGGAACTGAATCACCGTACAGCCCAGGCCTGGCAACAAGCATACAGATAATCCTGTGTTGATTTCATCGTTAAAATCAGGAACGACGAGTGGGAAGGGGGAATCCTCAGAGCACGTAGCTTTTTCACGTGAGTGACGTACTGTCTTGATTCAATCTAGGTATATGGGTGGCGGGACATATTCCACCGGAACCCGGATTTTCTCGCAACGGACCTTTTTACATTAATATTTCGACTGCAATATTCTCTATTTACAAATACTACCAGGCTCATAATAAGTATGTCTTTAAAAAGAGAGAAATTAACCAACGGAGGAACGCGGAAAGACATCGACCCTATCCTATATTGATTATGCGCATCTACTGCTAGATATTTGATTCTATACCACTTATGATCTCCATAATCTGGGTGTTCATACGGACGGGCAGACTTATGGTCTTGATATGTCGCACACATAGAGTATGAAACCCTACTAAAAACTCTCAAAAAATCCCCTTAAAATTTGTCCTTTATTCCTCAATTATTTTATGCAAAAGCGAATAGCAATTCGGTTGCAATTGAACTACGTGTGCGTGTTTTCTTAAGACAAAACGATAGCACCAACAAACAGGATTGGATTAAATGCTTGGGTCTTGAGGTTGTTTTTTTTCGTACAATAATATTAAATACCAAACTTATATTTTTTTAAATACCAAAGATTTTCTGTCATAATACGTTACTTCATGTATATACACCCAACTATGATAACGTGCCGACACCGCGTACTCATGCTAATGTTGGGTATCTTGTACACGGCTTGTATCCTCTTCGGGATTAACTTTAAGCCACGGACATGTTGCGATCTCACGCAAGTTCCAACGTTCAGACGCCTCCGGTTCAAGTAGCACTGCTACAGTCGCCTTGGCCTGCGGTGATATGGAATCGTGCAACTTACGCCGAAAGGCGAACTTCTTTGCCCACTGGCTCTCCAGTAATTTATTCAAATTACTATCATCGAACGGCATCTTGGCGTTCATCATTATAAAGAGTATGACGCCCAAGGACCAAGCATCGGCCAGTTTTGGATCATAGGGTTTACCCATGACAACCTCGGGTGCAGCATAGGCCGCGGAACCGCAATAAGTTTCCGATTTCAAATCACGTCCATTATCATCGCAACAAAAGCGCGCAAAACCAAAGTCGGCCAATTTGATGTTTAAACGCCTTGAGAGCAATATATTCTCACACTTGAGATCACGATGGGCTATGCCACGTGAATGCAAATACTTCAGCGCCTTGGCCATTTGCATAAACCAGGCCTTGGATTGCTGCTCATCAATGGGTCCAGTCTTTTTGATGTGCGTCAACAGATCACCCTTTTCCGCATAACGCATGAAAATAAATATCTTGGGTCCACGCTGCAATATGCTATGTATTTGTATAATATTCGGATGATCAATCTTTGTTAGAATTTCCAATTCACGTGGAAAAAACTTGCGCACAAAGTCCGTGGGCGCCTTGGCCTTGTCAATGATCTTGCAGGCAAGATTAACGCCAGCGCCGGAATCATCGGAATAACCGGCTGTTATCACAGTGGCATAGGAGCCCTCGCCAATCTTATGTCCAATTCTGTAGCCACGTTGTGCCAATGCATCTGTATCCGAGCTACGTGTGCTCAGCTGTCGATTTGGGGCTTTGGCCATGGCTCAATAGTAACTGCTGCAAAGAGTTCGACTTCGTATTATGGTTGTAGGGCGTGGAAATTTTTACCAACTGTTTGTATAGATTTATTTGTTAGCTGCAGTTAGCTTTCCAATAGCTAGCACAATGCTTACCTTAACGTTGGTTGTTGTTCACAAACAAGAAATTTTTTAAAACTATAATGATTCTTCATCCAATCCAAAATTTTGACAAAATACTACATACAATGTTTGAGGAAAGACAAATAACAAATAAATAAAGTGTTCAACTGCAAACAGTTACTGTCAATTTAATTTTAAGCCAAAGCGACTGCTTAGATCCAAAAAATAAAAATATGAAAACTATACAAAAAGGTTGCTATGATTTTACTTTGTTTAGGGTGTTCACGGTTGCTGTCAGTAGTGTTGCAAACTTGCGCAAAAACAAGAGAGAGAGATAGAGACTTAAGCGTGAATAAATGAGTAGCTTTAGCTTCAGTATTACGCTTAAGTTTTAGAAGTAACCCTGCACCATTAGACTAAATATAACGTAGAGTTGAATTCCTCGGATTGCTCTACGATAATACGTACAGTGTTTATTAGATCTATACAAGATCTTTGAGGGCGAAAGCCAGCTTGATTTCTACGTAGAACGTTGTTAAGTGGCTCGGAAATGCGGCTTAGTATGATCTGATTAAGGATTTTCATGATGGTTGGCAGGAGAGAGATACCCCTCCAATTAGAGCATATTTGTCGGTTTCCCTTCTTCGGAATCTGGATAATTACCGATTCCTTCCA
Organism: Chymomyza amoena; assembly: GCA_037043745.1. Taxonomy (NCBI): domain Eukaryota; kingdom Metazoa; phylum Arthropoda; class Insecta; order Diptera; family Drosophilidae; genus Chymomyza; species Chymomyza amoena. The sequence continues at coordinate 102,226 of JBAMAX010000387.1, forward strand.
TAAGTTAGGTACATTTTCAGAGGTCCAAACAGCTTCTTCTAATCTTCTTGTGAATACACGAATCAATAAAGTTCAGACGCATTTATTGATTGGACCAAGGCGGCCTAGTCTGGCGGCAGGTGTGCTACCTTCCTGGCCGTGTTAACTACGATTAGGCTTCCAGAATTGCCTAAGCCGTGAGGCTAGCAACTAGGATTTCCCCTAGAATGCTGATGTTGTGCAGTTATCCCGCTCGAGGGCACCACGAGAAGGTTGAGGATGACATTTGTATAGAGAGGCTATTAGAGACGCATCACGCACCTTACCGCCTATTGATAAGGCTTAGCAAGTGCATATCTCGAATAACGGATCTACGATTTGGTCTTGGGGAGTCCTTTTTCCCTCGAGGTGCTCAGAGCGCAAAGAACACTTTCAAACCATTTTTAAAACTTTTGGGCAGTGCTTTGACCCGAAATCCTTCCTGGGCTCCGTCACTACTCAATCCTTCCTAAGCATTCTGACATTATCATATTATTAATACGCCCACTAACGTCCCTCAGAGCAATCAGCCAAGACTGATATTTCTTTGATACCAATTTGAAAGCATGTTGTCGGGCATGGAATTCCCCCTTGGTGAGGGGCGAAATGCATCTATCATCTGAGATCGCAACACCACACCGAGCCAAGCTGACTCTACCCGCGATTCGGGTTTCAACCACAGCCACTACGATACTCCCACAAGGGGGCCGACCTCAATGAGTACGCTTAGAAGTACTCAACCCGTGGTACCGAAATTAAATACTCGTTTTGCCCTCCCCTTTCAGTCCTGATTTGGT
>JBAMAX010000388.1:0-25513 GCA_037043745.1 Chymomyza amoena
CTTAAATCCATTCTTGAAAAAAAAAATTTAAATATTATATGTAAATATCTTTGGTCGATCTTTGAGGCAGAACAAAAATTTAAAGATGTTCCTAATCTTAAATCAATCAATCAATTAAATCAATATAAATATCTTTGGTGGATCTTTAAGACATTACCAAAAATTAAAAAAAAAAAAATAATAATCTTTAATCCATACTAGAAAAAAAAAATTGAATTACTATTATAAATACCATTGATAGATCTGTTTAAAGGAAGAGACTCAAATTAAGAGTTCGAAATCTCTTTGGTAGATCTTAATGAAAAAAAAAAAATTTAAAAATTCCTTGCCTTAAATCCATTCTACGAAAAAAAAATTAATATTATAAATACCTTTAGTAGATCTTTTAAGACGGAACAAAAATATAAAGCTATTCCAAATTGTTATTATATATACTTTTGATAGATCTTAAAATTGTTTGATATTATTTAAAAATTCGCAATCTTAAATCCATATTAGAAAAAAAAATTTGTATTATAAATAATAATAACATCAAAAATCATATCAGTAGAGATCTTTTAGATGGAAAAGACTCAAAAAAAAAGAGTAAGAAATTTCGTAGCCGGTTTTAAATCAATTTTCGGTATAGGTCTAAAGAAAAGTTTTCTGTATACGCTAACGCCCTGGGCGCAATTATCCTGTAGAATTCACAATATATATTTTATATTTAAATTTCGACATTTTTGCAATTTAAAAAAAATATATAATCAAAATTAAACGCAGATAACAGTTCAAAATTGTAACATTTTCGAAAATAGTTCCCAAAATCACAAAAAAATATTAGGATTAGGGAAAAAGAGTTCAAAATTGAACATTTCTGCAAAAAGTTCCTAAGCTCACAAAAAAAAATGACTGCCTGCGACGTATTTAATAATTTTTCGTAGAATTTACAATTTATTTTTTAATTTAGACATTTTTGCAATAAAAGCTAAAATATAATCAATTCAAAATTGGACCATTTCTGCAAATAGTTCCATAACTCACAAAAAAAAGGGGTGTTTGTGACGAATTTGAAAATTTTCCGCAGAATCTACAATTTGTATTTTATATTTTTATTTCGACATTTTTGCTATAAACAAAATTATAATCAAAATTAAACGCGGATTAGGTAACAAGAGTTAAAAATTGGAACATTTTATCAAAAAGTTCAAAAGCTCACAAAAAATAAAAATTGTGTCTGTGACGTCATTGAAAATTATTAGGACTGTGCCGATTTTCACTTAGGCATGAAATTAATTTTAAAAAAGAAAATAAAACAAAGAAGTGCATCGTGTTTCAAGTTTATCAGGACTGCTCCAATTCTCACTTGCACTTAAGTTCAGTTCAAAAAAATATAACAAGGGTCGTCTTTGTCGCGTTTCAACATTTTCAAGTGAGAACCGGAACAGTCCGGAATCTGGAAACATGACACAAGCACTCCTTTGTTATTTTTAAGCAACATTAATGCCAGTGAAAACCAGAACCAACTGCATTAAGTAAGAAATGTAGATAGAAGTTTCAAAATTTTAGTCTTGGAAGTGTTCAAAATCTCAAAGAACTATGGTTAGATTCTAACAAAAAAAAAAAAAAAAACTGCATTTAAGATATGCGAAAGAAATTTAAATTAATTGCTAACTGAGAATTTTCTGGGACTTTGGAAACCTTTCAACACTTTAACTAAAGAAATATACCCTATAGCTGAGGATCTAGAATTTGGTCTTTGGGGGTTCTTCACTTTGATGAGTATGTAGGTATATCTGAGCTCCCAAGAGAGTTTCAACTAATTTTTCGAACTTTTGGAGGGTCCGGAACGGATAGCTGTGGATCCTCCACTGTCTTAAAATTTCTCGACTTCCTTGACATTTATGATAAGTCATAACATGTCATGATTTTTACACTTCAAATTTCTTTAGGATCAAAGTCATGAAAATCCATACCAGCCGAGCTTATAAATTTTTGAGCATCTTCCAAAAAAATTCGCTACTTCTGGATTTACTCAAAATAGTTGACAAATTATTTACATTTTACTAATCCCCCTTTTTAATCACCTTTCTCATACAGTCCTTATAAATTTTATTTACAGTGTATCAAAAATTAGCATACAAGCTAGAGTGCCGTTTTTTGCCAAGTTCTCACTAGAAACCTCTCAACAAATGATTTATGATAATTTATTATAAATGAGCAATTGAAATTGCATTTGACATTGAATTTAAAATATTCCCATTTTGTGCATTTCAACGAGCTTTTACTGTACTTCCGTTTTGCCTATACACTGGTACACAGTAGTCATAGTCATATGCATGTGTTTTGCATATCAAAGAACTTTTACTTCTTACCCCTTTTAGTTTATTACTTGGTCTATTACACGCTGCTGACTCTTTTCATGGCAAAATGCAGAGAGAGGTACATAAAAATGTTCGTGCCCGTAAAGAATTAGCAACTAAGTACACTACGTGGCGCATACTGGGCCCATACTGGGCTCCTATGCCCCCAGAGGGGCGACCTGACCACACACACACGCACACATTGTTGTTGTGTGAATACCTATATGTATATGTATATAGCAAATAAACGTAAGTAGGCAAGCACATGATTAAAAATACATACAAACATTCACACACTATATACTGTGTATGGCTTGAAATTGGCCAGCACGGAGACCAGACCGGGTCGAAGAAGCGTTCCACCAACATGAGTGGTCATTAAACTTTGAACAACTCGTACAAAAAAAAATACAAAAAACCTATAAAAAAAAGAGGCCAGAAGGGCTCGAAACAGAGCTCGGATCGGATCAGCTCAGTTGAGCTGGCTCATCGAATTGTGCTTTTTTAATTAGCCCATCAAATTTCTGTAATCTTAAGCTTAAGTCCGTGGCATTGGATTCCACGTCTGCCTGGCGCTCGAATTCAAGGCACACATTTTTTTAAAGTGATATAATTTATAAATAAACGGGAGCCAGTTGGGCCAGTTGAATGTGCAATAAATTGAGCTTTAAACAACTTTAAGGCGCCAATATACTTATAAATTTCACATATCACTCATGTTACCGAATTCCTGAACATTGAGACTACACTGAGAAAAAAAAAGCTGTTAAACAAAATAAGCCTTCCCAAGCGTTGTCAATATGCCTTTAAATATAAACTTTAACAAATCATAAAGTTCCCAGAAACATTTTTTGGTCTTATATAGCATATTTTATAAAATAATATTTTCTTCTATATTTTATTATATTTTTCTTTATTTTACTGTATTATTCTTTATTTTACTATATTATTTTTTATTTTGTATTTTATTATATTATTTTTTATTTTATTATATTATTTTTTAATTTATTATATTTATTTTAATTCATTATGTTTATTTTGTCATTTTATTTTTGTTTTTTTATAATTATTTTTAATTTATATTTTGTTCTATAACTATTTTAAATTTTTTTTTATAATTATTTTTAAATTGTTTTTTTATTCAATAAATATTTTTAATTACCTGTTGTTCTATAATTACTTCTAATTTATTTTTTTGTTCTATAATTATTTTTTATTTTTTTTGTAAATATTTTTCACTTATTTTTTGTTCTATAACTTTTATTAATTTATTTTTTAAGTCTATATATATTTTTAATTTATCTTTTGTTCTAGAATTATTTTTCAATTTTTTGTTCGATACTTATTTTTCATTTATTTTTTGTTCTATAATTATTTTGAATTTAAATTTTGTTCTATAACTATTTTTCATTTTTTTTTTATCTAGAATTATTTTTACATTTTTTGTTCTATAATTATATTTCATTTATTTTTTGTTCTCTAATTATTTGCAATTTATTTTTTATTCTATAACTATTTTTAATTTATTCTATAAATATTTTTATTCTATAAATATTTTTATTCTATAAATATTTTTATTCTATAAATAATCTATAAATATTTTTATTCTATAAATATTTTTATTTTATAAATATTTTGTTCATTAATTATTTTTTATTTATTTTTTGTTCTATTAATATTTTTTATTTATTTTTTGTTCTATTAATATTTTTCGTTTATCTTTTGTTCCACAATTATTTTTCAATTTTTGTTTTCTATAATTATTATTCATTTATTTTTGGTTCTATTATTTTTAATTTATTTTTTGCTCTATAATTTTTTTTTTGCTCTATAACTATTTTTAATTTATTTTTTGTTCTATAGCTTTGTTTGTGTATAACTATTTTTAATCTATAATTATTTTTAATTTATTTTTTGTTCATAATTATTTTTAATTTATTTTTTGTGCTACCTTTTTTTAGATTTATTTTTTATTAATTTTTGTATTTTTATTATTAGATTTTTTTGTATTTAATTATTTTATGTTATTGTAAATACAAAATTTAATATTTTTAATATTTTTATTTACTTCTTATATTTTAATTTAATAACAATTTGTGCAATTAAATTTTTTTTTATTTTTTACATTATTTTTTTTAAATAACCCCTTTGTTACCCATTTTCTTTCAGTGCACTTCAGATCATAAAAATTACAAAATTAACACTTTTTCAACCCTGTAACATATTTTTTTTGCCCTTGTTAGACAGAATTCCTACTAGTGTAGAGCTACCTCTAGTGCTCCAAAGCTCTACGAGATTTACACAGTATTTGTACAATAGAAAATCGCGATTTGTTAATTTCCAGCGAACCACTTGAATATTTTATGTCAACGACTATTTGGGTTACTAAATGCAAAACACAACTGCAATTCAAATACAAAATCCATTAACAAAATGGCATTTCAACAAGCACCCTCCTCTCACCCGTGCCAACGACTATAAGCCCACTTTGATTGATGACAGTCATGTTAAAGATCAGCTGAATATATTTACTGTAGCCATACTAACCGAAAACGAAATCCTGCCCAACTAATTATATATTTCAATGCAAGCTGACCGGGAAATTTGTGAGCAGAAGCAAACACACAGATGCCAGCCAGCCCAGAACCCTACCCGAGTCCGGAGTGCATAACAAATGCCAAAAACAACAATAATGTTTGGGGGTTGGGGGGTACGAAAAACCCGCCCCTTGTTTGGATACTTTTGTGGCTGATGTGATGGCCCAACGCCCCAGTCCAGGCAACAAACAAACAACCCCCGCCGCATAGAGGCTGATGAAAAATTTACATAATACCAACTGGAGCACCAGCTGACTGAACGGACTGAACTGGACTAACTGACTGAATGACTGACCAGGCTAAAACAAAAGCAAATGTTCCATGTACATTATATCGAATAAAATTCCAACGAGGGATGGGGTAGTGCCAAGTGAGCTACAAAACTAAATGGGAGTAATACAGGCAATAGAAATTAGCATAAATATTAGCGTTTGGAAGTTGGTTCTCCTTTTTTTTGTTTGGAAAATGTGTTGTTTTTCATTGTTGTGACTGTGTTGGTGAAAATTATGTAAGCAGGAAATAAGTACAACAAAAAAAAATCGCCTGCTTCATCATATAATAACAAAAATATATAATTCTTGAGCTATTGATATTTTAAAAAACATTCGGTATATTTTGTGTTTTTAAAAGTTCTCCAACGATTATATATAATACATTCCCATCGGTCATTTTAATACCATGTACCAAAGACTTCCCAAAGTTACCTACTATATGATCAGGAAAACTAAAGAAATTGGCTTAGACATCTCCATCTGTTTGTATGAATGTCTGCATCTAAGAGATTACAAGAGCTAGGATAAGAAAACTTGACTTTTGTTCCCCCCAGCCGTATCAAGTTTGTTTTTTCTCCTTCTGACACGTCCCTTTACATCCTTGAAGAGCTTAAAGGGAAACAGGAAAAGAGTTGGCTTCAGAACTTTACGTCTTGACGTCTAGAGGTAATGGTTATATTTTCACTCAAGGCATATTTTTTAGTCTTTTAAATTTTTTTTTTAAATTGAATCTCATTTTTTATTTTATTTTTTTTAATTTCAATTTTTTTATCTTATTTTATTTTTTTAATCTCATTTTATTTATTTTTTATTTTCATTTTTGGCTTATTTTTTTAATGCTATTTAATTTTTACAATTTTATTTTTGATTGATTATACCGTATGGTACAAAGGGTATATTAAGTTTTTTTTATTATATTTTATTTATTATATTTTATTTATTATATTTTATTTATTATATTTTTTTTTTATTATATTTTTTTTTATTATATTTTTTTGCTATATTTTTTTATATTTTTTTTGCTATATTTTTTTATATTTTTTTTGCTATATTTTTTTTATTATATTTTTTTATTGTATTTTTTAAAGAAAAATATTTTTTGCCTTATTTTAGCCGCACTCTATGTTCATTTGGTTTGCTACAATATCATTTTATACTTACAAATTTTAAATAAATAATATTACTTAGTATTGCATGGATTGAAAAACATACCTGAAAAGACAAAGAAAATATTTAATATTTAGTATCGATCTGAAGCATTAAAATTTCGTCCTTATCAAATATATATATAGTTTGTAAGGGAACAAGTTTCTATAGATAATTTTCTTAAATTTAAAAAAATCCAGCTTCTAGACCATATTCCATAACAAATCTAGCATACTCTGTATGAAAGATAAGGTCAGAGAGCGATCCACAGGTTCGTTTTCGGGTCCGGACCCCTCTAAAAGTTGGAAAACTGTGCGACATCTGATATATCTGATATATGTACATTTGAAAGAAACAACAGTTGACTCCAATATGGTTAGAAACACAACAAAAAATGTGTCTAGACATTTGTATAATTCCACGCGTCCGTCTCCCAAACTATCCGTCCAACTGTCATTTTTTCGTATATCTTGCAGATGGTAAGAGCTGGTGTAACTGAACGTGGTATATCTCCTATTATGGCACGATTAGTAAGTTTATTTCTATGGGACTATATAATATAGCTAGCAAAGGGGCATTATATAGATTTTCGAATAAAAATATAATATCCTAACAATTTTGCTTTCAGAAGTTTCTTAGGGTTCCCAAGTACTACTATACCAAAGCTTATCAAAATCCGCTAACTAAATCATATGCCTACCATAGGGTCGATCGATCTTAAAACGTTTTTAGTGTAAAATATGATACTTAGTTCCATTATAAAATAGAAACAATTATGGTGTAGTGGGTTTATTCCCTGCAATGACTAACATCATTTCATATTTGGTTTATTTTTTATAAAAACTTTCCAGAACATGGAATCAGCCGGTCCGAATCAAGAATGATTCATATCGAACAAAGTGCAGCTTGATTAAAAGCTTTTCCTCAAACAGAAAATGAGCCGCTCTGAATTACTCAAGAGGCAGAAGGCCCTTGCTTACAGAGATTCATTATCTCAATGATCACGTTTTCTAAAATTGCGAAAAATATCTGTCAGATACACAGCAGCTGATTTCCAGCATGGTAAATTAAAGTTACAAATTCCAGAAAAATTTATAATTCTCTCAATTCTCACTCATCCATCTCTTCAAAAACTGTACTATTTTTTAAATTCTAACCAGGTCTTTCAAATACTCAATCAGCTCCAAACATTCTAGTTTGGCATTGCTTTTTACGATAAGAAATCTAAAATTACCGCCATTAACATGGTATAATCGGAAGTAATTTTTTCAAGTGTATGCTACAAATACTAATACCATCGTTGTTTTCGCCATTACGTAGAGAGTTAAGCTATCGCACTATAATTGGTTATGTTCCCCAAGCGTGTGACATGAAATGCTTTAAACGAATAGCACGGTATTATATGGGGTATAATATGGTATTCGCTTCACTCTGACGTTTGTTTAGGAGTGCCTGGGTGTCTTAGGGTGTGCTTTCTGAAGGCCAGACAAGTTTTTATGAAATTATGAAAAAATAAAACCGAAGCGAATTTTAAATGTATTAAAAAAAAACGACATGTTGTTAAACCCTTAAGAATTTAAGGGTGCATCCGAAAAGTTCAGAATTTTAATTTGATGAATTTTTTCGTTTTTTCTAATATTTCTAGAAAGGGTTAAGTGAATGCAAACGAACTAGATCTCATTAGGAACAGCTGTTGGAAAAAAAGTTAAACAGAAAAAAAATAGAAATGAAAATTCAAGGAAATTTAATTTTCAACATTGCGCTGATGAATTAAGATGTTTATCTGTTTGGAAATCGGTGCGATTCAGACTTTGCAAATTTATTAAAATAATTCAAAACCATTTTTATACCTCGTTTATTCTTTATAACGAATTCTCAACATAACGAAAAAAAATTGAGCTCCCCTGCGAATTCGTTTTACGATGATTGTCTGCAAGCCTCAAGACACCGAAGTTTCTACAGATTATTAATTTTTTGATCATACACACTATGTGGATTATTTTGTACTATATAAATTATTAATTTATCATGACCAAAATATTATAAGTTAAAGAAATATGTTATATGTCCTAAACGATATACAGAAGATATTTAAAAAATTGTTTAAAGCTTTATTTCTAAGGTTGTAGGATGCGAGAAAATTTGTTTTTTTTTTTCTTACTTAATGTTGGAGATCGCTGTTACGATAAGTCGAAATAAAATACTGGAATACATGCCGGTCATAGGACTTTTGGGAGAGCTCTGAGTCATGAAAAGGGTACAATAGATTCACTTTTTACACCCATTAATAATAATAAAAAAAATAATGTCTCCGAAAGATTTTTTTTTAATTTCTTCTCTTATTGTCAATTATGGATTTCGGTTTCGATCCTGTCATAAGCCCACAGGTGGCGCCTATTCCAATCACGAACTTACTTTACTTATTTGGCATATTCAAAAAATCTTAAGAGGACGAACTATTTCATACAATAGAGGAGACTATGGGCACTTCCACGGAAAAATTCAACGCAGCCTTTAAAATATCTACGACTCAACCCATTAAGATAACGATTTAATTTAAGCTATTTCCAAGTTCAGTCTTTTAAGAGCATACCAAAACATTTCCACACAAAAATGTCTCCTCATGCATACCAAATTCTAAAGAATTTTTTGTTTCAAGACTCGTTTGTTCTTTGAAATTCTCGCTGGCTTTGATAAAATATTCTCCATTTTTGTTATACATTTTCTGGCTTATAAGAGACAGACGCGACAGCCTCTTATTGCATTAGATGCGATTTAGATGTATTAAATCTAATTAGTTGCGGCATATAACTGTCAACAGTGTCAAGCAGCGACAAAAACAAAACATATTGGCGCAATGTCTTCCAGGGCCATGTGAGAAACATTTTCAGCTGCTTTGGATCTCCGTGCATAAATGTATACAATGTAGTATTCTAGTAGGGACCCGGGACCCGGACCCAACAACACAGTCAGTTGTTAGCCCATGGGTAATTTCAAATGCAAAAATATTTTACTCGCACTCTTAAAAGGCGGCAGGCGGCAGGGAGCCAAGAGTCGGGAGGTGGGTACCAAGAAACGACAGCTTCCTTTGGAGCATCAGAAATAACGCGGCGTTGAAAACCAAGTGAGAATTGTTGAAGACGCGAAACAAAAAAGAGAAATATACTATATACAAATATAAAAAAAAGAAATCTACATATAAGAAAAAAAAATAATGAAAATGTAAGCAACGTACACAAAGACACCACACTACAACAAGGGAAACAAAAAAAAATGGAGGCAGTTGGGGCGGTGAACGACTATGGAATACCCTAAAAACTGCATATCAGATTTAATGATATTAAATATCACTCTATTAAAGAAAACCGAATGTTGACGTAGTCGCTTTTGTCATCATTAATTTGATTATTGTTAGTGTGCTCGATAGATGGCGCTTGCCTGTTTTTGTCACTAGATGGCGCCAGCAAGCTGTTGCGCATTTGTGTTAAAAAAATACAAAAAATTAAAGTATTGTTAACCTTTCCGATAAAAATCGGGGGAAAAAAGACAGAAAAAGAGATTGTTGTATTATCCAGATGAGGCTATCAAAAATGGATGCATTCTGACCCATTTCCATCTTCTTCTACAGCAGAATGGAATAAAATATAAATCGACAAATTTCTTTTGAACAATTTTTGGCTTTTCCAGGTCTCATGGTCCCCCAAAAGCTAGTTGCCTCTCTCTCGTACAGTGTATTAAAACAAACAAGCAACAACTAACAACCAACAACGACGACGACGACAACAACAACAAAGCGCATGTGGAAAATTGAAAAATGTTAAAAGGCAACAAGCAAGGAAAATGTGTGTTAGGGCAGGACAGCCAACAACTACAATAAAAGAAAAACATTTGAAAAATATTATTTGCATATGATGCGTTGAGAGACGAGAGACGGGCACAAGAGAGACGTCTCTTCGCCGAGTGTGTTGTGTACCCGCTGCCAAACGATGACTCCCTAGACCCGGCAGCAAAAACACATCTCAGGGGGTGTCGGTACCCCACGCTTTGGGTAGCCCGAGCAACACGCAGCCACGTGTAGTTGGTAAATAATATAAGAGAGCAAACGGCAAACAGCAGCCAGAGCCAGAGCCAGCACATTGAATATGAATCTTGCACTCTATTCAGGCATAAATGGAAATGTAAATTCGCTTAAAGCGTAAAAAAATATATTCGTATATGTACAGAGATAGAGAACTCTACAGTGGCTAGTACTGCAGCCATATAAATCGAAAAGAAAACCGTGAAAGCGCAAAATATAAATATTTATTATAAAAGTATGAAAAATTGTTCACGGGTTTAGCGGAATTTTCTGTGCAATTTTTCAAGCACTTGGTAAAGTTAATAGCAATCATCAGCAAAAAAAAAAATATATAACAGAAAGTTTAATACCTGGGCATGTGCTTATAGTTTGTACAAGAAGTATTCGCATACTTTGAAATTAAAGTTTGATGCTTTGGGAAAAAATAAAAATTCCCGATTCTTGATCTCCGGATTTGTCTCTAATAGTAATACATTGAAAAAAGAGGGAGTATAAAATATCAAATGAGGAATCATTTAAAAGTCTTTGATCCCGAGAAGCTTTATTATTGGGTAAATAGTATGAAAAATCGTTTTATCAAAAGATACCAAATAGTTATCTGTTGAAAAAATGATTTAAAAAATAAATATTATAAAATTTCCCAATAGTTTTGAACGTAAAAAAGTTGTCTCAATTTTTAAAAAAAAAATTTCTATATCAGGTACGAATTTTAACGATTTAATTTTAATAACATAATTACAATATTTTTTAATTGTCAATGACATTACTTTTACATTTAAAGCTTCAATTAAATTTCAAGTTTAAATATAATACATATTTTCAAAAGTGAGCGCATAATTTTTGTTCTGACTGTGCGTATTACCTGCACATGGCCAATGCTATACAAAAAATTTAATACAGCAGAGATTACCACTTCTGCTGACGCCATTGCATTCATACAGGTTATTGACTTATATACTACGGATAGTATGTATTGGCATTATGATACCATAAGTGCTATGTACTTGTAAATAAGTGCTATAAGTACTACGCTTAAATAAAAAGAAGCATTAATTGCATACAAGAAGTTAAAGTGTAAATATTTATTTAACTATCTGCAAGATTTTTTTAAAGACAGCATCAGTTAATATACAGCCTAGACGTATACTTAATCTTGATAAGAACAAAGGCCTCAGCTATAGAGGTCACCATATATCTGATTTCATTAAAAAAAAACAAAGTAAGGTTTAAAGCAGCAAAAAAAAATGTAATTAAAAAAAATGTAATTAAAAAATATTAAAAATAATAAAAAATATTGAAAATAATAAAAAATATTAAAAATAATAAAAAATATTAAAAATAATAAAAAATTAAAAATAAATAAATAATAATAATAAATAAAATAACAAAAAAATAAACAAATAAAATTAAAAAAATAAACAAATAAAATTTAAAAAATAAACAAATAAAATTAAAAAAATAAACAAATAAAATTAAAAAAATAATACAAATAAAATAAAAAATAATAATAAAAAGTAATAATGAAAATATAATAATAAACAAATAAAATTAAAAAAAATAGCAATAAATAATAAAATTTAAAAAAATAGCAATAAATAATAAAATTTAAAAAAATATTGCAATAAATAATAAAATTTAAAAAAATATTGCAATAAATAATAAAATTTAAAAAAAATAGCAATAAATAATAAAATTTAAAAAAATAATAACAAAATTTAAAAAAAAAAATAATAATAAAATTAAAGAAAAAATAATAATAAAATAACAATTATAAAATAACAATAATAAAATAACAATAATAAAATAAAAATAATAAAATAATAATAAAATAAAATAATAAAATAACAATAATAAAATAACAATAATAAAATAACAATAGTAAAATAACAATTAAATATAATAGGAAAATAATAATAAAAAAATTTATAAAATAAAAAAATAATAAAAAAATAATACTAAAAAAAATAATAATAAAAATTATAATAAAAAAATAGAAAATAAATTTTAAAAAATACATACTTCCTTGTGCCGCTCATATTTTTTTTTAGCACCCAGAACCTCCTAAATCCGCCCCGTGCAATTTTAAAAATAGGTAATAGTTCTATTTTGTACAAGGAAGACTGTGATCAATCGTCTTGGGAACCCCGGTCTAAAAAAAATAATAATTTCAAGCATCTATTTTGGGACATTCAGAATTTCTCCCGGATTCCATTGTGTATTGGGCAATAATGAAGAGTTCACTCTTGTACATTATAGAATTGGATACCGTACTCGGACACTTAAGGATTTTCGTGTCAAGGATTTATGTTCTTAAAACAAGAATTTTCTTTTTCAAAAGTTCAAGCTGAACTTTTTTTATTGAGAATAGAGTTTTTATTTCAAGACATCTTTTTAAGTCAGATATTTTCAATTACCAATAATTTAAAAAGCGATTGCATATAATTCTTATTATTTCTTAGAATAATCTTAAAAACAATTACGTTTGCATGTTAATAACTCCTAAAACAAAAGTTTTACTTTGAGAATATTTAAAATGGTTTTAAGAAGTGCTTCTGAAGGGCAATATAAGAATAGTTAGTCTCAAAGCTGATATTGGGATTATTTAATATTAAAAAGAGAAAACTTAAAATTATTATGCATACTATAACTATCTTAGTCGAAGGCCCCAGTTGCTAGTGCTCAGTAAATTAGTATTAAGTTTAGTATTAAATACTATATTTAATTTTGTTAAAATAAAATAAAAAAAAAATAAGTATCTCATCTCGAGATAATTCAAATCTTCCTTATCGGCACTTATTTGTAAGTATGTATAATTGAGAAAAAAAAAGAACTACATTTTGTCAAAAACTCAAATAGCACTAAATCAGCTATATAGGAATTTCGAGAACTTATAACGAAAGACTGAACTAAAAAAATGTATTACGATAGTTCTTAAAGATTGTGCTCTTTGTTATCGATATCGATGGAGCGAGGTAAATATTTAAAAAAAAAAAAACGGTAGATTATCACATTATTTCCATAGTATTCATATTCAGTTCTTTAGTTCTTTTGAACTTGAAAAATCTAGAAAAATGCAGTCAGAAATGCTTTTACTTGTATAAATCGTCCAAGTGGTCTAGAAATTCCAAGATTATCAGTTCATCTTTTTGAAAACATAAGACTACATAGAAAACTTTAACAAAAAGAAAAAAATCTTGATAAAAAGCTAAGAATTCCAAAATTCAATGATTTTTAGACTGCTCAAGAAATATGTTAATTATTTGGTATTCAAGGTATAGATATATCTTAAAAGTAGCGTTCCGAATATTTCCAAAACAATCGTAACTGTGAAATCAATTGGCTGTCTAAATTCAAAGGCATTTATAGTTTTTGCTGATTGAAATTGATTGCTAGAGAATATAAATCGCTTTAAATTTAAGCCGATTTCTGTCCAAAAATAGTTCTTGGAAATTTCAGGTGAAAGAAATTTGTAGCTAAACTTAAAGAGCGCCCAAATATCAATAAAATTGCAAAATCTTAAAGTCAGCATAAAAACGATTTGTCTGATGACAGCTAACAATTCGTCATGTTTCCGGTTGCTATTGATAAAACTCAGTAAAAACTCAAAGTATATAAACAAATACAAAATGTATAATTAATGCAAGAATTAATTTTTAAAACGAGCAACAGCTCCGATGACTGACTGAGTCAGCAACAGATCCCGAGACGTAAGATACAAACGAATAGCAAGTGGGCCAGAGATACATACAACAAATAAATAAATACATATTTACATATATATGTATCTATATATCTATAGTATATAAAGCTGAGTCAAGTTAGAAAATGTTTGCTCAAAACGAATCAAGTTTTTGTGGCTTAAACAACAAACAAAAAGTTATTTATAAATATTGGTTACTTGTCACAACTAAGCATAATTTTATGCAAATATTTATATAGATGGCATGGCACACATGGCACATGGCTATGTACAAACCATATATGTACTTATGTACTTTATATACAACTGTTTTTGTATGCTTTTTGTCAATTAAAATTTAAATGTCGAGGGCATGCCGAAAAAGTCAAACTAGCGAGCCAAAAAAAAAAAAAAAAATCAGACATGAAATATTCAAAAATTTTATTGATTTGCAAAGGCAACAACAACAATGGGCATGACATAATCAAATATTAAATTAAATGCGGTATTTTAAATATTTAGCACGTGCGTAACGTGGCAACAACAACTACAACAGCAACAACGACGACAGTTACAATATAATTTTTCCAAAAAATTTGTGGCAAATATGTGTACTACGTAGGTATGTGTTCTATGGAACTCATGAAACTTTAAACGACTTTCAATGTCAATAACCTGGCCGAAAGGAAACACGCACAGTGGGCCTAAAGTGCGTGTATGGAGAATTTTTAATCATATTTTTCCAAGGGAGCAAACATTTTCATTATGTGATAAGATCAAAGAATTTGAAAGTTAGTAGAATAATCGTACCTAGTTCAGAGCCTCTGCCTTCCTTCACGAATTTTCCCAACAGTTTGATTCTTTTTATATTATAATTTTTCCTAAATAAAAGTATATATAGGAAAAATCTATAGGCATGAATATCGGTAAGCCATACTTATAGCTCTTTTAAAAGTCATTTTATAACCGATGCAGTTATAATATGAATTATGTAAAAATTTTGCCAATCGTGAAATTTTAAAATTGGTTTACTAAAACTCTATCAATCCCTTAATGAACGTGTTATAAGATAAAATATTAAACAAAATGATGTATTTTCAGTTTGATGTTATATTTTATAGAGTTCTCAAACAAGATCTTTTTACCAGGATAAGCGTCAAAGATTTATGATTTGCTAGAACGGATGGGGAACTCATATGAGTTACATTTTCTTCCCCAAGCATTTTACCCAAGTTATTATATGCCTAATAAATATACTTTCTGATAGAAATCGCAATTTTTGTTAATATTTGAAAAAAAAAAAAACTATATAATTCTAAAAAATTAAAAGGTACTAAAATATTCTTTAAAAATATTACTTAAAATACTAAAAATATTCTTTAAAATATTACTAAAAATACTACAAATATTCTTTAAAATACTACAAATATTCTTTAAAATACTAAATAAAAAATATATTTAAAAATTCAAAAAAGTTAAAAGTTATTTAAAAAAAAACACTCTATAATAAGAATACCGTCAAATCCAACCAAATAAATAGCTGCCTTCAGAGGCAGATTAATACGATATTTCGGTTCACGAATATTTATTCCTTTATCTTAAAAAAACGCCCTATATAAAAGCAGAAGGTAGTGAATTACCTTTAAATGAAACGAAATAAAATAAAAATAATCGCAGTCACGATCACTATAAATCGGACCAAATTTTTTTGTCTCAACTTTAAAGGGCCATAACTTCCATATTAGACGAAGATCGCAAAAATAAGACAAATTCAAGATATTTTCAATTCCTAAAAAATGTAACCTTCTGAACTTTAAATAACCATAAATTAGAAGAAATAAAGCGAAAATAGTCGAAATCACAATCGTTATAAATCGGACCATATTTTTATCTAATTTTTAAACGTTCGTAACTTCTAAATTAGATGAGTTTAGGAAAACCGCGTTAGATATGAAATCGCTAATTTAGTTCCGTGAAGACTGATGAACTTTCGTTTAACTGATATTTTAATAAGGCAAATTTTCTATACTAAATACATTTTTTTTAAATTCTTCATTCTTTAAAATATTGGGTGCTCTTGTAATTAATATTCAAGCTTAAAAAAATCGCTTTTAAGCCTTATTTTTTAAAGCGTATATATAGTACAGAGTAAAATTCCAATTTCCAGAGCGATTTTTTTGTAAACAGAATATCTTATATTATGTGTTCTTACCAATTAAACAATGAAACTTAAAAAAATAGCTTTTTAACTTTATTTTCAAACCGGATATATATATTTTATATTGAAAAAAAAAAATTTTTTTTTGGTATCGATAAAACGATATTTTTGTTATTGAGAGTAAAATTCTGATTTCAAGAACGCTTTTTTGTGGACAGAAGTTCTTCGAATGAGAGTTTTAAAATAAATTTCATAAGAGACATTCTCAATATGAGAATTATTCGTTTGTATAGTAGCTTAAGTAGCACAAGACTATTATTACTCCGCATTGGTTTTAATAACAATTTTGGGAGCTTTTTTGATTTTTAATTATTCGCTTTGTGGAAGATGTACTCGATATGGCTCCCTAGCGTCTTTAAATCTAATTTAACCCACTGCTATCGCAAAACCCATAAATTTAAACCTCATTTACATTTTACTCCACTAAAGCTAACTTCTTGACCACTGTACAGCGGTTGCAACAAAAAGCAGCAGCCAGCAGCAACAACAACATTGCCAATGGCAGCGGCAGAGACAGCGACAGCAGGAACAGCAGCAGCAACAGCAGCAGCGACAGCTGTCACGCATCCAACAACAACAATCATAACAGCAGCAACTACAACAACAACAAGACCACTAGGAACACCAGGGACGGCAACCACAGTAGTAAAATAACTTTGACTTTAGCAAACTTTTGGCTGCAATCTGTTGCAGCATCCCGCTGTGGCAAGAAGACTTGACTTTTGTTTTTCTTTTTTTTTATGCTCCTTTTTTTTTTGTTACTCCGCTTGGTAATGAGTATTTGGTTTCACTGTGAGTGGCTGCAAAACGCCAACAGAAACAACCACAACATTGCTTAATGGCCCTGGCCCCCAGCCCTGGAATACCAAAACGCCAACGGTGCGGCCAGCAGCGACGCCTTCGCTGCCGCCAGCACTGTCTAGGCTTGAGCGTAGTGCAGTTGTTGACATCCTCGTCGCCGGCAGCTGCATCCACATCCACGTCTGCGTCCATGGCTACGTCCACGTTCGCATCATCATCAGCTGCACAGCGGCAGACAATACGCCAAAGAGTACAGAAATGACAACAAGAAAACATCACTGTTTATACACTGCAAATGGGTAGGGTTAAGGGTATTATGAACTTGGGAGGGAAGTATGTGACAGGCAAAAGGGGGAGGGATCTATAAGCAAATAAGCCTTTAGAGTATGAGCTTGTTATCATGTAAGATGTAATGTGATCCATATAATAGAAGAATTGAACCTTTTCAGAAAACAACTCCCTAAGCCCCTTAGCACAGTACACCATTACCATGCAAATTTAGACACAAAGAATTCATTTTTTTTTTTGGGGGTAGCAACTGCTGCAGTGTATCCCACCATCGGACATCCCACTTTTCTTTTACATTTACTCTTAGCGCTTGTTGTTCTCCAATGTTATAGCCCGGGCGGCTTCCTCCATATGCAAAAGCATGATGCCCCGGCAACATTTACCGATTGCCGATTACACGTTTCCCCCTGGGTCTGGGTCTGTATCTGGGTATCCAAGCTCCAAGCCAGCATTCAGCTGTCACTCATTCAAGCACTGCGCACGCGTTTTGTGGGGGCGTAACTCCAATGCTGATATGAGGACGCGAAAAGAAATTGCAATTTGACTCGGTGCAAGAATGTCGTCTGTGTCTCTGTGTGTACATAATTGACAAAGAGAGACCTCTGGTAGACACAACCCAGGGCAACAATATTCAATGGAACTCTATACAATTTCAATTGTATGTAGTACATCTGAACGCCAAAGGTATGTCAGCCATATTGACTTTGGTTTTACGAGGCTAAGGGAAATTTCGCAGAGAATTGACAGTTTTCCAAAAATATGCCAACACCCTGACGACAGTACAGAGAATGCGAACTCACAGAGATGAGGAGTTGATTGTTAAAAGAATTTCTTAATTATAAATATGCTGCGAATGCCAAAGATATTTGTTTGAAGTTGGAGTTATGAGTTGTATTTTAAAGCACAAATATAAATCAGACAGTCACTAGATCTACGTTCAGAAGGACGTTTCTTGCACTTAGAGAAAAATTTATTTATTAACTATAAAAAAAATTCAAAAATTTTATGATACTGATTTATTTATTCAAATTATGTACGAAATAGTATAAATAAATTTAAAAAAAATATGTAGAAAATGTTAATTTAAAAAAAAATCGAATAAAAAAAGGAAATATAGAAAAAATTAAGTCGTCTCGACAGAGAATCGCGCCTAAACCTCGAATTCGTAAATTTATAGTCCAACGCTTCACTTTTAGCTCAATAATTTGCAAAATACCAAATTTTCGTTACGTGACGATTTTTCAAGCAAGCTCGATTAAAAGAAAAAAAAATTGGTCTCAACAGAGAAACGAACCTGAGACTCGTCTTCGTAAATTTAAAGTCCAACATTCTGCTTTAAGCATAATTTACAGAAAACTATGTTTTCGTTACGTGACGATTTTTCAAACATACTCTAAGCTTGGCTAAAAAATTTGTCTCAACAGAGAATAAGACCTTATACTGGATTTTTTAAGTTCAATACGCTGCTTTTATTACAATAGTTTAAAGCATTCTGCTTTTGGCACACTTTACAGAGTTCGTTACGTGACGACTTTTTAAACGTACTTTAAACTCGGGTAAACCAAAAAAATTTCCCTTAATAGAGAATCGAACTTACTTTTGACTTTGTCAGTTTTAAATCCAACACTTTATTGTGCCTTTTGCACAATAGTTTGCAGTATTTTCGTTACGTGACGATTTTTCAATCATACTCTAATCTTGGTTAAATAAATAAAATTCGTCTCGACAGAAAATCGAATCTGGAACTGGAGCTAGCATCGGGACTATTGATTTCAATGCTTATAATAATAAAAAGAATAATAGCTTCTAGCACACCTCATTTCGTTATGTGATTATTTTACTATTATACTTTCTAAGCTCCATTGAAAAATTTTGTTCAAATTAATGAAAAAGTTTTAATATTTTTTGGTACTTTTACGAAAATGTAATTTAAGTTCAATCTACAGCGCGTTACGCAAAATAAATTGCTAGACTTAATTTCGTTATGTGACGATTTTTCTTTTATTCTCTAAACTCCATTAAAGAACTTTATGGTAAATAGTGAAAAAGTTTTATTGTTTTGGTGCCTAAACAAAAATCTTATTTTAAGTTCTCTCTAAGAAAGCTGAGCAAAATCTATGGCTAAAACTCATTTCGTTACGTGACGTTTTTTTTTAGTCTTACGCTCAGCCTCATTAAACTCAGCTTCATTCAAACAAAAATCAACCTTAAATTAATCTCGAGTGCGCAAAATCTCAACGAACAGTTTAGAAAATTTATTTTCCAGACCTACAAAATTCCAATGAAAATTTCCTTGGAATTTGAACGGAAATAGATTAAATTAATGCGGCTCAGTTTTAAATGACTATTAATCATTTATAGCAATTGAAAAGTCGACATTAAATATTATTGCAAAAGTTCAATTCCAATTACATATTGATAAGCACGTATTTATTTTTCAAAACTATTGATACCAATACAATGCTCAGCCTTATAGTTTTCTAGTATTTCTCTCTAATTACCATATTTATTAGTCATTATTTTCTATCGCTGTTCCTATGAGGCATAGTCATAACAAACACAATTTTGAAATATAATAAACATGTCAATACACAATGACCCTAAAGTGTATTAAATTTGAGTCATATAATTAGAATTTGAAACCAAGTCAAAGCTGCGGTCTGAAAGCTCCCACAAGAATTATGAAAGCTTAATAATTACAGTCAAATTACCTGGATGAGCTTTAGAAGCTATTAAATTTGCTAAAATCGAATTCATTAAGTGCCACACATTAAATAATTCCCATAAAATTTGACTATTAAGTTAAAAGCCACAACTTAGGCCAAAGTTATAGATGCCATTTTAATGGAAATTTTTATGTGCAATAAAAATTGGTTTAGGAGAACGTCAGGAAAAAAAATTCTAAATGTTACCAAAAATAGCAACAACAAAAAAATTATACTATTTTGGTGTAAGATTTAATGCAGGCATGGTAGGAATTTCAGATTTATTTATGAGATGCTTGTGATAAATTCCTTGGCCTAAAAATAAGCAGGAATGTATTTTCAGTACCAATTAAGTTGTTAAAAATTTAATATTTCCAAAAAAAATTTCAAGTTTTTATATTTAAGCGCAATCGAACAAAGTTTTTTGTAACATTTTCAGGCAGTGTACAAAATTAATGACAGTGAGTCAGAAAAGTTTATGCACAGCCTGTTTTTGTATTTGACTTATTTTTTTGTCTCATTTTACAAAATTAGTTAGAATATGATTATATAGAGGTTATAAATTGCTTCAAATTGCTTCTTCTTTCTTTTAGCACTTAAGATCTAAGCTAGAATTTAATTTTTAAGATGAACTAAAGAATTGAATTTTATTTTATATTTTAAAAAATATTGCTTTAAAAGAAAATATTTAGATCTTGGAAAAATTTTTGAGGGTTTATCGAACTAATTTTTTCAAAATCGCAATTATAAATTGCTTCAAACTCGAATTCCTTCTTCTTTCTAAATGGGCTAAATAATTAAGTTTTATGTTATAAGATTATGAATTTTATTATATTAACTAAATTTTCTTTACAAAAATAAAAATAAATTTGTAAATAATTTTTAATGGATATAGATCTAATTTTATCTAAAGTACTTTATAATCAGCAAAAATACTGCGCGAACACATAAATTTTAATTTTTCAAGATCCTCAAACAAAAAACTATCAATTATAATTTTTATATCAAATTTTATATCTCCTTAAGAATTGAATTTTATTTTATATTTTAAATTAATAAACTTTTTTTCCAAACAAAATATTTAAACTTGTAACAAATTTTTAAGGACTGTCGATCTCATTTTTTCAAGATAGCAATTATAAATTGCTTAGAACTCGAATTTCTTCTTCTTTCTAAATGAATTGAAGAATTAAATTTGCCATTTGATATTTTAAATTAATAAAATTTTCTTTACAAAAAAAATAAATCGATGACAAATTATCGATGGATATAGATCTAATTTTTTTCAAAGAAATTTCCATTTTTCAAGATCCTCAAACAAAAATCTATGAATTATAATTTTTATTTCAAATTCAGTAGAAATTTTTCTTTATTGGTTTCAGATAAAGCATTTTCCTTATGCCTAGGCCTAGCATAAAGGATGTCTTTTCTCATCGCTGTCATATAACACCAGTTTTTGGAATTCCTTACTCAAAAAACCAACAAAACATCTACAAACTTTTTTTTGAAAAACTTTGCTGGCTTTACGAAAAAAAAAAAATAATATAAGTTTTCGAAAGAATATATAATTTTTCGAAAGAATATATAATTTTTCGAAAGAATATATAATTTTTCGAAAGAATATATAATTTTTCGAAAGAATATATAATTTTTCGAAAGAATATATAATTTTAAGAAAGAATATATAATTTTTAGAAAGAATATATAATTTTTAGAAAGAATATATAATTTTTCGAAAGAATATATAATCTTTCGAAAGAATATATAATTTTTAGAAAGAATATATAATTTTTAGAAAGAATATATAATTTTTAGAAAGAATATATAATTTTTAGAAAGAATATATAATTTTTCGAAAGAATACATAACTTTTCGAAAGAATATATAATTTTTCGAAAGAATATATAATTTTTCGAAAGAATATATAATTTTTCGAAAGAATATATAATTTTTCGAAAGAATATATAATTTTTCGAAAGAATATATAATTCTTCGAAAGAATATATAATTTTTCGAAAGAATATATAATTTTTCGAAAGAATATATAATTTTTCGAAAGAATATATAATTTTTCGAAAGAATATATAATTTTGCGAAAGAATATATAATTTTTCGAAAGAATATATAATTTTTCGAAAGAATATATAATTTTTCGAAAGAAAATATATTTTTCCGAAAGAATATATAATTTTTCGAAAGAATATATATTTTTTCGTGAAAGCCTCTATTAATTAAAGGCACCACCGTTCGGATGCGGCTATAAACTGTAGGTTAATAGAGATCCCCATGCCCCTCCAAAGGGTCAAACAGGGAATTATTTTATATAATTTGTCAGAGAAGATAAAACCAAAAGTTTCGTGAAATCGATAGAAAAAAACTAAGAAAAAAGTAACCCCTTTATATGCTCAGAAATAGCGCTCCTATAAGAGTAACTCAGTACCAAAACTTTCCCAACTCACTGTACACAGTACATAATACGTCGATCTTTGCTCCTGAATGATGCATAACAAATTGCTACAGTAAATAAAAATTTGGCAGTCATAAAAAAAAATTAAAATATGTTTATTATTTTCGGTACTTTTTTATTCACGGTACATAAAAATATGAAAGTAAAATATTATTATTAACAGCAGGCAGCTGGAAAAATTGAAAACCTCCAACTGAACTTGACTAGAAATTAGAAAATTTAAACAACAATTTTTTTTAAATGTAAACAAAAATTTTTTTTTTCGGAGGTATTTGCGTTGGTGTGTTGTGTTTTTTTTGCGTGGGCGCAAATTCAAATATAATAAAGGAAAAGGCTGTTAAATGTGCCACAAAAACAAAACACGCACACACTCTCACGGACACACTCTCACGCACACACACAGACACACACACAGACACACTCAAAGGCCACATTAAAAGCAAAAATACCTGCATAAAAATTTATTAAACCAACAATGGCGGCGCGAAAAAAGCCAAGCAAGAGTCAAGAAGCAGCCTTTACATATGTACGAGTATGTACAAACATGCATGTATATATGTACTTAAGCATATGTGTCTGTAAATGCAACAGTGAAAACGGAAAATAAGCTATGTACGAGGAGAATATGTTGTAAAGTTTAATGAAAAATCATCAACAAGCTCATTGACATCAAACAAATTGTTGTTGGCCCGGCTGACTGGAGCAATGTGAAATATGCGGTGGCCCAAAAAGTTCATAATTATGAGAGTGCAGACACGTGGAGAACGTAGGTGTAAAGACACTCCGGTGCACTTCAATAGGAACAATGTTTGTTTTTTGATTTTATGGAGTCAGCAGTAGCGCTTTCTTGCCCACCGCTGGAATAGATGAAGAGGAAATTTTTCTTCTGGTAAATTGTGTATCATCAAAGAATATAGAACTAGTAGAGAACTAGAAATGTAGTTCTATAATTCTTGATATTATAATTGAACACAATTAAATATGAGAATGTTGGAGAATCTTGGATGGGAAGAGCTTAAAGTTGTCTTTAGAATGGCGTAATTGGATTGTTTCTTTAAGATTCACCATCGAATGAATGTTGAAACAAGAGGTTTAGAATATGAACAAATACTTGAATATTGAAATTTAGCAAGTGCAAAAAATTAGTACCATATTCTCTGAATAAGCATAACTGCGGCATCAGGGGCTCTGAAAACCCTAGTTATGGAAATGTCAATACAGTCGTGTCTGGATATAGTCAACTATTTATTGCAAGGCCTGTTCACAATATCAAGGCTGTTCACTATATCAAGGTTGACATTTTTTTGTTTAACACTTATTTTATTTGTTCAAAATTTACATTTTTGGAAGATATCATTATCATATATTTGTCAGAAAATTAAAAGGTAAACAAAAAAAGCAATAACGCCAAGAAACAGCTGATTTTGCAGCAATCAAGAGCAAAATTACAATTAAGGTGAATACCCGCTTTCATTTCTAATTCTTTTTTGTGTTTTTTCTTTCGTTTCTTCTTTAAAATGCTTTGAAAATTTGGTTCACTATTTCAAGGTTTTCGATTGTTCACTAAATAGTCTCTATGTAAAAATTTAGGTGTTCACTATATCGAGGTGTTCGCTATATCGGGAAAAAAGAGGAATTTTGAGAAAATATTGCTGATCTGCTGATTTGAGTAGTATTTTTTCACGTTTTTTTTTTTAATTTCTAATTGGTTCTTATTCACATTTTTTCCTTGAAAATTCAATTTTATATAAACAAAATTTTATGCGACACAGTTTTGACTTCTAATTATCAGGGGTGCCACAGAAAACCAATTCGATTCAATTTCGATGCAATTGCAATTCTTGGTGCCACAGACATGGCTAACAACGGTTTCAAAACCGCTCATAGTCATGTATGTGGCACCAAGAATTGGAATTGTATCGAAATTGAATCGAATTGGTTTTTTTAAAACCCTTGTTAGCCATGTCTGTGGCATCAAGAATTGGAATTGAATTCGAATTGGTTTATTGTGGCACCCCTGTATAAAATTTCCTTTTAAGCTAATTTCTATAAATTTTATAAATAAACAAATGTATAAATATTATGAAAGATTATTATAAAGAATATTTTGAATAATTTTATTTTCTACTTTCTGAATAAATTTTTTACACTATTTTGAAAAAATACGGTCTAGAAAAAAAATGTACTTTATTTCCCATTTTCATCGATCTATGTAAGTGACATTTTGAAGAAAAATATTTTAAATAACCTAATCTTTTAGAATTTTGGTTAGAAAATACGCATTTATAATTTATATTCATAGCAGCTTTAGGATTTACTTCATGCCTTTTTTTTATTCGTTTTTTTAGACATTTTTTCTGCAACTAATCTACCATGTAAAAACAGAATTAGATGTACCTTTTCAGTAAAAATTGAATTTTTACAATCTTTATATAAATATATAAACTGTTACCGAGTCAAAGTGCCTTATTATTCAATAAAATTCCATAATAAAAAAATGCAATTTAAATAAAAATGTTTAAATAAATTGCTTAACTCTGTTTATGACGTTATTGGCCGATGCTGTATCCAAAATTAGTCATTTTCAACGAAAATTAATTGCCAGAACTAACAGAAAACAATTTCTTTAAAATTTGATAGTTAAAAAGACAAGACTTAGTCTTTTTTAATTAAATTATGACTATCTATGAATTTTCCTTAGTTTCAAAATGAATTTGTAGGTCTTTTTACACATCAACCCACACATCAGGCCCTATGGTCCTTAAGGAGATAAAGGAACTAACAACACATGAACCATTTTCGTACTAAGTTTAGCTTAAGCTTCATGTAATTTTCGAGCAAATTAAATTCGAATTGAAATTGAACTATAAATTTAAAGAACAATTTATTACAAAATTAATGAATATGAAGAAAATATGAA
>JBAMAX010000389.1:0-21372 GCA_037043745.1 Chymomyza amoena
TGCTCCAAGGATGAATTTTTCCTTTACGGCCCATTTCAAGTTTAGGTGCGAAAATTCAAATTTTGTGGTAAGTTTGCTGTAAATTAATGTTAGAAGTTGGTTTTTCGGGGAAACTCATTTGTTGTGCCATTTATGGCTATTTGGAGTTGCCACATGGTTTTATTATACGACTACCCAAAAATACCGAATACTAAAGTAACAAATATTTGTAACTTTTTTTTGTTTTTGTATAGTTTCATCTTTTAATTTAAAATAAAATAATAATTGTACCTCTTTGAAAAGGTAATTCTACAAGCTTTAATCTACCATTTTATTATCTTTGATTTTCGTTAGTTTTATACATTGTATTCGTGTTTGAAGTTGAAAAAAAGAAAAACAGAATATTAATGTTATCCACTGTAAGTAAAACAAAGTTTTTAGCGATATTGAACTTATGTATGTAAGTTTGTAGTTATGTGATGGCTTGTAATCGTATCATTATTTTCTTTGAAACCAATATAACCAATAATCGGTGAAAATAAGTGAAGCTGGCCACTTTTTTGCCGACCTTGATCATTTTTAAACCGTTGGTAGAGCTACTAGCCAATAGTAACCACGTCAAATTTTATTTAAAAAAATTCGAATATTTATCGAGATATCGATAACTTAATATCGGGCTTTTAGTTTTTAGACTATTTTTTGATAAGCCATATCTTTTAACCGCATAAAGATATTGAAGCGAATTTTTTTTTACCATGATAAATAAAATTTTTAATATAAAAAAATTAATTTTCTTTTTAATTTTAAAATTCAAAAGTGATCTCCCACCTTTGAAAAAAAAAGTGCTAATGTTATTTTATGCGTGAAATTCACTCAAAAAGACGCAAAAAACGGCGGTAACTCTTAGAACTGCAGAACTTATGCTTATTTTTGTGATTGTACCTCGCATGCTCGCCATAGTAAACAGTAACTCGAAAAATGGCAAATAAACCAAACTCCTCGGGTTTGAAAGATAATAAGTTCAAACTATAAGCAAAAATTGTAGTTAAAACATAAAAACGGCATCTGTAAGAACAAAATGAAGATCAGTTGAATTGCAATCGGGCGATGATGTGCAAACATTTTTTTGATTTGATGGCAACCACTATAAATAAACTAATAAACATAAAAAAGAGTCACAGATAGTATTAAAAGAAGAAATTGCTTGGGAGGAAGCCAAGGAAAATGAAGAATGAAAGTTTATGTATGCACAATAAAAGACAAATAAACTTATCATTATTGGAACCACAAATTAAGTGATTTAACTTGCATCTTAAAAAACTAAAATACGATGTACTTAAAAACAATACAATATTTAATTTTTCAAGTTTTTATAATAAGAATTTAAAATTAGTAGACTGTCCATTGATGCTGGTCGCAATCTGTTTTTTCTGTCATAATGTTGCCTGCGTAGGAAAAGACGCGATCAGCCGCAGCACTCTGCAGGCATAGTCGCTGAATATATTTGAATGGCTACTCTCTCGACAAATGAGGATATAATTTTTCATTGTGTTTCTACCATTTCATTAAATTAAAATCCTCCGTCATTGAAACTTTGGCTTTGACAATTAAATTTGAAGAAAAAAAACTATTTGTGGCAAGAAATGGAACTCGTCGAATTTTTAGATGAGGTAGCTGGGCTTTCAGAACTTAAAGTGATCGAATAAAATACACTAAACAACTGATACCTGAGAGACTTGATAAAACATTTAAAATTTTGACGAAAATCATGATATATACAAAGACTTATATACAGTGTGTTTATGCACAGACTTTATCCAACACTTGAGGCCTATTAAAACTTATACATAAAGTAGTGAGTTCATAAATTATCATGGCTTTATTGACATTATACATAAAGTTAAGGCCCAGGTGAAATTCTGTTTTTTTTTTAGGAATTTTGTATCCACTGTATCATCACTCTTTACATCTTTCAGAAAACAACGGGACGACAAGGAAGTAGCGAGGCGGGACCCTTTAATTCCCTAGCTCTTGGGTGCGTGGGTGGGTTTTGCTACGTCTAGGCCTCCAGATAGTATACTTTGATTATTATTATAGAGTCCCTTAAAAGAGCACAGTGTCAAATTTGATCAAAATCGGTTGACCTATCATATAGCTCGCATATTCTTCTGTTTTACGTTTTTTATGAAGGTATCGTAACCAAGTTTGGCAATCAACTGTATTTGATGTTTCTAAGCAATACACAAGATTTTATTACGAACTAGTGGTGCAGGGTATCCCAAAGTCGCCCGCACCCGACTTTACGTAAGCCATTTTTCATGATGCCCAGAGGGGCGCCCAAGGTAAATCCGGTCACTGCCTTTTGATGCTCCTCTCTTGTTTTGTACATCCGTCAATGGTCGCCTCCATGTCTTGCTTATGCAGATGTGATCTATTTGATTTCGTTTATCTGATATCTCCTGTCTTAATCCCATTCTGTGGAGATTTGAGGACGGCGTAGAATTCGTCTTTGACTTTGTCGCGGTCGTCTTCTGTCGGGATACGAGGTGCCAGGACAATAGTGTCTGTTTGTGACGTTTGGACACAAAGACTCCCTTTCATTGTCTACCTCCTTCATTGTTTCCACTATGTAGTACTAGATTGCCGTTTGATGTTGTTGCTCCATTTCCACTCCATCTCATCTCACTAATTCCAGCTATCGCCATCCTGAGTTTGACCATCTCATCTTTAAATTGCGCCAGTCGGGTTGGTTTCATTACAGTCCTTACGTTCCATTGACCAATTCGTGTCCGTTTTGAAATGCGAACGTTTGTCATCGGGAAGGAATCGTTGGTAATATTTCTTCTTGTTTAAGTTTCAGTAACCATTTTTGTGAATCAGTGAACCGGTGGTTGGCCGGATGCGACCTATGCCAATGGTGGGGCTGCCAACTGTCGCCATCAGGGATTGGCGTCTCCAGCCTCTTTTAATTTATTTCCACACGTTCATGGTGATGGAGCGCACAGTGTACATTAGAGAAGGGTGGACGTTTTTTATTGAGCACTGGGCGCTGTGAGGTGTTGTTGTTGATACTAAATTCAACGCCAGCACGATGGGATATTGATAAAGGAGTCTTCTCGAAGTTGGGTGTGGAATCCACGAATTTGTAATTAGAAAATTAGAAAAGTACGAGGGAAAGAAAAGATTGTCGTAAATTAAATTAATTAAGCATAGAAAAGTAAATGTGCATATCACAGTTAAAAAAATGGCGGACGTAAAGTCGGGCGCGGACGACTTTAGGATACCCTGTACCACTAGCTTGTAATAAAGTCCGATTTCTTCACAAAAAACCAAAAACAGAAGAATTTTTAAGCAAAAATTTTTTTTTTGACCGATCGTTCCTATGGGAGCTATATGATATAGTCAACCGATTTCAATAAAATTTGACACAGTGCTTAAATACCTTAAAATAGCTATGAATGCCAAATTTATTTCAAATATCTTTACAAACAAACAAAACACATCGAATTTTGTATAAAAACCGTGTTTTTGGACCGAATGGTCCTATGGGAGCTATATGATCTAGTCAAACGATTTGGATTAAATTTGGTACAGTGCTTAGGAACTCTAAAATACTCACGAATATCAAATTTGGTCCCAATATCTTAACAAACAAACGAAACACAACAAATTTTGTTAAAAAATCGATTTTTTGGAAGATCGGACCTATGGGAGCTATATGATATAGTCAAATGATTTTGTTCAAATTTGGCACATTGCTTAAGTGGTCTAAAAAATTTCCAAACGCCAAATCTGGTTAGGATATCTTTATTAAAAAACGAAATATAGCGAATTTTTCTTTAAAAAAGTTATTTTGGCCGATCGGTCCTATGGGAGCTATATGATATAGTCAACCGATTTCGATCAAATTTGGTACAGTGATTGGGAACTATAAAAAACTTTCGAATACCAAATTTGGTTACGATATCTTCATAAACAAACGAATTATTCATCTAAAACGCTTTTTTTTTGTCGAGGTCGTCTCAAACACCCCCATGGGAGCTATATAATTTATCCCCGATATCAAAAAAATAAAATAAACTTGCCTCCTATGGAATAATATGGGATCTAATGTGAAAGTTTGCAACTCTAGCTCTTACCATCTCTGAGATCTAGGCGTTCACACGGACGGACGGACGGACGGACGGACAGACGGACGGACAGACGGACAGACGGACGGACAGACGGACAGACGGACAGACGGACATGGGTATATCGACTTCTCTATTCACCCTGATCATATTTTAGGTAACTTTGGGGTGTCTCCGACGTCTCCTTCTATATGTTACATACATTTTCGGCTTGCACAAACTTAATATACCCTTAGTACCATATGGTACAGGGTATAAAAATTAATTATTTTGCTTGTTATTTTATCAATGAGATGCTGCAATATTTTTGATTCGAAATAAGGGAGTTTATTGGAAAGGTCAATGATAAGTCGGCTAGGTTAGGTAAGGTTAGGGCGGCAGTTGGGACCGACGTCCCAACTCACTTAGGCCAAGGATAGGCCCATTGTGATACCGCTATAGTGAGACAATTCACCACATTTCCCCACTTGATAGGTCCCATACGAAAATTGGGGAATTGCCTGAATGAACCTTAAAAGACATTTTGGACTCTGTTCAGAGAGCTGAGATAGATCATTTAGAAAATGTGACTGTAGGAACCTAAATCTTTTTCTGTCCAGTCCTGGGCAGTGACAGAAAAAGTCATCGCCACAGCTTCTACAGAAGTCGTGGCGGGGAGCATTCAAACGGGATGCGTGGTTTCCTACCAACCGGTGTCCCGTAATGGCACGGATGCCAGATGAGCACTGCGCTCTATTCAGACAGCAAAGTTTTTTGGTTCTTTTACTGCAGTATGTCGGCCAGGTTTGCCGCGAGATTCTACACGTGTTCGAAAAGACCGAAAAAGTTTCGTATTCTCAGTTTACAGCTGGCCATGGGTATACCCAGGCCCTCCTTGTCTTGAAGGAGGATGCTGGTAGTTCCTTTTCTAGCCAGTTCATCCGCAATGCAATTTCCCTCAAAGTCCCTGTGTCCTGGGACCCTTATCAGGTGAATTGAAAGCTGCTCAGCCATCTCTCCTAGAGACAAGCGGCAGTCATTCACTACACGAAGTTATCGAGACTAGAGACTTAATAGCCGCTTGGCTGTCCGAATATATACAGATGCTCTTATCTTGAACTTGTAGGTTTTTTATTGTTGTTAAAGCCTCCCGGATTGCTGTGACCTCTGCCTGAAAGACACTGCAGTGGTACGGGAGCCGAAAAGCCATTCTAATGTCGAAATCCTCGACGTAGACGCCTCCCCCTACACGGTCGTCTAGCTTGGAACCGTCCGTGTATACCTTTATCGAGCCTGCTGGGCCTGGTAACCCAGTATTCCACTCCTCTCTGGTTGGAATATAGGCTCTGAAGTTAGTTGTAAAATGTTCCTGCGGTATGCAGTAGTCTGTACTTTCGGGGATAAGTGGGTTCCTTTTAAGAATCTTTGCATGACCAAAATCTTGATCATTCCATTTTTTCGCCTCTCTCATGCGTAAAGCTGATAGAATGGCTTGTTGTTTCCCTACCTTGTTCAGTGGTAGGAGGTATATAGCATCT
This sequence comes from Chymomyza amoena, assembly GCA_037043745.1. Classification (NCBI taxonomy): domain Eukaryota; kingdom Metazoa; phylum Arthropoda; class Insecta; order Diptera; family Drosophilidae; genus Chymomyza; species Chymomyza amoena. Next base: position 5,627 of record JBAMAX010000389.1, read on the forward strand.
AAGGCTTCATTTGGTGTAGAGCGTAGAGCACCACTAATTGTAAGTTCGGCTGTTCGCTGAACCTTACTTAACTTTTTAAGGTTAGTCCCCTTATCTAAAGTAGGCCACCAGATCGAGACTTCATACATGAGTATGGGTCTAACAATGGCAGTATACAGCCAGTGGACTATGTTTGGGCACATTCCCCATTTTAGTCCAATGGCTTTCTTGCAAGTGTATAAGGCGATTGTGGCCTTTTTCTTCGATCCCCTGTGCTTAGGTTCCAGTCTAGTTTACTGTCTAGTAGTAACCCGAGGTATCTGGCTGAGTCGCTAAATGGTAAGGTCGTGCCGTTTAGCTTTGGATTTATGAGGGGAGAGAATTTTATACTTCCTGGTGAAGAGCATAAGCTTTGCCTTATTTGGGTTTACCTCCAATCCACTAGCCGTGGCCCATTCTGAGAGCGTGCGCAGAGCGTAGGTCATACGCTCGCAGAGAGTTTGTGGGTATTTGCCCGAGAAAGAAACTGCTACGTCATCAGCGTATGCAGTTATTTTGCATCCACCCTCATCTAGGGTACGCAGAAGTCCATTTATGGCGACGTCCCAAAGGAAAGGGGACAGGACTCCGCCTCGCGGTTTTCCCCTACTTACGTATCTTACTATATTGGAAGCGCCAAGAGAGGCTTGGATGACTCTGCATTTAAGCATCTGAGCAATGAGGCTGACCTACCCTGAGTTCATTCAGGACGTCTATGATGGTCTCAGGTGTGACGTTATTAAAGGCACCTTCAATGTCTAGAAAGGCCACTAGTGAAAATTATTTTGATGAAGTGACTTCTCAATTCCAGAGATCACCGAGTGTAGAGCCGTATCAGTGGAGCTGCCTTTTTTATATGCATGCTGTGAGTCGGACATTAGAGATTGAGGAATAGTGTTCCTCATTTGGAGGCCAATTAGTCTTTCCAGCGTTTTAAGAAGAAACGATGAAAGGCTAATTGGCCGAAAATCGCTAATGAGTGTGTGAGTTGCTTTCCCTGCTTTGGGAATATATACTACTCTAGATACAAACCAAGCTTTTGGGATGATCCCTGTGGCCATGGTTCTGGTGAAAATATCTGTCAACCACCGTATGACAGATTTTCCCCGGCGCTTTGTATGGTTTGAAACTGTGTATGGTCCATTTAATTGTTCCTCAAGAAAATCAGACCTTTTAATACAATATTTTAATTGACCTAAGAAATTTTCGAATTGAAAAGAGATATTGGTCTTCTAAGAACCAAATAACTGAGGATGAGATCGAAAATTAAATATGACCATTGGAAACATGTATAATGAAGATACTGCCTCCACAAAGTCATTAAGCAACTTAGAAGCTAAAAGATTTTTCGTGGTACATCATGAAGTGTGGGCATCATGAAGAAGCAAATTTATAACGCTGGAATCGTAATTAAAATTACAGAGAAAATCTGGAAGAGGAACTTTTACACCATAGTGTACATACTCCCTTGGCTTAACTTCTTGGCAATCCTGGTATTTTTTCGAACAATAACAAAATCAATTTATGATTGGCCTTTTGATTATGTTATGGCTGCAGGCCATAACGTTCACGTTCACTCACAATTACAATACATACAGTTGGAAGCTTTGATTTGAAGGTTCATTACTTGTTGAGCAATCCAAGTGAAATATTTATGTTAAATGTGGTCCTTGACCTTTCTTGGGCATTCCCTGAGACGGTCGGTAGGTCTTTTAAATATGATTTAAAGCCATGCGCAATATTCATCGGATGATTGACATATACAATAAGCAATTAAGCTTTTCTACTCACAATTTTTGCAATGAACTTAGAAAATAATTCACTTAGCTGACGCAAACAACTACAGACAAGATGCAAAAAATGAATTGAAAAAATAATTCTAATACAATTTGCCAGACAACTTATTTGCGCAGTGTATAGCTCACTAACACATTCGCATTTTTCAGTTGCACTCTTTTTGTCCTGCTCTGCTTTTAGATTGCTAGCGTTGTCTCTTTTCCCCAACCTACTATTATAGCAAGCGGCCATTTTTGTTTCTTTTTACCATAAGCAGCGTTGTTTGTTTTTGGTTTGTATCTTTGTCTCTCTCTCTCTCTGTTGAGACAAATGGCAGCCAAAATAAATATGGCGTTCAAATTTTGTATGGTAGCAAACAATATTCTTATCTATACTATTCCACTGGTTGTGTTTTTAAAAATTTTAAGGCTTTTTTTTACCAAAAACTAATCTAAGTTTTTTTCTAACATATATTTTCTAGATTTTACTTAACTTAATGATACTACAAACAAAAATTTAAAAATTTGCGCGCAATTCGACTTTTTCGAAAACGAACAATAAAGCTTACGTTTTATTTTGACTAAAGTAACACAAAGGCAAAAAAGAAACACTGATGAGGCAGCATGCAGCTCAAATCGCAAAAGGAAAAGTTCAAAAAGTGCTAAAAAGTGTGGTAAACAATTTAAATCTGTTGCAAATACATCGAATCTTTTTGACCATCTGAAGCGACCGCACCTACAACGTGTTTAAGATAAGAAACTATCCGTACCGCACTGTATGACGAAATTTTTAGAGTGATCTAATTTTTATGCGCCTGCTAGATCATGTTAGCAACTATAAAATGCGAACATTTTCACAAATTGCAACGTTACTGGACCCAAAGCTAAAAAAAAGCCACATGAAGATAACGAACCGAAACTCTTCAAATTTTTATCAGACAAAAGGTAAGTCCAGTAGAGCCGATTCCATTAAATTGCTAAGAAGGCACCTGGAAGCACCGGTAGCCGATGGAACAATGCAAGCCACTAATATTTTAGATAGTTAATATATGTATACATAAAATACAAAAACAGAGGATCCAAACGTAGGCCGTGGGCGGAATGCTTGCATAGTGGTCACTTCAAATATTTGTGAGTACCGGACATACCGGAATCGACGGACCACTACGGTTTGCTGTTGGTTCACAGGTTTTGAGAGGTCATTGTTGAAATTTCCGATCTTACAGAGAAAAAAAAAATTATTCTAATATTTCTTATGATGTCCATTATTATACCCTGTACCGTATGGTACCAAGGGTATATTAAGTTCGTGCAAGCCGAAAATGTATGTAACATATAGAAGGAGACGTCGGAGATACCACAAAGTTACCTAAAATATGATCAGGGTGAATAGAGAAGTCGATATACCCATGTCCGTCTGTCCGTCCGTCCGTCCGTCCGTCCGTGTGAACGCCTAGATCTCAGAGATGGTAAGAGCTAGAGTTACCAAACTTTCACATTAGATCCCATATTATTCCATAGGAGGCAAGTTTATTTTATTTTTTTGATATCGGGGTTAAATTATAAAGCTCCCATAGGGGTGTTTGAGACGACCTCGACAAAAAAAAAGCGTTTTAGATGAATAATTCGTTTGTTTATGAAGATATCGTAACCAAATTTTTTTATAGTTCACAATCACTGTATTAAATTTGATCAAAATCGGTTGGCCAAAATAACTTTTTTAAAGAAAAGTTCGCTATATTTCGTTTTTTAATAAAGATATCGTAACCAGATTTGGCGTTTGGAAATTTTTAGAGCACTTAAGCAATGTGCCAAATTTGATCAAAATCCAAAAACACGTTTTTTATACAAAATTCGATGTGTTTTGTTTGTTTGTAAAGATAATTGAAATAAATTTGGCATTCAGATCTTTTTTAAGGTATTTAAGCATTGTGTCAAATTTTATTGAAATCGGTTGACTATATCATATAGCTCCCATAGGAATGATCGGTCAAAAAAATTGTTGCTTAAAAATTCTTCTGTTTTTGGTTTTTTGTGAAGAAATCGGACTTTATTACAAGCTAGTGGTACAGGGTATCCTAAAGTCGTCCGCGCCCGACTTTACGTCCGCCATTTTTTTTTATTGTATCGCTTAGGCGTTTAAGCATATTTTTTATAATTTTTTGAGTGTAATCATGCCCAATTTTTCTCACTCTTCCTGAAGCCGTTGTTAAATACTGATATGGACGATATTGGCGTTTTGTGTCACTCCACAAATTTTCAATAATGTTAAGATCAGGAGATTGGTGCGGCGTTTCCAAGACTTTTGTGCAGCTGTAAAGTAACCAGGACTTAACTTTATAAGCCTTGTGCTTCGGGTAACTGTCCTGATACAATTTAAATGAGTTGGCAATACCCATACTGCTTCAAATTTTCCTTCAAAATTGTCAAATATTGGTCATGGTTCATTATACCATTATACCGACTCCTTTTGTGGGAATGCAGCCCCAAATCATTACACTTCCGCCGACGTCTTACACGGTTGGTCTTAAATGTTTCTTCTACAGCTCAGTATTTGGCATCCGCCAAACCTTTTTGCCGTCACTGCCAAAAAGATTAAATTTGCTTTCGTCTAGGAAAATCACATCATCCGACCAGCTTTGGTCCTTTTGGAGTACTCCTGGGCAAACGCTAGCCTCAAGCGACTCGGCCGTTGTATCTTGATTTTTGATTATACGTCTTATTGTTTGAATTGAAAAGGCATTTCCGTAGTCGGCAAAAAGTTCAGTTGTCAATTCCGGGGCACTTAGACGAGGATTCTTCTTCACTTTCTTGATAATTTCGGCTTCTTCGCGCTGAGTCAACTTTTTGGTTGTCCTTTTTGCTTCATCTATTCGATTCTACCCTCATTTTGAAATCTTCGGACGATGTCACCAACTGTGCTTGGCTTCATTTTCAGCATTTGGGCAATTACCTTATATGTATGTCTTGCCCTCTAAGTGCAACTGGAGCACAAGTTTTCGCTGCTCCAAGAATGAATTTTTTTCTTTACGGCCCATTTTAAGTTTAGGTGCGAAAATTCAAATTTTGTGGTGAGTTTGCTGTCAATTAATGTTACTCAGAAGTTGGTTTTTCGGGGAAACTCATTTGTTGTGCCATTTATGGCTATTTGGAGTTGCCACATGGTTTTATTATACGACTACCCAAAAATACCGAATACTAAAGTAACAAATATTAGTAACTTTTTTTTGTTTTTGTATAGTTTCATCTTTTAATTTAAAATAAAATAATATATGTACCTCTTTGAAAAGGTAATTCTACAAGCTTTAATCTACCATTTTATTATCTTTGATTTTCGTTAGTTTTATACATTGTATTCGTGTTTGAAGTTGAAAAAAAGAAAAACAGAATATTAATGTTATCCACTGTAAGTAAAACAAAGTTTGTAGCGATATTGAACTTATGTACGTAAGTTCGTAGTATTGATTAACATATGAATGTATGCAAGTTATGTGATGGCCTGTAATCGTATCATTATTTTGTTGTTTTCGTTCGATGCGCAGCCGCTTAGTGCTGGCGCTCTTGTTGTTGTTGGCGCAGCTCCGAAACGATGATGTAAGCTGGGTCCACTCGCAATTTGCACGTTGTTGTGGTTGGCGCAGCTCTGTGCGCTGCCGCCGTGGTTGTTGGCGCAGCTTTTAGGGCTGACGTTGTTGTTGTTGGCGCAGCTCTTAGGGCTGACACTGTTGGTGTTGTTGCTCGGCTGCCTTGGTGGTGATTGTCTCGGCTAGGCCAATTTTGCAGCCGTCCAATTTATTACGACTAACGAAATTACTGCGGCGGGGTAGTAAAGCCGTGCGGCTCTGCCTAAAATATGGGATTTCTTAATAGAAAACTTAGTTATGCACTGGCATATTATCTTAACAGGCCCGCAGCAATCGGAGAAATTAATAAAAAAAACACTCACAATATATATACATATATATATATAAAATAGGTATATGTATAAATATATATATACATATAAATTAAGTGATCGTGTCACTTGAATTATATTGGGTTAATGCACTTAAGAAATTTCAGAATTTTTTGCATTGTCACAGGCGCACTGTCGTGCTTAGACTCACCTTTGCCGACATTAATCATGACTTAGGCAGCTAAGCTTTCAAGCCGTAAAACAAAAATCTATGCGCATGAAGAGCGCGCATCATGTTACATAGGCTTTCTCTAGCTCTTTCTTTTGTCTAATGCAATTAAACGCCGCTCGCGCCAAAACTTATAACTGCATAATCGGACGCCTACGAGAGGTCGTTGACCCCTAAAGTGCGCTGTTACTTATTTAGCGAGCTTTTACAGTTTATTAAGCTCGCTAAAGCTCGATTTTTAGACCTATTTTCAAAATACAATAATAACGAAATTTAAGGTTCATAAACTGGGTGTATGGCCTCTACACAATACCATGCTATTAAGCTTTCTGTAGTCAACGCAAGTTCGACGTGTATCATCTTTCTTTTTGGTCACTCTGCTTGCAACGTTTGAAGTCGGTTTGCGAACAACCTTTTGCTCGATCCACTCTGCAACTTGCTTCTTTACAGCTTCAGCTTATACGGAAAATAGTGCGGGCGAGTGATGGAACGGCTGAATCACTCCCTCTGGCACTATTTTCAACGGTATGGGACAACTTTTAAAAGCTTTAGGACGTGTTGCATAGCTACTTTTGATCATCTGCTCAACGGACTTCTGATACTTTGCCGGTACTTCATAAAGGGGGTCAACAGAAACATTGTATAAGGAAACATGCTCCGCCACAGCAACCTAGTCTTCTTAATTTTTCAGGAACGTACACCTTTGTTTATCAGATATCACCTTAAATTTGGCCATGAAATCGTCACCCATGATGACATCGCAATCCATTGCCATATTCGGAACAACCAAAAATTCTTGTGTAACCTCTAGCTGATCGACTGCCACTTGAGCCTTAAAACGCGCATTGGTTTTTGTCAAGTTTTTACCAAGACCGCGCAACATTGTTACATCTTTTTCCACTTTAATGTGTTTCAAACTCTTAAGAGCACTTTCTCTGATTATTGTAACATAAGCTCCCGAATCTACAAAGCAATCAACTGAGACTCCATTTATTTTAATCAACTTATTACGCCTTTTCTTAGACACAACGCGAATGGTTTCAACTTTATTGGGGCAATTACGCGAAATATGTCAATTCTGATTACAACCGAAATATTTTATTGCTGCTTGACACTCATTGCGCTTATGTTCTAAGAGCCACAATTAAAGCAAAGCTCTTTTTTGCCGTTTTCAACTACGCACTTTGATTTCTGCTGCTAATGTTTTTTTTCAATATTTAAACGCTCGTAAATCTCAAACTCATCTTTGACTTGCAACGGAACGTAGCGTATTTGTACTCATTTTTAATGTCAAGGCCATTTACTATATACGAAATCACGTCTTCCACTTCACCCAACAATGCTACTTTTTTCCTATGCAGCATATATTCATGCAACGACTCATCTTTTTTCTGTCTTGCAACCGCTTATGAATATCAGCGCTGTTAAAACAACGTCCGAACTCGTAAATTGATGCATATTTTATGATAGTTCTTCGTATATGCATAAACTTTCGCCGTCCAACCCCAATTTAGCGGTCCCACACATTTTGCCTCTGACTTGCACATCCTTTTGTTTATCTGTTAAACCATACGCGTCGGAATTTTTTTTTCGAATATTTCGAACCATTTCATTATAGACATCGATTTGCTTATACATTCGCTTACTATCTTTTCAAAATTTTCAACATTTATTTAAACTTTATTTTCCCTTTGCTCTTCGACTTACAACTTTTATGTTAAAAATGGCGTACGTAAAGTCGGGCGCAGACGACTTTGGGGTACACTGTACCACTAGCTTGCAATAAAATCCGGTTCCTTCACAAAAAACCAAAATCGATCCGATCGTTCCTATGGGAGCTAAATGATATAGTCAACCGATTTCGATCAATTTTGGCACAGTGCTTTAATACCTTATAAAAGATCTGAAAAAACATAACGAATTTTGTGTAAAAAATGTTTTTTTGGAAGATCGGCCCTATGGGAGCTATATGATATAGTCAACCGATTGATCAAATTTAGCACATTGCTAAGGAACTATAAAAAACTTACGAATGCAAAGTTTGGTTACGATATGATATGATATTTATGAAGACATAAACAAACGAATTATTCATCAAAAAAATTTATTTTTTTTCGAGGTCGTCTGAAACACACCTATGGAAGCTATATAATTTAACCCCGGTATAAAAAAAAGAGCTTGTGTCCTATGGAATAATATGGGATCTAATGTGAAAGTTTGGTTACTCTAGCTCTTACCATTTCTGAGATCTAAACGTTCAAACGGACGGACAGACGGACATGGGTATATCGACTTCTCTAGTCCCACTGATCATATTTTATGTGCCTTTGGGGTGTCTCCGAAGACTCCTTTTATATGTTACATACATTTTCGGTTTGCACAATCTTAATATACTCCTTGTACCATACGGTACAGGGTATAAAAAGTTAAAAAAGAACAAAAACACTTATGTTCACAGCTAAATCTATAAATAAAATAAAATATATTGCACGATAATCGACTTATCCATAAATTAAAATATTTAAATTCTAGTGTGTAATTTAATTTTAGGGTGTAGCCCGACCAAAATTTGTTTCAACTATATGTACATGTGTTAGCGCTACCAGCTCGACTTTTTCTACCCACAAAGTATGCCACATATTTTCGAACGCTATGGCTTAAAATTCACAAGCAGTTCTAGCAAGTCTGTGGTCAATACGCACCTGTTTATTTGTTGCATATTATTTTGCTTTTTTTTTTGTTTTAATTTCGGTTTTACATCTTTTAATTCTTTTTTTTTGTTGCTGGTTAATTCATGATAAAAACGAAGCGCAATGTTGCTTCTATTTTTAGATAACATACATTTAATTTTTTGTTCAATCAAAATGTTTTCGGCTGCATTTACCATTTTTTCAACAATTTTTTTTTCACAGGAAATCGTGTTTTGATTGAAAAAAATAAAAATTTTTTCCAATTCTATAATTTTTGTTACAAAACTTCTTGAAGGTTTTGTCAAACCGCCGGCCGAGATTTGGTCCACGTAGGTCATACCCACATCAACGTTAATTTCGTCTGTTAAATTAAATTTTTTAATAAGGTAACCAGCTATGTATTCCACTGCATCTTCTGTTAGCTCGTCTACCTCAATGTCATTTCTATTGCTGTTTGTGGCGTCATTGTTTGTTAAAAATTGTGGTGTTTCTGTAGTTTTTTTGGGAATTTGGATGTCCATCCACGGCACCTCTTCTACTTGGACATTTCCACTATTCGCCAGAAGTTCTGTATTACGTGCTATATGTAAAGAAATTTTTTAAAATTAAAATATATTCTAAAAAGCAAATACAATACAAAATCACGTCAATTGGGACGACACAAAGCACATCAAGCTATAACAGATTGAAGAAGATAAACTTATTAATTGAAGTACTAAAAGCGTTAAATAAATGAAGAAAAATTACCGAGAAGGTACTTTCGCATTCTATATTTAAATTGTACAGGGGATGGGTGGTCATGTAAGCCTCCTCGAGACCGGATAGCGCCAAAAAAGTGTTCCAAAAGGTCTTGGGAAAGCCTACTTGTTAAAATGTATTGCATGTTGTAATGCTCTTGCAAATACAAATGCAATTCCATTAAAGATTTATTGGTGACTAAAATGCCTTTTTGAAAGGGTAAGCATTTTTTAAGAAAAAGAGTATTATTTTCTTGAGACGCTGAACACTTTTTTTTGTCTGGCACTATCCGAGACGATACAAGATGGCTCATTTTAATCAGAATATTTTTCTGTAAGTCAAGTTGTTTGCCAAACGGTTTTTTTGTAGGCAAATTTGCTGTTGACAGCTTTGAGTTCAAAACATCAAACCAGTCATTCGCAAGTTTAATAAAGTCAGCTGCTTCGGTTGCGTTGTCAACATCAAAACCAAGCGAGGCGCATCTTAGAATTACGTTGGCAGTGGTGTTGGAAAAGAGTTGTGTTGCCAATTTAACCTTCTGTCTATTTGAGTTTTGTGCATTAAGGTGGTCCTCACGTTGGCAGTGGTGTTGGAAAAGAGTTGTGTTGCCAATTTAACCTTCTGTCTATTTGAGTTTTGTGCATTAAGGTGGTCCTCAGACACTTTCCACATGATTGATAAGTCCGATGATGAGCAATGGTGCATTGCTTGCCTTAAGGATTGTGTTGAGTCGCCAATATTTTTTGACAACTATTTAATAAGCAAACGATGTAATGTTTTAAATATTATTTAATGTTTGTTTCGATAGTATGTTTAGCGTATTATATGTGTGTTTTTGTAGTACAATGTTTTTGTGTGTGTAAGTTTTATGTCAAGTCGCGAGCCGACTTGACAACGAGAGTTCAATTTGTACAATGTGTTTTGAGTATATATGTAAGTTATATGTCAAGGCGCGAGCCGACTTGACAACGAGAGTTAATGTTCTATACTGAATTGAGTGCGTTAGATGGTTCAGCTACTGACCATCTAAGCACCAAAACGATATTGTAAAAAAGCGGCTGAGCGCAAACAAAGCAAACAAGTGATAGTTGAGTTAATGTTAATGCACTCTTGCTACGCAGAGCAATGCCGCTTGTTAAGAGAGTGAGAGAGAAGTTTATGTTAAACTGCTGGACCAAGTGTTCATGTTAACAGCAGAGTTATGTTATGTCTATTGTAATTTGTTTATTTATTTGGCTGCTGGACCAAACATTCTCCCCCCGTTGGAAGATTAAGGCTTTCAACAGAGTCAGATTTTGGCAGCAGACACAATTTGTTAATAGCACGCTTAGCTGTTCCAGTAGGTGTCTTCAAAACTGCAACTCGGACTACGCCATCATTGCCAGCGATCAGGTCAGTTATTCGAGCCAACGGCCATTTTAAAGGAGGTGAATTCTCATCCTTAATGAGAACTATGTCGTTGACGGCAGGTATTGGTTTTGGTGAACGCCACTTGGAACGCTGTTGAAGCAAAGTTAAGTACTCTTCGCGCCAACGCTTCCAAAAAACTTGTTGTATGTATGATGCGCGCTGCCAGCGATCAAGTCTGTTGAAATTCAACTGGGTCACATCAGGCTCAGAGTAGGATGACATTGGCCCACCAATCAAAAAGTGTGCTGGAGTTAGGACATCCAAATCAGCAGGATTCTCTGAAAGTGGAAGTAACGGTCGAGAGTTAATTACGGCGGATATCGTGCAAACGAGTGTGCGTAACTCGTCAAAACTAAGAAGAGAAGGTCCAACGGTTCGATGAAGATGATGTTTGGCAGATTTGATAGCAGCTTCCCAAAGTCCACCGAAGTGTGGCGATCTGGGAGGGATGAACTTCCAGTGGATGTTATCATCGAGACAGAATTTATGGAGGGCCTTCTGATGTTCATCATTAAGAAACAGACGACGCAACTCAGAGAGCTCATTCCGAGCGCGAACAAAGTTAGTTGCGTTATCCGACCAAATACTGGCTGGGCGACCTCGAATGGATATGAAACGCTGGAGTGCTGCAAGAAACGCTGGTGTCGATAGATCCTGTACCAGTTCAATGTGCACTGCCTTGGTTGTAAAGCATATGAAGATACACAAATAGCATTTTTGTGGCTGCTTGTTGCGACTATCAGGTTTGAAGTAAAATGGGCCGCAGAAATCCACACCTGTGACTGTAAACGCTGGGGAAGGATCCACACGCTCCTTAGGAAGATCAGCCATTATATGTTCTAACAATCGTGGTTTGGCACGGAAGCATTTTATACATTTGTTGACAACGCGTGCTACTGTATTTCTGCCACCAATGGGCCAATATTGCAATCTTATTGCGGCCAACAGAGCGCGAGGTCCCGCGTGCAAATTTTGTAGATGAAAGTGTTTTATAAGTGAGTTTGTAATAGAATGTTGTCGAGGTAGTATGATTGGATGGCGAGAGTCAAAACCAAGAAATGAGTTTTCCAATCGTCCGCCGACACGCAGAAGTCCGAAGTTGTCAATAAACGGTGAGAGTGAACCAAGGTTGCTCGAAGGTTTAACAGGTATTTTTGAACGAAGTGCTTTCAGCTCATCCCGAAAATGTGAATGTTGGACAGTTCGAAGAAGAAGTCGTGTGCCATTTTGCGTATCCGCTAAAGTAAGACCAGGAGTTTTGATGCGATGTATGAATTTATATACGTAGGCAAAAATTCGTTGCATTGTTGAAAATGAGTTGACGTATTTTCTTGCTTCGATAATGTCAGGTTGAGGCGAGTCTACAAGCAATACAGATTGACGAACTTCAAGCGTAGGCTTTTCCAAAAGGCACGATACTGGCCATTGCGTTTTGTCGAGTTGTAGAAATCTTGGACCATTGAACCAAAGCTCAGAAGAAATAAGCTCGCTTGGTGAAGCTCCTCTGGAAAGTAAATCTGCAGGGTTAAGTTTTGTGGGAACATATCGCCACTCCATAGCAGCTGTGCGTTGTTGTATTGCTGAGACTCTGTTGGCGACGAAAACATTAAACTTCGTAGACTCGTTGCTTATCCAAGACAAAGCTACTGATGAATCGCACCAGCAGTAATATTTGCAAGAAAATAGTTGCATTTCTGACAATTCATGCATCAATTGTGCTAATAAGGCGGCTCCGCAAAGTTCAAGCTTGGGCACGGTGGTCGACTTCAGAGGTGCCACACGGGATTTGGAGCAAAGTAAGTGGGCAGAGCATTCTCCATGCGCCTTAGAGACCAGGTAAATGCATGCGCCAACGCGTCAATGCTAGCATCGCAAAAACCGTGCATTTCAACAACGGAATTTGAAAGTAATGCCAGGCGAGGAAATGTCACTTGCTGAACGGTGCTGAACTGATCGCACATGCTGAGCCAAGTAGTATTTAATGAAATCGGCAAACTCTCATCCCAGTCTAGTTTCTCTTTCCATAGAGTCTGCATGAACATTTTGGCCTTTGTAATGACAGGACCAAGTAAGCCAAGTGGATCATATAATCGAGCAATGGCTGAAAGTACAGAACGCTTGTTAGGTTTGTTTGATGAAACAATTGGTGAGAATGAAAATAAGAAATTGTCTGATGTAGGGTCCCAGGCAAGTCCCAGGGGTTTTGTAATATCGCTGCCATCATGAAATTTTAAAAATGTTTCCTTGTCCTCAGGCGAAATATCTCGTAGAGCGGCTGGATCGTTGGAGCCATTTACGTAGAGTAAAGTTCCCTTCAGCTAGCAAAGCCTTAGTCTGTCTAATTATTTCTGCAACGTCTTGAGTAGAGTTGCCACCAGTGATGAGGTCGTCTACATAGAAGTCTCGCAAAAGCGTTTGCGAGCCGATAGGATACGAGGATTGTACGTCTATGGCGAGTTGATGCATTGCACGTATGGACAAGAACGACGCTGGTTTTGTGCCGTAGGTGACAGTATCCAGTTTGTATACTTGCAGCTCTTCTTGTTCGGAATTACGCCACAAAATGCATTGAAAATATGAGTCAGATTCAGCCATGCGAACACATCGGTACATTTTACAAATGTCACCTGTGACAGCGACTGGGAAGGGGCGTATCAGTGTGTTGAACAATTTGGCTTGAATGGTAGGACCAGCCATGAGTACATCATTTAATGAATATAGAGATGATGTTGCAGCTGACCCGTCAAAAACGACACGTAATTTGGTTGTGGTACTATCTTCCTTAAAAACGCAGTGGTGCGGAAGGTAATACTTGCAAAGATGACGAGAATCTGGGCTTACATGCGACATGTGATTTAATTTCAGATACTCTTGTATGAATGCTGAATATTGGGCTTTGATATGGGGACGCTTATCTAATTTGCGCTCCAAGTTTGAGAATCGCCGGTATGCTTGTTGATACGAATCACCTAATGATTCGATATTTAACTTGGCAGGCAAACGTACACAATATTCGCCTGTAGGTAATCTCGAGTATGTTGACTTGAAATGAGCCTCGCACTCAATTTCTTCCTTTGTTGATAAGACTAGCTGGTCGCTGCAACTTTCGATTTCCCAAAATCGACGAACAAGATCATCTAATTCGGTAATTGACTCTGTCTCGGCTTGATTATTGATTTTTGCGTGTGATGCAATCAATGTTGTTCTGCGTGGTTTCTGGCAACTTCCAGATACAACCCAGCCTAGTCGGGTTTTTTGTAATGTAGGCAAACCAGGAAGTAGCTTAATTTGGCCAATGCATAACAAGTCATAGAAAAGGCCGGCTCCAATAAGTAAGTCAACGCGCTGAGCCTTATAAAATTCAGCATCAGCTAGTGTTATGTTAGAAGGAATGTTCCAGTATGAAGAGTCAAACGAAAAGCTTGGATGATTATCAGTGATAGTTTGTGCTATCAATGCAGTTAAGTTTGTAGAGTATTTAGAAGTACGAGATTGTATGTTGATGTTAACTTCAAATCCATCTGTTGGAAAGCTACAGTCACCAATTCCAGATACAAGATCAGATGATTTAAATTTTTTTAACTGCAGTTGATGAGCAAATCGTGAGGTAATTATATGTAGTTGTGATCCGGAATCGAGAAGGGCACGGCATGGAACCAATGTACCAGAACGGTTTTTTACCAAAACAATGGCGGTGGCTAAGAGCACAGCATCAGAGCAAAGATTCTGGGCAGCAAGAGTAGTAGACACAGTTGGCGCGGATGCAACCATGGAGCTAGGAGACGACGATGAAAGGTGAGAGTCAGGCAAGTGACCAGATTGCGCAGTGATATTGGTATCTGGTGGCCGAGAATTGCCGAGATGCAATAGAGTGTGATGTGGTTTGTGGCATATTTTGCAACGTCGCGAATGGCAATCCTTCACACGATGGCCCTTCGTAAGACAATTTATACAAAGTGAGAGTTTTTGAGCTTCTTTAAGACGTAATTCAGGAGAAAGGTTGCCATATCGAGAACACCTAATTATATTGCGGCCAACGTCGTCGCAAAATATACAGCCAGAAGGTATAGCGTTAGTAGCGATAAATGACTTAGTGTTGTTAGTTGATTTGCTGTTCTTGCCCACCCGTGAGCCAGGCGTACGTATTGCCATGGCATATTCCACATTTTCTAATGTCTGACAGTGTTGCTTCAAAAAGTCAGCTAGGTGAACCCACGTAGGCAGTTGTTTTATAGGTATCGATTCCTCCCATCTTGCTTGAGTCGTGTTGTCAAGCTTTTGTACAAGTGTGTGTATAATAAAACTGTTGGCAATATCTTTAAAGCTACCAATGGTTTGCAACGCGCTCATGTGTGACTTGAATTTATCCGAGAACATACGCAGCTTGCTGACCGATCCAGAATCCACCTTCTTGAGCCCTAGAATCTCTGCGATGTGTGCCTGAAATATTAAGCGTTTATTATCAAACCGTTGTTTTAATAAATCAAGTGCAATTTTATAATTATCATTGCAAATATCCAGTGATCGGATTGTGTCCAACGCAGTTCCCTTGAGGCATGAACGAAGATGCTGCAACTTCTCAATATTTGTCAACTCGGAATCCTTGTCAATGATTGTCGAAAACATTGAGAAGAAATCTGCCCACTCGGTGTATCCACCGCTGAATATAGGCAATCTAAGTTCTGGCAGCCGAGATCGGGAATTGACAACAACAACAGACTGATGTTCTGACGATGACTCACGGAGCATCGTAGAGCACCTTTGGTTTTGATGTTGAATATTGCGCTTACTAAGTTGGGACTGAATGCGTACCTTTGATTCAATTATCAATTTGTCAAAATCTCTGCGTAGCGCACTACCGATTTCTTCAAAACATAACTGCTCTAAGCCGTCATGTGCTTTATCAAACGATATTTGGAGTTTGTCAAGAACGCGATCGCAAGAAATCAATTGTTCATCATTTAGGGAAATCACATTGTCACCAGCCACTG
>JBAMAX010000390.1:0-31735 GCA_037043745.1 Chymomyza amoena
GATTTTGCACCTCCAGATCCTATGTGACGAGCTGACCACCTGGAGAGATGGTTTCCAAGCTCATTTTTAAATCCATGTTCTTAATGGCAGAGATGTTTCTAGATTCTGAAGGTTTTAGACTCAAGGGCAGACCTGACTGTACCCCTTGGATGCTCAGACTCATTTTTATGAAGCCGCTTCTAACCTAAAGAACAGACGCTTTGGAAGCTTCTCATTTTGAGAACTTTGTTTATCAAGTAATAAAAAAAAAACAGATGTTGCGAGTGTTGTAGATTGTTGGTAGCTAGCTTCGATGATCACATTCGGCCTTAACGGCTTGGGAGGCCTTGGAAGCTTCAGTACCGCCGGCATCGCTCTCAGGATCATTGCGTTTTCTGAGCCCCTGCACACCGGGTAGGCCACAATCCCCGACAGAGTGTTTGTTTTTAAATTACACTTTATTTTAACAACAAAATAGAGCAAATATGTATTCCAACTCTAAGTTTAAAACTACTCATTTTAATATGAAAAATAATATCGGCCAAATGCGCCGCCTGTCCACAGGCTCGTAAGCGAACATCGTAATTTTTGATGATTTTTTTTTTTTAGACAAAAAATTATCTTGCTATTTTCTCTATCATTGAACGAATGAGCGTCGCTTATAAGGTCTCGTGAGCTTCAATTGTGGTAATACCAAGGTGTAACTGGCGAAATTGGCCTCAACTGTGGTTTTTTCACAGAACCACTTTTAGGCGTTATCCCTGACTAAAATTAAGTAGTTTGACATATGACGAAGATCATTTACTTTGAACGGACAATCGAACCAACAGAATGGCCCACCCTAAAGTATTCCACAGCTACATAATGTCTGCAGCTATAAGATTGCGGATTTATAGGATACCTGAAATTGGACTTCTTCAGATTACTTACTTAACTTAGTAAGGGCCTTGTATAAAGTTCGCAGGATATCATTGTTCTTCTACCTTTCAATGTTTTTCAATGTTTAGAATACAGAAATCGATTTGAAAGAGATCCATCCGTAAGCTCTTACCGATTTTATTAAGCTCAAAATCGTAACCCAAATAATACATTTTTCTTCTTTAAGCGATATTTATTAACTTTTGTAATCTGAACAAAACCTATTTCCCATTTTTTCGCTTTATATAGTAAAAATTAGAACTTAAATTGTAATCTCAACAAATTGGTGTATAGACGCATCAAAAATATACCTCAAAATTCATAGACCTCAAATTCGGTTGAACACTATAGAAGTCGGGATGTCGGGACTATAATCGTGCACAGGGGTTGCCATATCAACGCGGAGCCCCCTAGCTTAATTAATTTTTGCGTATTGCTGATTTTTTTTAAAGGCTATTTTAATAAAATAAAATACAAAACTTTTTAGAGTTTAACCCAGATATGATCAAACTGCAGTTATAGCAGATTATCTCATATTTATAATCTCCGTCTTAACGTTACCATAAGATAATTCGCATTAGATTTTCAACTAGTTTCAGACACAGCTACAACATAGTATCTACAAAATAGTTCTTGAATTCATGTCAATTGTGCTCTGCAGCATATCTTACACCTTCGCTATGGCATTGTTATTCCTACATGCAATACGATCCATAAACCTACCTATCAACCTACAATGTAACCAACAACAAAAGGCATGTCAATCAAAGCTTGTCACAATCTTCCAGACGCAGACGCAGCCGCTCCAATGCATTTAATCGCAATTTTTAACATACTGATCTGGCGGGAGCAGGGGTGGTAGCCAGCCAGCCAGCCAGCCAGCCAACAGTTGACAATAATTCAAAAAAATCTCAAAATATAAAAAAATGCCAAACTGGGTAGCATTTAGCCAAACTGTGATGCGTATCTGACGTACGCGTTGGGATTCACCTTTGGGGTAGCATCGGCAGACACACTGCTTTTGGTTTAAATGCCGCTGACTTTTGGGTTTATCGTTTTACAAACCACAACAACAGCAAAGACAGCAAAAAAAAGAGAACTGCTAAGGCTATGAAAGGGATAATTCATAATCCGAAAGTTTTATACCCTTGGAAGATCCTATAATCGACTATGATTACTCGAAAGTGAATTGAATGGGTTTTGATCGGCATTAGATTCTGGGTTAAAATGCACTCCTTTCTTTTTATGCTGGATTTATATTTTGCGTGAGTCTAACTAGATCTATCACGTTCCGGGCTCAGACAGAGAGCATCAAAACTAATCTGAAAGGAGATATCACTCTTTTCTTTAGTTCAAGTAAGTTTCACTCAGTAAACTCTTTGTAAATTTTGAGTTTAAAATTTTACAACTTATTCGATTTTTTTCGGAGTCTTAAGTACTTAATTAAGTGTCCCAAGTAGTGGGGTGATTATCGGATATGGACCTCCCCCGCCCCAAAAGCTTGAAAAAGTTGAAAGTCTTTTAGGAGCTCAGTTATACACACTCCTCAAAGTAAGGAACCTCAAATCCTAGATCCGCACCTGATACCAAGGGTTATACGAACACTCCGACCACTGCATCCGCTGTGAATAATTTTATTTCCGAGTTTATTTACTTTTATACCTTAGTTTATAGATATTTCTACTCCTCAAGCTAGCTGCCGCTTTTGTAGCGTTACAAAATGTTGCCCACACCCATATACCCAACTCTAGGGTATAACAATAGCAACAACAGTGACAACAACTGCGCATATCTGTTACTTCGATCATACCCACACACAATGCGTTACAATTTCTCAGTTGAGTATCTCATTGCATTGATTCTCGAGAGGATCGGAGCTGTGAACGGGGCTCGGGTTAACCATGCTCATGTAATTTATGACAATTTATGCAGCGTTAATGTCGCTCGTCGCATCTACGCGTCGGTCTTTCAGTCTTCGCGTCTCACATTGATCGATGCCTGTCACAAACAGCAGCGTTTATTCTACGGATGCTGGTCTGGGGTTTGGGTTTGGGTCTGGGCTCTGGGGGTGGAGGTAGCAGCTGGCTAAACCCAAACTGTTTGTATAAGTTTGCGCTTTTGATTGTTATCAGACTTGGAGCGTTTGGACAGTCGAATCGATCGACTTATTTGGCACCGCCCCAGCTGCTTGGACTCATATTGATTAGTGGCCGGGCTGCTGTATTTTAATTGATTTTGATATGGATTGTTTTCGATTTGCATGATCTGGAGCGTTACGTGAGTGTGTGTGTGTATGAGTGTGCTTACTTTGCCTAAAGAGGACACAGTGCGCATGTTTTATGGATGTAAAACAATTGCTACATATTCTGAATAGCTGAACTGAGTGAGGCCCATTACGCAAGTTCCAACAATGTATGCACGACTAAAAGAGTCATCCAAACCAAAAAAATTCGTATCAAAGCCAAAAACAACAGCATTTTAATAAAGTGAAAAAAATAAAAATAAAATATATATACAATAAATAAAAAATGGTGCCATATAATTTATGCACTTGCCGTTTTGGCTATGTCTCAAATAAGGGCATGTCTTCAATGTCTCCATGTTGCACTGCCTCTCGCGATGTCTTCAAGTGTCTTCATGTCTGGCCAATGGCCATCAGTTGCTGCTGCCTTGGAGTTGGATGACTGTCAGTGGCAAACAGGACATGCTTGCCATGCATGTTGCAATGCGGCAGCCTGGCCTTCAATTAAACCCAACTGCAACAACAACAACACTAAGAACAGCCACAACAAACACGTTAAATACAATAAATAACTGACCACGCTGCAAATGAAGAGATATACTCAACTCGTACGCAAAAATTAAAAGCGGCCAGCCAAGTAAACGCCCTAAAACGTACGACAACCCAACAAACAACAACGAACAACCAACAAAGACTCAAACTGAAACTCAAACCCAGACGCAGACCACGATCGTTGCGTTTTCGCACGCATTGCCAAATGCCGATGGCCACCACCACAGTGGACACCATCAGCAGCCAGCTGAAATGGCCAAATGGACGGAACGTAGGACAATCCTTGGACAGCCGTTCAAGAGCTGGTGAAAAATTCCATTTGTGACAATGATAAAATAGTTTAACCTCGGCAAAAATCGCGTTTTGAATTTGAAATTTTTTTTTTCGGTTTTGTTTTTTATTTTTAACGTTTCGCTTAAAAAATTTATTTGTTGACGTTGTTGTTATTGTTGTTGATAACTCTGCCCTGGGCCATATAGCCAAAACGTACTACTGTTGCGGTTTCTGTTGTCACTGCCGAGATTTGTTGTTGTCGCTCGGATATTTGGAGGTGGTGGTGGGCTGGAGGCATTATTTTTGGTGACAGTTGTTGCGGTTGATGACGTCTGCGGAGGCGTCAATACAATGCCATTGTTAGATGTTTTGGCCAAGTTGGCAATTTAATGCTCTGCACTAAAGGCGGATTACAGTGTGCAACAGCCAATCTGGTCAACAATTTTTTTTTGCTTGGTAATAACAAGGTAATTTAGGGTAGAGGCGTCTATTTCCGTCTACTATTAGCAAAGCACATTTCTGATCATCCCTGCTTCCGAATTGACGACTCTTCCGGTTGGAAAGTATTCCCCATGGGTTTTCGAAAGGCTTTAATTCGGTTCCGATTGCCAGACACTCCAATAATGGTATTTTTCAGGACGAAGGAAAGACCTTTTTTATGTGACTCATATTTGGGCGAATCGAAATTTTAGATCAATAGTTTCTTATGCAAAGTTTTTAGAAGGACCCCTAGAGTCAAATAGCGATTAACCTTGTTCAAAAAAAAAAAATTGAGTTGCCATAAACTTGTTAAGCTTTTTAAGCATGAGACCCTGTTCTCCACGGGGAGAAGAGGATAGCAAGATGAAGAAAAAACTTGTTAAGCTAAGCTGAGACTCAGTACCATGAGCCAATATATAAATTTTCCTGATTTTAGTCTAGAGCAGCGTTTGATGTGCTTTCAATCGTGTTTTCCATGTAACCCTTCGATTCAAGGTACTCAAATCTCCGCCTAGGACCAAAGGTTTGATTCCTAGTCGGGGAAATCCTTTTCGGATTATTTGTTTGATACGAAATTTCTTTACGTAGCTTGTATGTGGTTGAAATATAACCTGGTTACTCAGTTATGGTAAAGATACAAAAAGTAGCTTACGCGAATCTTTCAGAATAATTTTTTCTTGTTTTTAAAATTAATCCCTAGGATAATGGATATAAGAAAGAATTATTATTTATATTAGTAATGGGTGTTAATGAGTAACGTGAAGCCAGTGGATCTATAGTTCCTCCGTCACGGCTCAGAACTCTCCCAAAAGTCCAATAGCGTAACAAAGATCTCCGGTGAGAGAACGTACACAACCATGAGCTTGCTTCTTTTGCTGAAAAGTACCAAGCATTCAAATAGTAGATGCACTGAAGTTTCTTCCACCATGATAGAGGAGCTCTATAGTCTAGTCATAAGCCCCTGCGAAGCATATTGTGTCCCATGAAGAGGACGGTCAGAATCCTCACGGTATTTTTCCCATGGCTTACCATGAGTTGGTCTCTTACCTCTTATCTCTTACGTTTGTAGTTAGAGAGGACGGTTTTTGACTGCTTAAGTCCCAATATCTGTGCCCAGTGAAGACGCTTTGCTCCTTTTTTACCATTCGCCCCTGGGCGGAATCGAAGAAGAGAAGAGGGACCTTCGGTTTATAGCCGTGTCCGAATGGCGGTGTCTGGAATTAACAGAGATTTTCTGGGCAAATAGAGATTTTTTGGTAGCGATGCCAGTGCTAGGCAAATGTCAGTAAGCCTTAATTATTAATCGAATACGGGTGGTCAAAAAGCTCCGGAACTTGTTCCATACTGACCATAGGTTGTCCACTTGGGAAGTGTCGAGGTAACTGCGGAAATATACTCAAATGCGGGTGACGCCTCGACTTTAAGTGGCGTCAATAAAGCCGGGTGCCGTGAGCCATCGATCCGCAGAGATATTAGTCAGATCTCGGCACTTGTTAGGGATGCTTACATAACCAAAATGAAATGTTGTTACCTTTCCAAAACGCGGTTCGATTGGGTTTTTCAAATCCCAAACATGGGCAAAATCAGTGGTACCAGATTGTGAGAACTGAATTTCCTCATTCCACCTAGCAGCGGAGTGTCTTTAAATGAAAAAAATCAGTATAAATCAGTATAACCTATTTTACCAACACCATATAAAGATTATTCGTCTCTTTCAAGTACGGATCGATAAACTGAGCTACTATATTAATTTAAAACTAATTCCTCTAAATGGTATTCTTTAATATATCTGTTTGAAAAACATCACCAAGAAGTTGCGACAGTTAATAAATTCTACAGTAAAGAAGGGCCTCTGAAAAGTCTTGACCGTTTTTGCGAGCTCTGCTATATATAGATACCTATAATACCTATTTATGTAATTTTATGAATAAAAGAAATTGTATAAAGAATTTTTTCTATCCCGTCTTATGATAAAGCAGGAAAAAATTATAAACTATATAAACTATAAATTTATTAGGATCTACAAATTCGGTATAATTTTAGCTTAACAAACAAAACTGCGTCGAACTACTACCGATACACGGTGTCGCTACCTATCGATTTATCGTTTTTGTAATATTCCTGCATTCATCAATGCAGGAGCTATTTTGTAAATCTTTATCACTATTTCTTCGTCGTTCTCCTTATAGCCATTTAGTTTTACCACCCGCAATCAATTGCCCACATTGCCATGTAGCGTCCTACCATATTCATCTATATCCACCCAACCATTTCAAGACCCAATTTAAAACTACGTGTCTTTTGGAATTGCGGTCTGCTTACTGTTTCATCTGTCTGTATATCGTTTTGGCAGTGGCCCGTCGCCACTATTAAAACCAGTAGCCCCCCAGCGGCAATGAGTGGCATATCATAAGCTGGAAACATATTTTGACTACAAGATCAGACTGCAAATTTACAGTGCGCACCGTGCGTAAACATACAGTTTGCAGTAGTGTGTGTGTGTATCTGTGTGCAATGACAGTATAAATAAAATAATTGCCGGCATAAATAAATTTAAAACTCTTGTAAAATTGTAGACAAACGGCGCTGAGAGACTTATTTTCTGTTGTTGTTGGCGTTATATGTGCTCAAACTTTTAATAACGTTTTGCATGCAGAATATGCATGGGCGTAGTTGGGTGGGGGTCAACACCAATGCCCTACCATTTTTGTATTGAGTTTTTCTATACACGATCCCAAAAGCTAGGCTGTATGGGAGATGATTTAACTGTCTTTAGTTAAGCTTTTTTGGAAGACTGAATTCTAATGATTCATTTACATGAACTTTACCAGATATAAAATAAGTTGAAAGGCGCCGCCGAGGACTGTAAAAAAAAAATATATATATAAAAGGTTTCAAAATAAAATGTTTTCTCTTATTTATAAACTTCTGTTTCTCTCAAATGTAGATATGTTAGTTTTGAGTGATATTTATATACATATATAGCTCTGTTGTGAGCTTTCTTAATATCTTACGAAATGATAAAGTCTGAACGCTAAAATTGCTTATTAGATTTTTCATAGTTACTAAAAGCGTAAATTTATAAAAAAAAAAATATATATTTTTAATTTTCATTTAAAATAATTGCTTGGCCCAAGGTCTAAATTTTAATGATATATATTGATAAGTAGATCTTGAAACATAAATTTTTTTAGGTATTATGCTTAGAAACCTAATGAATCTATTTTTCTTCTTTTTTTTCATTAAAAAAAATATATCCCAAGATTTTGCTGCGGGTTACCGACTTAAATTACAAAGAATTCAGAATAAGATCCTAAATATGATATTTGATGTCTCAGTCTATTATTCCGCTTCTTAACTCCATTAAAAAGCAAATATTTCCATGATTGATGACAAAATTTTTCAGCCTATAACTAAATTAAATTTGAAAGCATTAACATCCCATACTTATATTAATGATCAAGATCCTTATGACCCTAAGACAGTGGCGAATTTAATGATAAAGGCCCAGTGGGCAAAATTTCTTTAGGGCCACCAAATTTTTTTTCTACAATAAAGTTTAAATATTGCAATGGGCCATGCTTGGTAGAATCTTGTTCCTGTGAGAAATATATGTCCGCAAATCTGATTATCAGAGCAGTTGTAAAAAAAAGTTGGATATTTCTCCATCAAATTGCACACATTTTTTTTTAATTCTTTCTCTTCCATGTTTTAGAAGGATTCAGTTTTGCGAAATCCGAAAAGTGAATTTATCTCATCAAAACTTTTGGCCCTTTCTTGTAATTCGCTACACATTCTGTCCAGAGCTTCAAAGTACCCAATGCGATGTTTCGTTGCCATATTCAGAGAACTTTCCTCTGCTTTCTCGCCTGACATTTTTTTCGTTTGTCGTTGTCTAATGATCGGATAATCCGGATTCTTCCATGCCATCTTCTTCCATTGAGATTTAGAAAGAATCATACTTGCTTTCCTCACGCAAGTTTTGCAAGTTCTTCATGACAATGAAAATAGCCCTCAAAGAAAACGATTTCTTGAATCCAAGTCACATTTTGTTTTTCTACACAAACTCTTGAAATTTTGATTTTATTAAAATATCAATTCAAAAATGTTAAGAATACATATAAAGTTTATATAAGTTATAAATCGTGGAAGTTTTCGATTTTCGATTGCTTTACGGTTTTGGAAAGAAGAAGATTCAAGATTCATAAACAAACGAATTATCCATCTAAAACTTTTTTTTGTCGATGGAATTTTAATTTTCTTGTTTACAATAAGCGTCGTAACTTAAGCAATTATCGTCCGATTTTAATAAACCATGACTTTTCTTACTCGGAATTAAAATTTCTTTAAGATTAAATGTAAAAAAGTAAAGATAATAGTAAAAATCGGTTGAAAAATGGTGACGTTGTGATTGTGGGAGTGATCGCTGTACCCTAAAAACGGTTTTTAAGCAATAACTTGCGATTTTGGGGGTATTAGACAATTTTAAAACACACTATAGTGATCTACTCGTCAAGACCTACAACGTACACAATCACTGTTGTACAGTGTAATCCATCATAGAAATTGAAAAAAATAAATTAAACAACTTCAAGTAAAATTTTTGGTTAAGTTTTAAACTATAAGTTTGTTTTCGTATTATGTGAGATTTCAATGTATTTAATGAAAAGAACCAAAATAAGAAAATCGGTTAAAGAATACAAATGGGAAAGTGAATCTTATTTTGGCGAGCTCAAATCCAAGCTGTTTATAGTAACCAGTGTTCCAGAATAACTTCGAATTTTATAAACCCCCTTGGGAGACACTGGCTACGCCCATGAAAACACATTCAAACAAACAAACACACACTCACGCACACAGACACAAAATGCAGCTCTAGCTTTCATTGTCGCCCAAACAAAAAATTGAAAACTTAAACGAAAGACTTAAGACACAAACTTGCCACTCCAGTGAGCTTGTTGTTGGGGCGCGTGTTTTGGGACAAAATCTATTTTTATAACAATTTAAATTCTGCCAATTTGCTGGGTGTGTTAACCATAACGACAACAAAAACAGCAACAACAACAACCACCAAGCAACTGTTGACAATAGCCAAGATAAAGCTGTATGGGTTAAGAGAAAAAAAATGAGCAAAAAATTATGTCTGCATTTTCGCGCCTGTTTTATGGCAAATTGACAACAATTGCTGTTATTACCAAGATATGTGTACGGGTCTGTCTGATTTATGCCATTGGAATGCCAGTCAAGGGCGTGTTTTCTATGGGATTGAATTTGTCCAGAGTCTGCACAGACTTCCGCCATTTAATTGAGTTCTAACTGCAACGCCTCTTTCTACCACCAACGAAACTTAAAAAATACTTGAAAGAAAATAACTTTTTTATATTTTATATAAATTTTTTTATTTTTTGTTGTTTGAAAATTAACCAAAGATCGAGCAGAGATAGGCGGCAGTAAAGGCGTCTAAAGCAACGTGCACAAGTAGCCTAGCTGGATCCCATCAAAAATGCGGCACAGAGAGGAAGTTTAAGTTCATGCATATTAATTAGGAGCGGTGAGAACTCAACACAACATACAGCCGAGCGCTATAAAAACTGACAAACTGACTGACGGACGTACTGACGGCCTGATTGTCGGGCTGTCTGTGCGTCCATTTGTCTGCCAGGGGACTCTTTGATTTTATGCAATGAACGCGCGCAACGGCAGCCGCAAAATTGAAAATAAAATGCATTTCATTGCCATTGCTTTATATAGTAAAAAAAAAGTCATTTAACTGATTCCTAAAAACCTGGCTGCCACACTTGGCCCACAAACTTTGCACATTTTTCGCACATTAAGCAGCAGATTAACACTTGCAAGCGTTGCACTGACTTGGCCCATTGATGGCTATCTTGGCCATCTCACGATAAGATTTGTGGGCGCACAGTTGCTGGGCCTCAATTTGTTGGCCATGCATTTTTAATGGCCGCCGCGCTGCTTTGGCTAATCAACAAAAATTAAGCGCCAAGTGTTGTGCATTGGCCCAGACTCATAAAAAAATAAACCCGAACTATTCCAGAGGCCTACCAATCTTTGAGTGCTGTTTAATGGCCATCATAAAATGGCAAGTCAGTGACAAGCTAGTGTAACTTAATTATCTGGCCATGATAAAAAGATATCAAGTTACAGGGAAAGGTAGCCCACACTGAATTAATTAAGTGCCAAGGGAAGCTTCCCTTGTTATACAATCAGTAGGCAGGCAGTGACTGTCACGTGATTTCTTTAACAGACGGATGCGGTTTTCTCAGTTTTTTTTTCTCATATTCCACCACATTTCTCAAGACGCCAACAATAACAATAACAAAAACAACATCATCGAAATGCCTTCGTTATATGCGCCAATTAGACAAAACTAATGAATTTATTAAATCTATGGATTAAAGTGTTGGTGTGTGTGTGTGTGTGTGTGAGTATGTGTGTGTGTGTAGCAAATCCATAGCATAATTTTTAATTGCACTTCAAGTTGCAACAACAGCAAAAACATTCATAACAAATACACAACTACAGCTCAGTTTTCTCACACAATTGTAAGCCTCTGATGTACAGGGTGGGTCATCTGCTGTTTTTTTTTTCGTTAACTGCATATTATTCGTTTCAACTAAATAGTGCAACTATATATAGCAAATGCAAGTTTAAAACTACTGACTTATGTATGTAAAACAATATCGCCCAACTGATCGACTGTATCCACAGACCCGTAGGCTTAACTGGCTGTTCTCCATACATTGAAGGAATAAGCGATGCTAATAATGATCCGTGAGCTTCAACTGTGGTGTCATTCGAATCTTTTATTCGATGTTCTTAGTAGATGTGTGACACTATCGATAGTTTAGACTTCGATATTTGATATTCTCGATACTATCGTTAGTATCATCGAACAAAATGAAAACACATTCTTTAAATAATTACCAAAAATAAAATAAATACTGCCATAAAAAATAAACATCACAATGTTTAACAGAAAAGTTTTATTCGACCTTCCAAAAGCGTAATGGATTAGTATCTGGATAGAGATATTTTTTTCTGTTTTTTGCGACAGAATTTTATGAAATTGGAAATGTTGGTAACCAAAGTCGTCTACTATTAGGTCTACAACTTTGCTCCCGCCGTATTTTATTTATTTTAAAAATTATATAAAAAAATGGTATCTTATTTATGTTTCAAAGTATTGTCCCTCACTTTCCACTACTTTGGCCCATCTTTCAGGCAACAAACGAATCCCGCTTCGGAAAAATTCTTCATCCTTTGATAAGATCCAAGAATCGATCCATTCTTTCACTTTTTCAAAAGAATCGAAGCACTGGCCCGCCAGGCCGTGTGCCATCGACCTAAATAAATGGTAATCAGATGGAGCAACATCTGGAGAGTATGGCGGGTGAGGTAGAATTTCCCATTTCAGTGTTTCGAGGTACGTCTTGACTACTTTCGCCTTGTGAGGTCGAGCATTGTCGTTTTGCAAAATTACTTTTTCGTGTCTATCAGCGTATTGCGGCCGTTTTGCTTTTAATGCCCGACTCAAACGCATTAATTGCGTTCGATAAAGTGCACCAGTAATTTTTTCAGAAGGTTTTAGCAGCTCATAATAAATTACGCCAAGCTGATCCCACCAAATACACAACATGACCTTGGATCCGTGAATATTCTGTCGAGGTGTCGCCGTAGGATTGTGGCCGGGCAATCCCCATGATGTGCGTCGCTTAGGGTTGTCGTAGTGCACCCATTTTTCGTCCCCAGTAACAATACGATGAAGAAATCCTTTTCGTTTTTGTCTTTCAAGCAGCTGTTCACAAGCAAATAAACGTCGCTCAACATCTCTTGGTTTCAACTGATACGGTACCCAGTATTCTTGTTTTTGGATCATCCCCAGCTGTTCCAGGCGTTTTGATACTGCTTGCTGAGTTACTCCCAATGATTTTGCTAGCTGTTCTTGAGTTTGGCACGAGTCTTCATTAAGTAAAGCCTCCAGTTCATCATCTTCAAAAGTTTTTTCTCTGCCACCGCTATGCAGATCTTCAACAACAAAATCACCAATTTTAAAGCGCTGGAGCCACTCGCGATACGTTCTTTCACTAATAGTATCATCACCATAAGTACTTGAAATAACCCGATGAGCCTCAGCCGCCGATCTTTCCATGTTGAAATGAAAAAGTAAAATCTCCCGCAAATGACGTGAATTCGGTTTATAAGTTGACATATTTAATTAAGTGTAACTATATGACGCAAACAAAAATTAACTAATATCGATGTAAGGTTATATTTATCGATGTCAAAACTGATGGAAAACATCTGTGATTTATTTATTTGAACTATTACTGCCTACTATCGCCATCTGTTGGAAAACGGCTGGAGCAACCTAGACCTAATATAAGAAATTGCAGGAAGTCTGTGGCTATTATTAAGGCTAATCAATAAAAGGTATTGTTATTTTTTTTGACGTGACAACGTCTTAAATTAGGTTTGTATGGGAGGCACCATTGAAAAAATCTAACGATAAATAATCGTAACGATTATACTATCCCATACTATCGATACTATCGATAGTCTATCGATAGTTTTGGCATCTCTACTAACAAGCATAGTTCGGCCTTTCTTCTGTCAAACCATTCGTTTATACCTTTTTTTACTATTGATTATTCCTTTTGCTTTGCAAAAAACACTTGATTCAGCGTCGCGTCACTTGCTTTGTGTTTTCAGTGAGCTACGGTCCATCGCGGTTATTACCAAACTTATAGTTTTTCATTATTGTTATATAAAACATTATAAGAGTTAATAGTAAGTTATATTAACAATAGACAAAGTTGCGCTTAAAGTATATACAACAATACATATATAAAATAAACCTAGGCCAACGTATTAAGTGCGAAGGGAAATGGAAGAAAGTGTTTCTGCTGTAATGTGTCTTGCGAAAGTCAAGTCGATTGTTGTTTCTTTTAACGTAGTTGACTTAGAAACGTTTGATACGTAATCAAGATTATACGCATATTTCATGAAATTAAGAAAGGAGTTGTCACGTAAAATCTTCGCCCGTAAAACCGACTTTACAGGCACCAGTTTTTTTTAAGTAAAATTTTCATAAAAGTTTGACTTTAATAATCTTTTATGGTCCCCATCGAATTTGGTTACTCTAAAAGCGACGGATATTCAAAAAATCTACGTGTTAGGCCTGGTTTTGTATTTTTTTTGACATTCACGGAGCTTGCCAATTTTTTTTACCTATGATTTGTCGAAAAAGTTTTTTAAATACGATCGATATATTGAACAAAACCGGCGATAGTTTCCGAAAATGTAAGTTATCTGTACTATCGATAGTGCCATCGATAGTATTCAAACTCCAGTTCCTAGCGACTCATCGCCACAGGGCGACAATTTTCATGGAACTCATGTACTACTTTTACGTGTTGTTCATTTGTTCTAACAACCAAACTAACAGCTGGCCCACCCTATACTTTTTTTTCTTTTTTATTTTAATAGCTGACCCTTTTTTATATCATCTTACATCTACATTGGTGGGCTATATTCTATATTCTTCTTATGTGGCCATAACAACCCGATTACCGGGTTACGGCCCGCCTTAAAACGTCTCTCCAGGCGCCTCTGCATTGCGCGCGCCTTCTCCTATTGGTCACACCGAGCGAAGACAGGGCCCCTTCCACTTGGTCTTTCCAACGCAGACACGGTCGTCCTCTCCGCCGACAGCCGCTGACTACCGCATCGAACACACGTTTAGCTGGAGCATCCTCGTCCATCCTAACGACATGTCCGAGCCAGCGAAGCCGCTGGATGTTGATACGCTGAGCAACGTCCATGTCGTTGAAGAGCTCATACAGCTCCTGGTTGGTGCGGATGCGGTAGTCATCGCCAACTCGAATAGGACCAAAGATCTTGCGCAGTACTTTCCTCTCGAAAATCCCAAGGCAGCTGCATCAGTTAGCGACACGGTCCAGGCTTCCGCGCCGTAAAGAAGCACTGGAAGGATGAGTGCCTGTAGAGTGATAGTTTTGTCGCGCGAGAGAGGTCTCTACTACTCAATTGCCTATTGAGACCGAAATAGCACCTGTTGGCAAGAGTTATTCTGCGCTTGATGGTAACGGCGGTGCCAAGGTAGAT
This sequence comes from Chymomyza amoena, assembly GCA_037043745.1. NCBI lineage: Eukaryota > Metazoa > Arthropoda > Insecta > Diptera > Drosophilidae > Chymomyza > Chymomyza amoena. The sequence continues at coordinate 14,588 of JBAMAX010000390.1, forward strand.
AAATTCCTTGACAACATCGAAAGTATAGCTGTCGGCCGTAATCTGGGACCCAAGCCGCCGCACGTCCCTACTTGACGACAGCATATACTTCGTTTTGCCCTCATTTACCGCCAGACCCATTTTCGCAGACTCCCGTTCGATAGGACTGAAGGCCGCGGTGACATCTCGCTTGGTACGCCCAATGATGTCGATGTCGTCGGCGTACGCAAGGAGCTGGACACTCTTGTAGAAGATAGTGCCAGTGCGATGTACGCCGGCCTATATTCTATATTACGAGCATTTAACAACCAAACCAACAGCTGGCCCACCCTATTTTTGTATTTTCTTCTTTTCTTATAATAGCTGCCCCTCTTCTATATTATTTTGCACATGCATGCACTGCGGCAATTAAACAACAGATCCATGTTGAGCTTCTCTTCCACTGATTACTATATTTAAACATTTATAACAATAAAAGCGCAGCCATTGCCTTATATGATGGGGCGTAAAATGTTGCCCATATAAATTGCAGACATTTCATAAATCAAAAGACATGCGAAATATGCTTGGGCAAATTTTTCTTATAAATGAGTTAACAGCTCTCTATTTAGCCTCTATTAGTGTTGTAACTAGTATTAACCGAAAATTCATGTTAAATTAGTTTTTCACTTCGAAATGCCTATAAGTCATAACTCGCAAAATATTTTTTTCAACTTTGTGGGAGGGAGGGATTAGGCGATTCATTTTGAGTCCGACTAGGCGATCGTATCAATTAATACCAGGGATGCCAAACAATATTTATGGGTTTGAAAAAGAAAAGAAAGAAAGAAAAAATCTTTAAATCTTCTATACAAGCGAACTTCGCATTAAAGAAATCCTTTGTAACGAATTTTTTTCTTTCTAAACCTTATTTTCAAGAATAATGCTCTTTGGTTTCAATATTCTGTTTATTTTAAACCCTCACATCGATTTTCTATGTAACATATTTTTTAGCAAAAAGTCAAAAGCTCATTGGATTTTGCTCTTCTTACAAGGAATTTTTTTGTCACCGATGCGAATTAAATATAATATAGAAAATGAAATAAAAAATGCTTTCGGCGATTTAAAAAAAATAATCGAGTTCATAAAAGAAATAATAAAATACTAAGGTTTCACAAATTCAAAAAATATGCACAGTATCCAATGTTCAGATAATATTATGTGGAGGAAGCGCTGATATTTTTTTAACATTTTTAGAAAAAATTAACCAATTATTTATATAAAAAAATTTGTTGTAAGAAAAAAACCGTTGATAATTGTTAATTTTCCAAATATTCAAATGATGAATTTTTAAGAAATAAGATCTTACAAACCTCAGTCCCCATTTGCACATAAAGTGGGGACACGAAAAACCAACAAATAATCCATAATGGGGAATACAAAAACCGCCGTCATCATTTCGGTATAATAATAAAAATTTTGCTTTTATACTAAACAAATATTTTACCAAACTAAATTTACCTTGGTCTAATGCGTTCGTGGTAATAAAACCTACAAGATCGCTTTAACTTTCCTATATAACTAATAGCTTCTTAACCAAACTGGAATTTTCTTCCTGTCAAAAGCTTAATGTTGTCTTTGATCTTTTCGTTTTCAAACTTTTATGGTTCATAGATAAGACTGTTGTTTTTGTAAATTTTTCTTGGTTATAAAACATTAAAACGATAAAAAATAATATCAAAACTTAATTACAAACAAGTTGGCATGACCTTAAAAGATTGTTTTGGTCTTATCAAAGTGAACTTTATAGCTTAAAATTTGACACTTAAAAATAAATGCAAATTAATTCATTAAAAAATGGAATACTTAATTATTTTCATGTAGATTGCTCAAGAAAGTAATAAAAATGTCATCTAAAGATTGATTTACTAATCATAATAATTTTAGCTAAACAAAATGCATTTATTTATAGAGAAACTTAGGGGATTCATATCATATGGTCCTGAGCAGATCTGCTTAATCGTTTATAATTACGAATTGAATTTAATTTCGAGCGATTTTTTGGTATTAAATTGAGCCACTGTGTGGGCTGATTTAAATATACCAAAAAAATGCTTTTAATTTATATTTTGAATTTTCTATGAATCCTTATAAATTGACCGATGATTATTGTTTTATTTTACCATAAAAACATTTTAAGTTTCAAGGTTAGTTGTTCTTCTTGAACTCGGATGATAATTTCACATACCCTAAAAAGTGAAGGAAAATTTATTCTTAAATTTTAATCTCTTGGTAATTTTATTTCTCAAAACTTGTCTTTTATTATATTTTTTATGTCTGTGGGTGGCAAAAAAAAAGAAATTGGCCTTACTGAGACGATGATAAAACATCGCTAACACCGTGACTATGCAAAAAAATAAATTTAAGTGGTCTCTGTGCGAATTTGAGAAATAATATATAAACCTAAATGGAAAATTATTTTTAGCTTAGCTTTTCACAAATAATCATCATTTCTGACATTTATTTTTATTGACAATATTATCCAACGATGGCTGCACTGAGCCAAGTTGCCAAATTGTTATTGTTAGCCCAGTCAATTAGCACGCCCATATCTAAAACACTTTTGGAATAGTTTTTATTTATTTTTTTTCAATCCTATGTCTAGGTGTACTTTATCTTCGGGCTGTCTCAGCTGACGTGTGTTTTGTTCTTGTAGCTGGCTTGTTCGTCTAAGGTTCGTGAGTGGATTGTCTAATTGCAAAACGCAATTTCGATTCAATCACGTGCAATACATCGCTACGCGGCATGTTTCACTCTTTATAAAGCGACAATAGAATCTTTGTCGTTTTGTTTTTATAACTTTCTGTATGTTTGTTGTTGTTGTTGTTGTGTTGGGACGTTGGATATGGCTAAGTGCACAATGCCACGGTGTCGAGCTACAGGTGCAAACTGTACTGGGCATGTTAATAATATGGCCGACGCCACGACCGCGAAGAGCAATGAAAACAAAACAATACAAAAACAACAACAACAACAGCAACATTGTATGAAAAGCACCAAAAGACACCAGACACACACAAACACACTCACGAGCATAAATATATGTACACTTGGTTAATGCGGCAGTCAGTGAACTCGCATGGCCGCACGAATAACGTTTCGTGACAGCCAACGCCGCCGCATTGGGCCTAAGCTCCAGCACCACCAACACCACCGACACCACCAACACTACCAATACCACCAACTACAATTGAAGGTTGAAGTTACATTGGGTGTGCGTGCTGGAGTGTGTATGAGTGTGTGTGCGTGCAACGCCATTCGGGCGTACCAAAAAATCCAACGGAGGCCGCAACAACACGCAGCAATTGTTGCTGTACTTGTTGTCTCTTTTCTCTTTAAATACTCTTTAAATAAATAAATAGCAGTTAAGATTTGATAAGCAGCTTGTGACGTAACATAGAGCAAAAATAAATAGTCACATATGTCGTCAGAGTTGGCCACACTCTGAACTTTTGGTTTTAACTCATTTGAAAATGTATTCTGTACTTGGCTGTGCAAAAGTGCTCGCTTCGCAATCCAGAAGTTGAAAAGTGCCAGATTAACAACAGCTGTTTTGACGACCAACGGTAGCACGTTTTGTACTATATATTCTAAGTGAAATTTTTATAAAAACAAATTTATTTCAAAGCATTGATTTCAAAAAATATTTTTCAATATTTGTTAGTAAAATTTTTTTATAATCTTCTATTTTTGCTGATTTTCTAATTGACTTTAAACACTAAAAAAAACAATGTTTTTATACTTTTGATGGTTGTTTTAAATAGTTGTTTAAAAGCAGTAAAAAGCGCCAAACCTTTTTAGCTCGCATACCAGCAGAGCGTCCACAAGGATCGTGTCTATATCCAATACGTCTTTTATACATTTGACTTTTCTACACTGTCTGGTTGTACTACGTCTGTAATTGCAGGTGATACAGCTAGGGGAGGCTCTATGGTCCACTTAGGAGAAAATAAATAAAGTATCATCATACTCGATGAGTTATCTTAGACAATATCAAAAATGTCATCAAAATGCTTTTTCAGAAAAAAAATTTTCCTGTACAGATAAATTTTCCAATCCATTATTTTTATGGCGCGACAGTTTGGGCTGATGCCTCAAAATGTCATATTAACAAGCTGCAGGTGTCACAATACATTATCCTGAATATGGTATTGATCCTTTTCTGGTTTCATGCTACGATCGATTTACACAATCCATCAAAAATGTAAGACATGCGAGACAGATTACAAAATTTCTCCCTTAGATGTTGCAACTCAACATATTTTAACCTTAATGACCTTGCCTAACTTTCAATCTTTAGTTTCTTCAGTAGGTTTTTGTATACTTTTTCCACAAACTTTTATATCATAATCCTATTTATATATTTTACATATTTTACATATTTATTATAACTAAGAAGAAATGGTTATTAAGTCCTCAAAGGTTTAATTTTTTTAAATTAGAATTCACGTGCTTTGTAAATCTTATGCTCTAATAATACATATCTATTGTGCTGTCTTCAAGCCCTTAAGCTCCTCAACTAGCACAATATCTGTCACATATTTGATTTTTTGAGATGGTTGTAGTCGGGTAATATCATGCATCAATATTCTATGCCCGCCAAAAAGGGATTTTCTTCTTCTGGCAAGGGCATCACACTCTGCAAGTATGTGATGGGAGGTTTCCTCTTCAGTTTCACTAAACCTAGATGTGTTGCAATTCAAGAGATCAATATTACCCTGGTGTTTCCTGAGTACTCAATCTCAGTATTATAAGGGTATTCTTACGCCATTCAGATATTTTCTTTTAAATTAAAACTGCTAAATAAAAGAATTTAATTTAATTTAATAGCTCCAAAAATACCAAAGACAAATATGGACACACTGGTGCTCTCATTTTTTGCATATCTACCCTACAAAGTCGATAAATCTAATTTAAAAAAGGGTATTTTACAAAAGCTGGAAAAATTTCACTGCAATTTTCCTTCAAGCCGTTTTTTGGGCTTTCATAGAAAATCTCCAAAATTCCGTGCCAAAAACGGTCTCTGAAAATGTAATCTGAAATATACAAAGAAAATTATTCTTTACAGGCTGGGAAAATAGCAGTAGAACGGCCTGATGGCTTTCCGCTAATATAAACTTTTAGGTAAGCAAAAATGTCTCCACTTATTTTAGGCGAATACGTTTAATTTCCTTCAAGTAATAATTTTGGTTCACTTAAGTATTCTCTAAATGTCCAATTAAACAAAATTCTAAAAATGCAATTTGAAATGTAAAAAAAATGTGTGTTTTATAAAAGCTGTAAGAAATTGAAGTAAAACGGACTCACGACTTCCTCTGAACAAAACTTTGAATTTATCAAAAATGCCTCCACTTTTCTTACGTGAATTCTCTCCAATATTCGTGAAGTCATATTTTAGGCTCACATAAAAATTCTCCAAATGCCTTCGAGTAAAAAAAAATATTTTTTTAATTGTACTCTGGAATTAAAAAAAATGTATTTTCTAAAGGCTGTAAAAATTAGCAGTAAAACGGACTTATGACTTCCTCTAAAAAAACTTTGAGTTTCTCTAAAATGTTTCCACCTCCTTTAGGCAAATTCTCATAAGTACATACAAATTCCAAAACAGTTTCTATAATGTTTTATAAAATTAAAATTTTTTTTTTAAACAGGTGGGAAAAATCTCAATGAAACGGCCTTGATTTTCCTCAAGTCAGAATTTGGGTTTACATAAAAATTCTCCTAATGCCTTCTAAATGTCTGTGTCAAAACAATTTCTAAAAATGTAATTTAAAATTTATAAAAAAAAACAATTATCTTATTAAGGCTCAGTTAAACCGACTGATGGTTTTTCTACAAATATAATATAAAGTATTTTCTAATGGTCAAAACAGTGCCACCAACCAATAAATCAGAACACTTCAAAAAATATGTTAAAATTTTACTAATTAATTAATTAAATCGCTTTATGCTTAAACGCGGATATTTAAATTTAAAAAATAGAACAATTTTTGCAGAATTTTACAATTTTTATTTACTTAAAAAACTATCAATTTACCGTTTTTTCTCCTAGACCCCTCAACGAATCAACTTGAAATTTACCCCATATACTTTAAATAGCTTCTTTGACGTAACTTTCGGTTTCATCACAATCAGTAAAAATTTACGGAACTTATAGGAATTAATATCGAATTTCACAAAAAAAATCAATTAATTCCAATTGAAAGTTCTTAGTAGGAATACGCAGAAAACATGTTTTCGAGAGAAAAGGTACAGGGTATTCCATTGTCGGGCACCACCTCGACTGTACCAAATTTTTAAAAATTTTATTTACAAGTCCCAAAAATAAATTATATAAAATTATTTTAACAATAGCAGGAGCAGCTCCACCTCAGCTCTCCATTTAGACTAGGTGTCAATATTTATAATTGAAGACGATTTTATTTGGTTCGCATTATTTGGAGAGTTTTTATGGATTTCAATTACTTAGCATCCGAAAGTCTGTGTTAAGAGTCAGTATTGTAAAATTTGGCTGCAAATCCTAAAAAGGGGGAAAAAAACCACCTATTCAAAAATATTACGCTTCTAAATCTTCTTCGAAAATAGATGAGTTAAGACTAGTTTCAATAAAAAGCAATTCTACTAAGAGAGAAATAATATTTTTTTTTTTTTACATTTAAAGAGCATTTAAAGTACGGTGCACGTCGTATCACATTGATTTCGTGCATTTTTGATTTTGGATTATTACTATTTCAAGTATATTGTATGCCTTGGCATAATCGAATACTTTTAAATGCTTCGTACGCTCGCCTTTTGATTGAGGAAATCATTGAAAATTCAGTGAAATTCTCTAAAGGCCACACTAAAGTTCCAGCTACTTTGGTATGCAATGGTTGACGCCCAACATTTACTGGCTAATTTGTTGTTGTTTTTATTTTTTGTGATTGTTGCTCTTGTCCATTATTTTATTTGACTAACTGTCATCGAACAGAAAATTTAGATCAACTTCATTTGGAGCGTTCATTCGCATCGTTTGCATTAATGAGCCCATAAAACGAAAGACTTAGGCAACGAACTTGCCAAGTTTTTTTTATTGTTGTGGCCCTTGCATTGAGACTTGGCTTTAACTTGAGCTCTATGCAGCATATCAGTGGGCTCATCCCGTCGAGTTGTCTGTCAACGCGGATCCATAAAGATTAGTTGCGCTTTGGCTAAGTTGTGCGCTGCTGCTGATTTTTTTTATGGCGTTTCTCTAAGATTTTATAATGTAGCAACTTTTGTGTTTGCTTTCAGGTTTCGATTTTTATTTTTTTTTTTAAAGTTACACGTGCGTTTGGTTTGCCGACTGTCACCCGTTTCCTTCGACAATATTTTCAAATTAACAGCATTAAAAGCAACCTTTTAATTAAGTTTCTTCTTTTTCATTTGGCATTGGAACTTTATTGATGTCGTTGTTTGATGTTCGCTCTGCGCTGTTGGTTGGTTGTTTTATATTTTTTCTAGTTGTTTTAGGTTTTTTGTTACCGCTTTTAACTGATTTGTGTTGTCTGGACGGCTGTCTGCCTGTCTCTGGGCCAGGTATCATTTTCTTGTCATTTTCCGAAAATATGTGAAAGCTTTGCGTTTACAGTTACAAATCGCCTTCGTTAAAGGTTGCCTGCTAAACGCTGGAGCTTAGTCCAAGCAAATCCCCAACCCTAGATCATGCTTAACTTTCGCTCGTTATCAGCGTAGATTTGGGACTGACCTCTTGCCGTTTTATGGCCACTTGCTCGACATGATACAACAAAATCGTTCCCATGATTGTCGCCAAAGTATTTACCTTTAAGTGTAGCTACATCTGTATGTGTGTGTTGGTGCGTGTTGTGTCTTTTAACTATTTTATGCTGTGCTACACTCCGGCCAGATACTCATCATGTTATCCATCAAGTATTTCTTAGCCGTTGTCTTGGCCTGTATTGTTTTTGGGTTTTTTTTTATACATTTTTTTGTATCTTTCTGTCGACTGGATATTAAGTTGTGTACGTGTATGTGTGTGTGTCTTAGGCGCTTAAAGCTTTTTAAGGGTTTTTAAGATTTTTATCTAACAAACTCGCTGTGCATACTTAATTATGTATTTTGAAATGTGAGACAGGTTGGCATGGCAGGCACAATAACAGCAAAAGCAACAGCAACAAAAAATGGGCAACAAATTTTAGGCAAGCTACTGGGCCGTTGACAAGTGTAGGCAGCAGGTGAATGTCTGGATTGTTGCTTTAGGGTTGGGCGTAGCTAAAAATAAGAAAGAATTTCCAACTTTATAGCTATAATCTTTAGATACATTCAACTAGCAACCTAGTTATTTAAGTAGCCATGCGGGTAATTTTGGGCAAAGTTAATGTTAAAGTTTTCTGACTTAGATATTCCTAAGCAGACATAGTTTGAGATGAGCAATTGCTACTCTTTAGCGCTAGGATCAACATTTGGCAATGAATACAAAGATGACTTTTATCAGCTTGAACATATTGAACTAAAATATACATTTCAGGTTAACAATAGATAGCCGAGGTGGCTTACTTCTTTTTCTACCCTTAAGTGAAAATCTCTTTCTACACTCACTCTATAAAAGGCATCTGTCCATCTTGCTACAAAAATAATTTAGTTCGGCTAAAAGTTTCAATGTTAACCAAATAAATAAAATATTCGGCTTAGACCCCGTTCTCTATAAAGTGCAGCAATACCTATCCTTTTCTCATTCAAACAATGGATTTTGTAAGCATGTGAGCCTAATAAATCAAGAAGCGATCAATGCGGTGACTTGCTCAAAGATTAAATAAAAGTTGGTTCGGTAAACTAGAGCCTAACCATCAACCATCTAGCACAATTGAAGAGAGTCTCCCTGAGATGGATCCCGGGACACAAGAATATTACGGGGAACGACAAAGCTGACAACCAGGTTCCCCAGTATTGCGGAATTGGCACACCACTTCTTCTTTTGTCATCCTCGATTCCCAGTGGAGCATAGGGCTTCTAGGTTCTAGGTTCATCGTAATGTCTTCGCGTGGATCTGGCACCTCCGAGATCCTTGTGCCAGCTGCGAAGTAGGAGGATTTCTCGTATTAAGACGATAACCTCTAGGAGTAGTGCTTCCATTGTTACTTACTATGCTTGAACATCGATTGATGCTAAAGTCGATGGGTGATGAGACCTAGGACCGTACGCATAACACGTTTGTAGAGAGAGCTGTCCGATCCGAGACAGACGCCCGCTTGCAGCGGTGCCTAACCTGGCGAGCAGACAAATTACGTAAAGATTGCCGTTGATTGACGATCCAATTCACCCGCCTTTTAATGCATACTCTGTTTAATCCTTAGACCAAGTATGTTGCAATGCTAAAAAATGACAACTAGCTCTCTTGTTACCCCTGGCCAAGACTTCCATACGGGCTAGTTACCGTATCTAGGGTGCACCACGTGGAGGTAAGAGTAGGAAGGGAGTGTTGTGTCTGCTGATAACAGGATACCATCGGAGACATCAGCACCCCAGGAGAACCCCCAGACACTCAACTAGACAGCTGCTAAGAAAAGAGGTTAGGTCCATATGACAAATGGACTTCCATCGCTCCTATAACCTAAATGGGTTCAAGAAAATATCCCAACTGGCCAAAAATTCCCTTAGGATACTAAATACTTACCGACGGGACGATGCAGACTCAGGAATCACCTGACTCGTGTTGGTATCGAGAGCTCGAACAAATGCAGGTTTTGTGAGATTGGTGAGGGAACCTCTCTACATATACTTGCAGAGTATGACTCCCTTGCCAGAGGAGCGACATCCTTCCTTCGGCTAGCATACAGTAGCGAAACATGACATCACCAGATTAGACCCATCTCAAATAATTAGGTTCCCTACATATACTTGCCGACTGTGACACCCTTGCCAAAAGGGGCGTAGAGAATCAATACATGACATCACCTTAGTAGACTCATCTCAAAAAATTAGGTTTGTTGCTGATGTAGGGCTAGTTCAGGAGCTCTAGGCATAGAAGGGAGCACAATAGATCGTACGGGTCGGTATTATTATTATTATTGTTAGGAATAAAAGCACAGCTTTAGTTGTTCGGTTAATGGTTTATTAAGAACTAAACTGATATATATAATAAAGAACTGTAGATGGAAATTGAGAATATCTTTACAGAGAGAGTAATTAACAGCGGAAACTTTCAACTCTGTTATGTTACACTTAACATTTATTGTTATGCAGATCATATGCAGCTTACTTCTTCTTCAATCCCCGTTTGCTGTTAGGCGTCGGGGTAGCCTCGGGATATCCATCTTCTCCAATTGGGTCGGTCCCGGCTCTCTCTTCTCATCTCTGCCAGGGTTTCGCTCCTCATCCTTCCCACATCCTGGATGCGATTTTCCCAAGTTTTTCGGGGTTTTCCTCTCGGTGCATTGCCTTCCGTTTTCATTTCCAGTACCTGTTTGGCTTTTCTTGACTCGTCCATCCAATGTAGATGTCCGCTGTGTCGCCTCGATTTCTTGTATAATCGACTTCTGCCCTACTTCTGAACATATTCTTTCATTTGTGACCATATTTCTCCTGGTAATTTCTGCAACCCTTCGTACGTACTTCTTTTCTGTTGCCTGAAATTTAGTCATATGCAGCTTACATTTCATATAAAAAATGTGTCTCTCGGTAGATATCTTTAACAATTTCAATATTTTGATACTAGGAAATAAATTTTAAGCTTTCCAAAAAAAACAAAATTGTATTCCAACTAGCCATAAAACTCGCAGACGAAACCACAAAAAAAGTTCTAATTAAAATTAAAACAAAAACATATCCATTAAAAAAATGTACTGTAAAATGAAAAGATTTAACGATTTTTCAAAATAATTTATAATTTATATTTATTTATTTTATTTTAGGTGAACAAATTATGGTTCAAATAGTCTCATGTCTATCTAAATATAATTTTAAATAAATATTGATCCGGCCTGCATAAATTTGGGGTAAGTTGTTAAATTGATTAAATTAATAAATTACACTAGCTTAACAATTTAAAAAAATTTTGGATATAGTCATTGCCGTGGTAAAACGACATGCTAAAATCGAAAACGTCCAAAAGATATAAAAAAAAAAATATTTTTCGAAATTAGAAAAAAGTATCTTTATTTAATAGCAAATATCCCTGGTTATACTTAACAGATTTCGATAATTGTTTTACTTGACTCTAGATAACTGGTAAAAGCATGTTGCAAAAACAATCGATGGGTAGATTATACTTGGAACATGGTTTTATAACACTTACGGCTTGGTCGTTATGTAGTATATAGGTACATTCATATAAAAACTTTGACTAATTCTCGGCACCATTAAATACTTTCGGATCAGCTTTAAATTTATTAGGCGCTATATGAAAGTAAAATGGAAGCTTGTTAGGAGGTAAAGTTATCGATATTGTTTGTTTCAAAATTCGCCATACTAGAGGTGGCCACCCTTGTACAGCAAGGTCCGATTGAACTTAGAATATAAAAATTATATTTAAAAGAAAATAACAAAATAATTAGCTATGAAAAACAATGATTAGGACTTGCTAAAGGAATAAAAAAAAATTAGCATTATAGCCGAAATTTTGTACAAAATCTAGATCTAGCTAATTTTTATTAAATGCCGTCGGCAATGACAATATTTTGCTGGCCAACTAATTGGCTAATAGTATCTTCCAAAATAGTTTGCCTCATATTTCCAAGTTTATATCTATGAAGATACCACTTGCTAGAGCATTATTATTATTGCCTGTAGAAAGCACAGGCATAATTAAATTAGCTCACGATTTTGTTATAAAAAAATATCAAAACATCTATTGATGCTCCTATCCAGCCCACATCACATTCTATAAATTACAAGTTGAACTCAAAGTAACTTTGGTCTGACATTATCTCATTATTTATGCGCTGCATTGACACTTGCTCATGACCTTATCGATGATTTGTCTAGCTTGGCCCAACTTGGCCAGCGGCACACTTTTGGCCGCTTGGCAATAACAACAATTAAGCACAAGACTAAAACAACAGCAACAACAACAACAACAACCATAACAAAAACAACGAAAAATTAACTGCAATACATTGCCATGAATTGCATTGATGGCGTTTTTCTTTATGGTTTTATGCGTTTTGGCATAGAGTTCCAGAGCTGGCAGAGTTGCCAACGCAAATAAATCAATTTATTTCAATTATAATTATAGGTGCGCACAACTACAAGCACAGCCAGAGAGCTACAGCTTCAGTTCCAGCTTCAACGCCAACTCCTGCTACAACTTTGAGTTAAAGTTAGAGTCCAAGTTCGGATTTCAGTTCGATTCCAAGTCCAATTCCAAACTGCCATTGCCTTGCGGCTTTGGTTTGCTCAGGCGCGCGTGGCCAAGTGCTCATTATTTTTGTTGCTGTTGTTGTTGTTGTTGTTATTGAGAGGCTGGACCTGACCATACGCCCCGTTTTGGCCAAGGCGTAGCTTAGACCAATTGTTGAAAAATGAAATGGTTACACATAGTTATGTGTATATTTTATATTTGTTGTGGGGGCCTTGTGGCTAGGATTCATAAGTTACACGTCTGCATAAATTTCTAGTTGATTTTAATCAGCGTTGGCTCTGCTGCAGTCAGCCAGGATGCATTGAGTTACATTCGGGTTGAGTGTGCGGCTATTTATTTTATGTGCTACTTCACAACTTTATTTGCCCGCCTGCGGTAGATGGCAGCATCTAATTACATGCATTACGCATACGCACCAGTGGCTTACTCGATCTTGCCGCTCTTTTTGTAAATTGACTTATAAATGTGTGGCGGCGCTTATCAGTGAGCTTCGCTGTAAATAAGAATGCATTTACACACAGATACTCTCGCACACAGATACGCTCAGAGGCTGCTGTAAGAAAACAGGTTGCTGCAAAATTATATTGACAATTTGGCCGCCGGCGTTACAAGCTACGCACACTTATCATTATTGATCTCTGACAGCTACAACAATAACAACGAGAGAGAAAAAAAGTAAATTAGTTGGGGCGTTGCCTGACAGTGGAATACCCTGCATTTATTTCCTAAAAAAGTTTTGTTTGAAACTGGAGACTTCGTAGACATATTCAACGGAGTATACAGCAGCTGTGCTGCAAACATAAAAAATTTGGTGGCTTAACCTTATTTATTAATCATATAAAGTGGCATATTATTGGAGTTTAGAGGGAATAGTGTGTAAAATATCATTCCAGTGACGTCATAGCACTGGATCGATGTATAGGCTAAACCTTTGTAAGCATTAATTTTGTCATTGTGTGATATAGTTTAAGCCCAGCAAAGCTGCCATTCCAGTGACGTCATATTAAATTTTAGATATGTAGACATATATTTAGTTATTCTGGGATGTAGTGCAAGCCTAGCTTAGCTTTCAGTCCAGTGACATTACAGCAGTTCTTCGATTCATATAATGTGCACACTAAACATTACCTTCGTAGGCATAAATTGCCTTTAGCACTGAACTTTAACTATGAAACCAAACATTGTGTCATTCCAGTGACGTCACATCACTTTTTCGATGCATATGTCACATCACTGCGCCGATGCATAGACTGTTTACACTTCACCTATGAAAGCATAAATTGTGTCATTCTGTGATGCAGTGTAAACCCAGCATAGCTTCTTGTCCAGTTAAGTCAATTACTAGGCTTATGTATATGCTGTTCACACTAAAATGTACTATGTTGGCATAAATTGTGTCATTCTGCCACGTATTGCAAGCCTAGCATAGCTTTTATTCCAGTGACGTCACACTTCTTGGATGCATATGCTGTTTACACTAAACTTTATCTATATAGTCATAAATGTTGTCATTCTGTGATGCAGTGTAAACCTAGCATAGCTTCTTGTCCAGTGAAGTCAATTACTGGGCTTATGTATATGCTGTTCACATTAAAATTTACTATGTGGGCACAAATTGTGTCATTCTGCCACTTATTGCAAGCTTATCATAGCTCTTATTCCAGTGACGTCACACTTCTTGAGTCATTCTGTGAAGTAGTGTAAGCCTACCATAGTTTTCACTCTGAAAAAAATTGTATTAGCGATCGTATGTGATCTTAACCCTTAAAAATTTCTTAATAAAACAAATCTTAGCTATAAAGTGTTTTATCAAAAAATTTAAATTTTCGCACAAAAGATATAAACTGAAAATAGGATTTGTAAAATAGCGATAAGTGGCACGTCAGAGGAAAAAGCGCTACAAAGTTTAAGAGTTTTGATACAGCCGCACAGCGATCGGTTTAAAGTTGACTATATTTTCGGCTTGTGGCAAAATGCCAAAAGTTGGAAATCATTTTTTCGAAAAGGTGCTGTCATTTAAAGAGAGGTCAAGAGAAGTCCCGGAATAGGGAAACTAGAATTGCAAAAGGTAGATAACAATGAATACCATCCCACGATAACTTAGACACGTGAGATCACTTACCAAGTAGTTACTCTTCATAAATGATAGGATAAATATTTCATGATGATAAGTAGCAGATAGTTTATTATATAAGTATCGGCACAGGGTAGGTCATCTGTTGGTTTGTTTGCTTTGGGGCCCTACCCAACAACAATTTTGTTTACCCCTCCCCATCTCGGTGACCAACCGTAGTATATGCGAAGACCCCCTCTCCCCTCCCCAATTATCACGTACTCATTCGTAAGTCCTAGCCATTGTTAAAAAATGGTCGAAAAACTTTAAAATTTTTGGAACCAATAAGGAAATAAATAAAAAATAATCTACTATTTCTGTAACCTAGACTATTAGTGATTACGTGACATAAACGTGACATAAACCCGCCCGGTCGAGTGACCAAAAGTGGTATTTTCAAGACCCCCTTCCTGAACGGGTTACGTATTTGGAACTACTCATTTATGAATGAAAAAAATATCGCCCAAATGGCCGCCACGGCTGGCTCTACAGGAATCGCAATTTTCGATGACTTTTTTTTACTAAAACTAATCTGACTCCGCGAGCTTCAATTGTTGCGTTATTTGGATCTTGCAAGTGTGCAAAGAGAGACTCGTCGACACTGGCCTCAGCTACGCCTGCACCACTTTAATGCTTTGTTCCGGAGACGATCCAAGACTAAAATTGTGTAGTTTTGTAACTTGAAATATAATATGTCGAAGAGCCTCAATTTCGGAATTATATGTTCCGAATAAGGAGTGTTTAACAACCAAACCAACCAGTGGCCTTCCCTATATTGAAAAAAAATGTTTTTGATTAATTTATCAATTTAAATATAAAAATGATTTATTACGAAATGGATCATTAAACGAGTTTTATAAATATTGCATCGGGAACAAAATCCAACTTCCGCAACATATTTTCCTACTCGAGCTCCTTCAAATCGCATTAATATTTAAAAAAATTTTATTTTTCTTTTAAATACAGTCTTGTAGGACTTATAGGAACTTATATAAATAAATACAATTTATTTCGTGGAAATATGTTTTCCTGCCTAGAAATTGTAATTTTTGACACGAATGAAATCAGATTAACCCACTGTGAAACATTGAGTCATCTTACAAATTCGTTAAACCCCTTGTAAGAGCATTGCAATCAGCCAAAGACGCAGAATTGAGCACCGGAAATGAGCTACAAGCTGTGGTCAACATTGCTAGCCAGTTAGTCAGCCTGATCTTTCCTAGATTTTGACATTTATTTATCTGTTAAGAATGCTTTGTTTATTTTGATAAAGCGGCGCCTGGTGGCCCATAGATGGTCATTATGTCTTATCATAAAAATATTTTTATATACTTAGCTTAAGTTATTATAAAAGTGATTCGTAGTTGCTTGTGTTGTAGTTCGTCTGAGTTGCTACTCGTCTTGGAACTGTTGCTGCTACTGTTAAATGAGCACGTTGTGGTCACTTGGGCACTCCCTGTTGCCCGCTCGGAACGTTCTAACCAAACCAAAACACTTACAAGTGCTAGCCATGTGCGCATGAAATAATCTAAAAGAGCACACCAACAAATACATACATAATAAAAATTGAAACTGATCATGTTTCAAAATGCGTGGCACGTCGCGCAGTTTATTAAAATAACTTGGCAGCGTAGCAACGACGAGGCTGCCGGACCGGGAGCCAAAACAGCGAACCACTCTCAGTCTGGCCAAGAGTCCCATCACCTGCTGCTGCAAAGGGAACGTAGCGACGTGGCCAAGCAAAGTGGCCCAGGCAAGAAAAATTAGTTTAATCATAAAAATGCTCGACATCGACATTGTGGCAATGTCGCTTTGGATGGCATGGATGATACAACAGTTTGGAGGCAGCTACCTGTTTTGCGCAATACGTTTGGGGCTTCAGAGCAGTTGGCAGAGATCACTTCAATTAAAAGCTTTTAACAATATCACGTACAGCAAATCGCAGTTGGGGTTTGGTCCATTCTGCGTGCTCTCCTCTGGTGCAGCATCAGTTCAGCGATTACATCATACAGCAGAGTCCTGCAGCAGCAGCAGCAATAAATGCTTGAATGATTCCACTATGCAGTTGGACCTTATCAGGTGTAAAGCATCAGACTGTTGCGGCTTCAATGAAAACGCGTTTGTGTCTTAAGTCTTTTGTGGCAAATAACTTATTAAAGAAGAAAGCATAACAAACTGGCCAACGTAGCTGCTCCTGCTGCTTCTTCTTCTGCTGCTGCTGTTGTTGTTGATGATGATGATGGTGATAGTAATCACAGCAGCCAACGCCTGGATATATACACGTGCTGCACACACGCAGCAGGAGTTATGGAGCAGTACACCCCCGCCAGAGCTTTTGACTGATTTCGCCGCTGAAGATCAAAAAGTAGCGCCTGTGACTGTGATCCTTGGCAGCAGGAACACGTTCCTTGGCTGCTGACCATGTCACGTTGTCAGCGTCAGCGTCAATGTCGACGAATCTGAGGTCGGCGTCAAGACGTGCCCAAAAGCCCAAAGCAATTTTAAAGCGGCGACAATTTGAGCGGCCAACGCTGTCACTTTGTCGGTCTTAAGAGTTGCTAAAAAAAAAAAATTAAGTCAAAGCGGGTAAGCTGTGTATTATAGGGAAAACACGACTCTCAGATACCTTTTAATCGCATACAGGTGATAATTTGGGAAGATATAAGGGTATGATAAGTAG
>JBAMAX010000391.1:0-10623 GCA_037043745.1 Chymomyza amoena
ATGTGGGATTGGCAGTTAGCAGCTAAGCAGCTGACCATAAAGCTAGGAAGCTGGCAGCTCGGCAGCTGACCGTCAAGTGAGGGAGTTGGCAGGGTTAAAGAAGAAGTTGGCAGCACAAAAGCAGCAGGGCGATAGTTTTAAGAGAGCAGCGTTACTATTAAGACGTGAAATTGTTACGCGAAAAAAAAAAAAAAAAAAAATGAACGATATTGTAATGAACTATTAATGAAAATAAACAGTAAAGTGTGTTACGAAGGAAAAACGTAAGAAGTGCGCGCTTTTATTTGGACCGATTCGAGCTTTAACAGCTCGAGTCCTACAATTTTGGGGGCTCAACCGGGATGGATTATAATTACATAAGACGTAACAAATAACAAATCGTCTGAGGCTGCAAAGTGTGTGAGGATCGCTTAACATTAGCATTGAGGCAAAAATCGCTAAATTTTTCTGCAATGTTTTGTAAAACAGCGTAAATTTTATTGAACAAAAAAAATTGTGAAATTCACACATACAATGATCGAGAACAAACAAGCAAGCGTCAGTGCGAGTTGTGAAATTCACACATACAAGTGAACGAAAAATACGAAAACGACGAGAAAAAAAAAAAAAAAAAAAAAAAATATAAAGACGACAGAGCAAAAGAAGTAAAGACGACAGAGCAACACTCACACATATGTGTGACAGAGAGAGAAGCGTATAACGACGACCGAGCAACACGCACAAATTTTTGTGACAGCAGAGAGAAAGAAGAAAGACGGTGGCGAGAAAATAACTACAGAAAAAGACGAAGTATATTCGCGCCACACTTGAACGGAGGCTTGAGAAATACATACACACAGACCGACGGCACTATCCGAATTCGTGTGTGTGTATGTCCACATGTGCAGCGGCAAACTACAAGTTGGTTGCGACAAGCGTGGAGATCGTTTGAACGACAAAAATAAGAAGTGGGCGACAAGCAGTTCTTGTGACAACAAGAAGCAACGGCGTAACGCAAGCGGTTTTGCGCCAACAAGGAGCAGTGCAGAAGCAGATCAGACAGTCTTCAAGCAGTATTGATCAAAAAAAAAAAAAAAGAGAAGCAGTTCTTGCAACAAAAAGAAGAGAGGTGGGGCCAGCAAAGGCCTAAACAAGAAGAGGACAACGACGAGACGAAGCAAGGGCGATAGATGACTCACAAAACTCTAAATTGGATAGAAAAGCGTCATTTAAAAAAAAAAACAAAAAAAAAAAAAGAATTTAGCAGAGAAAGTAACTTAGTTGATGATTCAAATAATTTTAAATAACTTTCAATTAGTTAAGTCTTAAGGTAGTGAAAATAAGCAACGTAACGTTAATTTTGTCTGTTTATGTATAATTATTATAATTATTTTACCTTATGCTGCACGACGAGATAAAACAATTGAACGTACAGGGGTTAAAGGCAAAACTTAAGGAGTTGGAATTACCGCAAAAAGGACGAAAGTGTGAATTGCAAGACAGATTGATGAGTCATTTTGAGATAGAGAACAACGAATCAGTATACAAAGGCACAGTTGATACAAATTTAATTAACGAGAGTGAAATATCAGAATCAAAAAACACGATGACTTTTACACTTAAAGACGTTCAGGACTCTTTAGTCGATTTTGATGGGAGTAGTCAGAGAGATATTAACGAGTGGCTAACAGATTTTGAAAACATTGCAGTTACGGTACAATGGAATGACTTACAGAAGTTTATTTATGGGCGACAGTTGTTAAAAGGTGCCGCAAAATTATTTGTGCATAGCGAAGATGGTCTTACTGATTGGACAACACTTAAAGACGCGCTAATAGAAGAGTTTTCAGTTAAGTTGACAATAAAGCAGGTACACAAACAGTTGGAAAATAGGAAGAAGAAAACGAGTGAGTCCTTAATAGAGTATTTTTATTCAATGAAAAGTATAGCAAAGAAATCAAACTTAGATGAAGAGAGTATCATTGAGTACATATTGAAGGCATTCAGGATTCTAAGCAGAACAAAAATGATGTTGTACCAGGCTACGGATCTCAAAGAGCTGCGAGATAAGTTAATTGTTTATGAGAAGATGTCAATAAGTCAAGAGTTTAAGCCAAGAGCAAAATATGAAAAAGTTCCGTGCGTACTGCCAGGAGTAAACAAAAACGATTTCCATTGTTTCAAGTGCGGAGGTAAAAATCATTTAGCTAGAAACTGCAGCGAAAATATAAAATGTTTTAAATGCAATTTATCAGGGCATAAAGCTAATCAATGCGAAAACAAGGTGTTAAAAGACGGTAAGGACGATAAAAGAGCCAAGAGGAGCGTAGAACAGCTAACACAAAACGTATCAAACAGAACTTTTACAGATGTCCGTATTGGAAATCAATCGATTTCTGCCTATATTGATTCGGGTAGCGATATTTGTACCCTTAGAGAGAGTACATACAAGCAAGCGTATCCCGTGTCGTTAAATCCAGAGATAAAAGTAGTTGGGGGTATAGGGAACTCTAAGATATATACCTTGGGATCTTTCAAAATCGATACAGAGTTGGGACAAATCCCATTAAGAATTTGTTTCCACGTAGTCAGAGATGAGGATACTCTTTACAATGGTATAATTGGCAACGACGTGTTAGATTCATTGGACATGACCTTGAGCAAAAGTGGAGCAACTTTCCATAGACCTAAAGATGATTTACCAAAAAGAGAAATAACACACAGCGAACACCCCTTTCAACAAATAATGGCAGAAGAACCTTTATATTCTGAACAAGAGATAGATTTTGAACACTTGAATAGAGAAATTAAAATGCAGGTGTTGGATATTATAAAAGAATATAAGCCAGTAAAACCAGATAAATCACCAGTTGAGATGAAGCTCATTCTGACGGACGAGATACCAGTTTTCCAAAGACCCAGACGTTTATCATATGCCGCTCAAGAAAAAGTGAACAAGCAAGTAAAGGAGTGGATTACTGAAGGAATCATTCGCAATAGTGTTTCTGAATACGCGTCCCCTGTTGTCTTGGTTGAAAAGAAAGACAAGGATAGGTTATGTTGTGATTATAAGCAGTTAAATCGGAAGATAATAAGAGATAATTTTCCAACAGCCTTAATTGACGATGTGTTGCACAAACTTCAGAAGGGAATTGTTTTTACGACTTTAGACTTATGCAATGGGTTCTTTCATGTCCCAGTAGAGGAAGCCTCGCGTAAATATACCGCATTTGTCACACAAAATGGGCAGTACGAGTTCAATGTTGTACCATTTGGAATCTCCAATTCCCCAGCCGTGTTTATGAGATATATTTTCGCTGTTTTAAGACCGCTTATTGAAGATGGCACTTTAGTTTTGTACATGGATGATCTCATCATACCATCAGCCGACGAGGAAGAAGGCCTGACTAAGTTAAAAAGGGTATTATGCTTGGCAAGTCGATCAGGATTACAAATCAAGTGGAAAAAATGTCAATTTTTGAAACGTAGGGTTCAATTTCTGGGTTATATTATTGAAAATGGTACAATCAAGCCCTCAAAAGAGAAGACTTTAGCCGTTGAAAGTTTCCCGCTTCCGAAGAATAAGAAAGGGCTTCAGCGCTTTATAGGTTTAACATCATATTTCAGGAGGTTTGTCAGAGATTTTGCTATAATAGCCAAGCCCTTAACAGATATGATGAAACAGAATGTTGATTTTAAAATGGATTGTGAAAAATTAGCTGCATTTAATCACCTAAAGGCATGTTTGTCGAGTCCACCAGTGCTGCGATTGTTCAACCCAAAAGCCATAACAGAGATCCATTGTGACGCGAGTATGTATGGGTATGGCGCAATATTATTGCAGGCAGATTCTGAAGATGGAAATTTTCATCCAGTAGAGTATTTGAGTCGTAAAACAACACCAGCAGAGGAAAAATATACGTCTTATGAGTTGGAAGTTTTGGCTGTAATTCAGTCCCTTAAGAAGTGGCGAGTATATGTACTTGGACTGAGAATTAAAATAGTTACAGATTGTAACGCTTTTGCAATGACGGTTAATAAAAAAGATGTTCCATTAAGAGTCGCACGTTGGTCAATTTTCTTACAAGACTTCGAATTCACAGTAGAGCATCGCTCGGGAACCAGAATGAAACATGTGGACGCATTGAGTCGAGTACATTGCTTTTTAATGCAGGATTCTTTGAGAAATAAAATAAAGCAGGCTCAATTGTTGGATGACTGGATAAGTGTTATCATTAAATTGTTAGAACAGGGAATTTATGAAGACTTTTATATGCAGGGTGGTGTGTTGTATAAGGATCCCACTAAGGAGCTGATTGTCATACCATCCAGCATGGAACGAGAAATAATAACAGTAGCTCATCGTCAGGGTCACTTTGGAGTAAAGAAAACTATTGATTTAATAGAAAGAGATTATTTTATACCGCATGTGTCTAGTAAGGTCGGAAATATCATAAAATCGTGTCTAGAGTGCATTGTAAGCGAGATGAAGCCAGGACGTAAAGAAGGGTTTTTGAACGTTATCAATAAAGGAGACAAACCCTTGACAACCTACCATATTGATCATATTGGCCCCATGGAATTAACTAAGAAGTTATATAATTACATTCTAGTGGTTGTTGACTCTTTTTCAAAATTTGTTTGGCTATATCCTACTAAGACAACAGGCTCAGATGAGGTAATTGATCGTTTACAGAAACAGTCTGAGGTGTTCGGAGATCCAAGTTGCATGGTCACAGATCGGGGAACAGCGTTCACTTCTGGTGTTTTCGAGAAATTTTGTGAGCTCAGAAATATTCAACATTTACTGATTGCAACTGGAGTTCCGCGGGGAAGCGGACAAGTAGAGCGAATTAATCGTACGGTAATTAATTTGTTAACAAAGCTAAGTGTTGAAGACCCAAAAGCTTGGTATAAGAGTGTAGGTAGAGTTCAGCAGTTTATTAATACGTCACCCCCTAGAAGCACAAAAGTATCCCCCTTCAAAATTTTGACTGGACTGGAAATGAGAACAAAATACGACAAGGAGCTCAGAAATATGCTTGATGAAGAATTGATAAATGAGTTGCAGGAAGAGAAAAATGAGATCCGCCGAATGGCAAAAGACAACATAGCAGAGTTGCAAGAAGAGAATCGTAGAACCTATAATAAGAACAGAAAGAAAGAAAATGAATATGAAATTAATGACATGGTAGCCATAAAACGTACACAATTTGGGCCAGGTTAAAATTAAAGAGAAAATACTTAGGACCGTACAAGGTGGTGCGCAAATTGAGGTATGGCAGGTATGTTGTCGAAAAGGTTGGAGAAAGCGAAGGACCTAATAAGACGAACACAGTAGCCGAGTATATGAAGAAATGGTGTCCATTATTCGGGACGAATATGGAAGTAGGATGGCCGAATGTGGGATTAGCAGTTAGCAGCTAAGCAGCTGACCATAAAGCTAGGAAGTTGGCAGCTCGGCAGCTGACCGTCAAGTGAGGGAGTTGGCAGGGTTAAAGAAGAAGTTGGCAGCACAAAAGCAGCAGGGCGATAGTTTTAAGAGAGCAGCGTTACTATTAAGACGTGAAATTGTTACGCGGATAAAAATAATAAAGTAATTGAACGATATTGTAATGAACTATTAATGAAAATAAACAGTAAAGTGTGTTACGAAGAAAAAACGTAAGAAGTGCGCGCTTTTATTTGGACCGATTCGAGCTTTAACAGCTCGAGTCCTACATATACGTCATTACTTCTATTTTATTTCATTGTTTTTTATTTAAAAGGGTTCTAAAAATTCTTTATAAAAATTCACTTTTACATGAGCTTGAATCCATTTTGGAAATACTTTGATTTACTTATCGCCCAAACATGCTTTTTGAAAGTTTCGACTTCTACTCCAAAGGTGAACAAGAAATCGTTGGTCGTATGGTCATGGTTGATGTTTTCAGCTATTATGGCTGAACAGCGGACTACAGAATTAGAACGACAATCACACATAGAAAACGACAGGAATTCGTAGAAAGGAAATTTCATTCCCGAATCAGAAAACGATATAGATACAGATTAGGGAGAAACAATTTGTATAGGGCCGTTTTGGGGCTCTCAGCGATTTTGATTCTTTGGGTCATTTCATAGCAATTTCACCTAAGAAACTATGGGTCTAAAATGAATTTCGAGTGGCCTAGTTTTTAAAAAATATATTGTTTTCAAAGTATACAAAAATCGACTTAGACCGTCCATTTACAAGGCCAAAAAGGTTATTTTTCCTCTAACCATATATGTATTGTATTTGGGAGTTTTTGGGGTCGACGAATCTAGTGTTGATATCTATTTTAAATTTTAAGCGCCGACAGATGGCGTTTAAGTGTATTTCATTGACTTTTATCCCATTTTTTTTTAAGTTGAAATTCAAAATGTTACGAAAATATACTCAGCAGAATTTGATTCATCCTTATATAGATGCATTAATTTATGCTTTCTTTCATGATTTTTTTCGTAAGGCCTATTTACAATTTGGTCTAAACATTGTCCACAATATTATTCTAGAGCATAAAAAAATATAAAAAAGTCAGTTTTAAATGAAATCGTATCCCTTCCGAACAATAACAATAGTTCGCTACCTAACTGGAACAATAAACATCGAAAATCAACATGTCAATTGACTTTCAAAAATTTCGAAGTTCTACTATCAAGGAAAGAAAGTTCTCTAAATAACGACTCATAGCTGATTGAGTCTGCGTCTATTGTAGAATCTCTGTTTATAATGGGTTCTAGTAAGTTTAAAAAATTTTTAAAACACCAGGTGACATCCCATATATTTTAAGTAAAAAGGGTTAATAAAAAAAAAATGTATTCCGAGAATTATTACAGACAAATTTCATAAAAATTCATTCAAATGCTTGCAGGCTGTTTAGTCTTAAAATCTCGTTCAGCAATGAAGGAATTTTCATTACAGAAAATATGAGTTCAAGGATCTCAAAAACTCTCCTTTTTCTTGAGAATTGATGATGGCTTACTGGCCAAAAAATTAAATAAAATTTCGCATCTTCGATAAGTGCATAATCTTAAGATTACACAGACATACAAAAAAATATTTTTTCAGGTCTGAAGGTCAGGTCAGACCATGTTTACTATTAGTTTTCAGGGTCGCTGAATCCGAATTCGTCGTCCAAAAAACAAAAGCATAGGATTCGGATTCAACCCCCGAAAACATATAGTAAACATGGTCTGACCTCCAGACCCGAAAAATATAAAACTATCCGTTCAACTCTGTGATTTTTTTTGTAAATCTCAAAATTTGTTTCGTTTATGAAGGAAATTATATTTGGCAGACACTTTTTCTAGGTCCGTAAAAAAATAAATTTTAAGAAAAAAAAATTTTATTTTTTTTCGCACCTTCGATTTCCATAAAAATTGCACCCATCGATTTAATTTGTTGCGTGCTACTTAATAATCTTAAAATCTGGTTAGTGAACCAAGAAATTTTTACTTATAACCAACCTTTTTTTGGGAATAAAAAACTACCTTTTAAGACCTAACAGTTGTCATTTCGACAAATCAGTAGATCGCAAGCCGCCCGTATTAACCTGTTTAAGAAGTTTGTTGCTTGGAAAATTTAATAAAACATCTTTCAGCTTTAATAATTAGATCCAAGACCGATCTTTAAACACTATTTTGGCTAAGCGTAGAAAAATTCTTTAAACTACACTTTTTGGAAGAAATAAAGGTATATAGGCCCTTAAGACCATCTTACACCATCCAATGGCGACAACATTAGCTACTCTTTAGATCTACACAGGTGCTGTTACAGGATTTGGGCATATGGGAGATTTTCACATCGAAGAGTATATATATGTATGAGAGATCCAAAAAAAGCTGTCAACCCATTTTTGCGAACCTTAAAGGGATTTGCAGACCCTAAAATCCCCGTGAATCTGCCATAAGATTACATACATATTATTTTCAGTAATATTTTTAAAGCTTTAGCTTGCCACCTTTTTAAAATTAGTTAGCATACGAATTTTTAAAATTTTATTATTAATTAAATCAAGGTTCAAGTCCACCTTATTCTGAAACTATTTCGTGGTACAACAGAATTGATTAATCATCCCAATTACTGAATGTTCATGTAAGTACTCATCATATCCTTATAGCTCACCGAATTATCACCTGTATGCGACTAAAAGGTATCTCAGAGTCGGATTTTCCCTACAATACCAAGCTTACCCGCTTTGACTTAATTTTTTTTAGCAACTCTTAAGGCCGACAAAGTGACAGCGTTGGCCGCTCAAATTGTCGCCGCTTTAAAATTGCTTTGGGCTTTTGGGCACGTCTTGACGCCGACCTCAGATTCGTCGACATTGACGCTGACGCTGACAACGTGACATGGTCAGCAGCCAAGGAACGTGTTCCTGCTGCCAAGGATCACAGTCACAGGCGCTACTTTTTGATCTTTAGCGGCGAAATCAGTCAAAAGCTCTGGCGGGGGTGTACTGCTCCATAACTCCTGCTGCGTGTGTGCAGCACGTGTATATATCCAGGCGTTGGCTGCTGTGATTACTATCACCATCATCATCATCAACAACAACAGCAGCAGCAGAAGAAGAAGCAGCAGGAGCAGCTACGTTGGCCAGTTTGTTATGCTTTCTTCTTTAATAAGTTATTTGCCACAAAAGACTTAAGACACAAACGCGTTTTCATTGAAGCCGCAACAGTCTGATGCTTTACACCTGATAAGGTCCAACTGCATAGTGGAATCATTCAAGCATTTATTGCTGCTGCTGCTGCAGGACTCTGCTGTATGATGTAATCGCTGAACTGATGCTGCACCAGAGGAGAGCACGCAGAATGGACCAAACCCCAACTGCGATTTGCTGTACGTGATATTGTTAAAAGCTTTTAATTGAAGTGATCTCTGCCAACTGCTCTGAAGCCCCAAACGTATTGCGCAAAACAGGTAGCTGCCTCCAAACTGTTGTATCATCCATGCCATCCAAAGCGACATTGCCACAATGTCGATGTCGAGCATTTTTATGATTAAACTAATTTTTCTTGCCTGGGCCACTTTGCTTGGCCACGTCGCTACGTTCCCTTTGCAGCAGCAGGTGATGGGACTCTTGGCCAGACTGAGAGTGGTTCGCTGTTTTGGCTCCCGGTCCGGCAGCCTCGTCGTTGCTACGCTGCCAAGTTATTTTAATAAACTGCGCGACGTGCCACGCATTTTGAAACATGATCAGTTTCAATTTTTATTATGTATGTATTTGTTGGTGTGCTCTTTTAGATTATTTCATGCGCACATGGCTAGCACTTGTAAGTGTTTTGGTTTGGTTAGAACGTTCCGAGCGGGCAACAGGGAGTGCCCAAGTGACCACAACGTGCTCATTTAACAGTAGCAGCAACAGTTCCAAGACGAGTAGCAACTCAGACCAACAACAACACAAGCAACTACGAATCACTTTTATAATAACTTAAGCTAAGTATATAAAAATATTTTTATGATAAGACATAATGACCATTTATGGGCCACCAGGCGCCGCTTTATCAAAATAAACAAAGCATTCTAAACAGATAAATAAATGTCAAAATCTAGGAAAGATCAGGCTGACTAACTGGCTAGCAATGTTGACCACAGCTTGTAGCTCATTTCCGGTGCTCAATTCTGCGTCTTTGGCTGATTGCAATGCTCTTACAAGGGGTTTAACGAATTTGTAAGATGACTCAATGTTTCACAGTGGGTTAATCTGATTTCATTCGTGTCAAAAATTACAATTTCTAGGCAGGAAAACATATTTCCACGAAATAAATTGTATTTATTTATATAAGTTCCTCTAAGTCCTACTTAAAAGAAAAATAAAATTTTTTTAAATTATAATGCGATTTGAAGGAGCTGGAGTAGGAATATATGTTGCGGAAGTTGGATTTTGTTCCCGATGCAATATTTATAAAACTCGTTTAATGATCCATTTCGTAATAAATCATTTTTATATTTAAATTGATAAATTAATCAAAAACATTTTTTTTCAATATAGGGAAGCCCACTTGGTTGGTTTGGTTGTTAAACACTCCTTATTCGGAACATACAACTCCGAAATTGAAGCTCTTCGACATATTATATTTCAAGTTACAAACTACACAATTTTAGTCTTGGATCGTTTCCGGAACAAAGCATTAAAGTGGTGCAGGCGTAGCTAAGGCCAATGTCGACGAGTCTCTCTTTGCACACTTGCAAGATCCAAATAACGCAACAATTGAAGCTCACGGAGTCAGATTAGTTTTAGTAAAAAAAAGTCATCGAAAATTGCGATTCCTGTAGAGCCAGCCGTGGCGGCCATTTGGGCGATATTTTTTTCATTCATAAATGAGTAGTTCCAAATACGTAACCCGTTCAGGAAGGGGGTCTTGAAAATACCACTTTTGGTCACTCGACCGGGCGGGTTTATGTCACGTTTATGTCACGTAATCACTAATAGTCTAGGTTACAGAAATAGTAGATTATTTTTTATTTATTTCCTTATTGGTTCCAAAAATTTTAAAGTTTTTCGACCATTTTTTAACAATGGCTAGGACTTACGAATGAGTACGTGATAATTGGGGAGGGGAGAGGGGGTCTTCGCATATACTACGGTTGGTCACCGAGATGGGGAGGGGTAAACAAAATTG
>JBAMAX010000392.1:0-128038 GCA_037043745.1 Chymomyza amoena
TAAATTCCTAACTTTTGATGATGAAGAATGTCAAAATCTATTACAAATAGCGATACCTTTGACTGTATCGTTAGCTGAAATTGTACTTGATATCCTTCTGTTTGCGATAATTTCATAAGGTTTCACCTTTAAAGAGCATCATTAAATGTAGCCAGCATCGTCACCTTGTGATATGCTTCAGTGGACCCTTTCAGCCTTGCCATGTACTTAAAGTGCAGAGTATTGCAACCTTGAGGTCAATAATAACAAAGAATACTACAATCATGTGCTTCTAAAGAGTAAGCTTATGCTGTTTAACTAGATTTATGGCCTGTAATTGACCTACAGCTGTTCCTCCTTTCTTTTGCTGTGTCAAAATAGTTTTATAAATTCTGACATGAAGTAGTTTTCCATGATTTTTTCTGTGTATGCTGTTAGAATGGTATCAAGAGTGAATTGATATGTGAAGAACTGGAGATTGTTGCTGTTATAAAGGAATCATCATGCCAAAGATGTCATTTGATCACATAATGGAAAGATTCCCTCAATTTTCTAGTTGACAGGAGTAATGAATCCTGTTTCAATACACATGTACGAATTGCCACTGTAGACAATTATATATGGCATCCAATGAGACCTTTAAGATGTTTCACGTGCTGAAATAATGCCATGCTCTGGCTTGGTTGGTTTGAAGCCCATTATTCTAGATAGACGCTCTATCTAGAATGTACCAGTCTGTCTGTGTTTTCATATGGTCAGACGTAATATCCTGATGTTGATACATGTTAAAGCTCAAAGGCTGGAATGTTGTTTTGTAGTATGAACTCAGCTAAATTTCGAATGTACCCAAGTTATAATGAAACGAATGGGCTAATGCAATGCTGCAGTGCGTCCTTTGGGTCACATCATTATGATTGGTGTACTGTAACGTTACCTTTGATAATGGAATCTATTGGATGTACCAGGTGAATTGGTCTTGCAAGGAGAAGAGCTGGTGTTTTCGAATGAATCGAAGAAAGTAATGGAATGGACTCGAATGGATGTTGAGTAGATCAAAAGATGGCATCAAAAGGTCTCGAATGGAATCAAGCAAATGGAGTCAGGTATCAAATCATTGAATGGAATAGTATTAGCTGGCTATAACACTGGGTGTAACGTCAAAAGAATGGAATAGAATGGAATGGATCAAAAGAATGGAATACAGTTCACAGAACACTGTAATACACATCGAATAGAAAAGAAGAAGAACGGACTTCCAGCCTAAGTGAAATCTTTCCATCCTCTAATTACATTTACTTTCTACAACAAAGGTAAGCTATGACTTTTCAACGTGCACTCAGGCAGTAAAGATCTGCCTTCGCAATCACTGAATTCAACAAACACAACCGACCAAATAGGAACTTTAGGAAAAAAAAAATGTATTTTTTCAACTGGCAAAGCATGGCTCAGTCGCCAGAGGAAGCTGCCTTTCTGGAAAGCTATCAGACGAATCATCAAAGCGAGCTCAAGGCAAGCGCCAGCGGGAGTACAAGAACGGCACTGACTGGCAACCTGAAAGTCGCGCAAAGATATCAGACTCGAAAAAAGCCGTCAGAATACTCATCAAAAAGTTAGAGGATGAAAAGGACGAGCTGCGCGCTCATGTCTGGCTAGCCAGCGGTAAGACTCATGTTAAGCAAAACGAACGTTATTTAAACCAGATCAAATGCTCTGCAGGACTGTTACGAGAAACTGGAAGAGGAAGTAAGAAAACTCAAGGCTGACAGAAGTTAATATGAAGATCGTGAAACGAGGTCGAGTGCGCAAGGAGACACACGATTTAAATCGCCGCATTGATACCGGATAATCAGCATCAGGCGCATAAGGCAAAGCTGGACAAGAAAATGATGAGATTGGAAAACGCTTTGGACGTGAGTGTGCAGCAGGAGTGCACCTTAACGGTGAGAAATGGTGAGCTACGGCGACGGATATCGCATGTTCAGCCATGAAGAACGCAATTCACTTCATACGAATCTTACTCGACAATGGTGCACAAGCTAAATGATGACAAACAGCATTTATTCGATACGATGGAGTTCGTCGTACGTAACTCTCGAGGGCTGTACCGAAGTGTGTGAGAAGACCGGCAATACGAGAGAACGTGGCGCAAAGTATCGTGGAGATGCGCAAGATCGAAACGCTTAGGTGTGCTACTCAGTAAAATGGCTTCTGATGCCGATAACAGAAGCCTGTCTGCGCTGCAAGATAAAGACGACGCAAATTAGCAGATCTACAACCAAAGGAGCATAAGGCGGCGCGAAAAAATACGTAGTAATCTCACCCAGAAGAAAGATCCAGCACAACGGCGTGCTGCTGAAACTTCTGAACTATACAGCACTCAGCCAGTGATGGATGAGAGGATTCATAAGTTTGAGGATCGAAGAGCAGCGTGTGGTTTTCCTTTTTTAATAATGGAAACGAAAGCCGAGCTGTCAGACAAAACTACTCAACAACTCTGTGGATCGCCTATTCGAGGAGATAACTGCGCTTAAGGAAGGAAATGATAATAAGTATGAGAAGCAACTAAAAACTCTAGTAACACTTGAAAAGGAGTTAAGCGAAAGGAAAGAATCTAATGAGTTGTTAAAAAATGTGCGCGATAAGAATGATCAAAAGCTACAAAATTTGGTAAATGGTATCCAATCTATATGCGAGATGGCCGAAATAAATACAGAACCTTTGTCCAAATTGTTGGGCGATCATACTCATGTTAATCTTGTAAATATACGTCGTTTCCTCAAAATGATTGAGCAACGCATGTATGAAACAGTTTCAAGTGTGTACATTACGGAGCGCCAGTCGGACGACCCTACTGACTATATAGTTAAAAGCATCGAGAAGATTTGTGAACCACTGACCGATATTAATGATATTGTTTTGACCCAACAGTGTCCGGAGTGTGCCGAGGGTGAAGCCCTTAATACGGGAGATCGAGGCGATGTTATTGATTTAGACTCAGCTCAGCAGACGAAGACGAAGCTCTTCAAAAAGATTTTACAGCCGGAAATGCAGTATCGTTTGCATAGTCTTAGTCAGTGCCGTCTACCAAGATCTCGCATGCTTGCGGCCAAACGCAATGAATAATTAAAATATATTTTTATGAGTTATTTCTAAATAAACGTTTAATAAACATATTAAGCATTTAATACATTTTTCAGTAGGGACGCTACAAAAGTAGACCGATAGGGACAGCAAACGACGCCATAATTTTTCCCGCTCTCTTAACATTTCTCTTCAGTAAAATTTGCCATTTCATTTTGGAAAGATATACGATCCAACAACGAGTCGAAATTATTAAAATTTACTTTCGAAATTCGAAGTCAGTGGCCTCAACTTTAAGAGCGCTCCGTCTAATTTATGATCGTCATAATTGTCCTGCCAGATCAACAATTAAGCGTTTAGTGGAAAAATTTTAATCCACAGACACAGTACAAAATGTTGCCGTGCCAGTGAGACAAAAAAGTGCCCGTAGTGTCGAGAATATTATTTCCATTAGTTTGCTGGTGACATTCGCTAAGGTATTTGAAAATATACTTTTGAGAAGAATGTCAGTGGTTTTAGAGGACACCAACATCATACCCGAACATCAGTTTGGGTTCAGAAGAGACCATGGCACAATTGAACAATGCCATCGTATTGTTAAAAAGATAGTAAAGATGCATTTGAAAACAAACAGTACAGCGGCTGCGATATTTTTGGATATCCAGCAAGCATTTGACAAAGTCTGGCATGCAGGAGTACTTTATAAAATCAAAAAATGGCTTCCTGCACCGTATTTCTTATTCTTTAAGTCGTACCTCAACAGTAGAAAATTTTATGTCCAATATGCTGATGAGCACTCGGAAATGTACTCAATAAACGCTGGAGTTCCTCAGAGGTACTTGGCACAGTGATATACACAATTTTTACTGCGGACCTTCCTACAAATGACAATGTTGAAGTTGCAACCTATGCGTCCCAAAATTTACAAGAGCAACTCGGTCTTTTTGAAACATGGCTGAAATAATGGAGAATTTTAGAACACGCAAAAATCAGTCCAAATCACTTTCACACTGAAATGAGGAAAAATGCCCTCTGTGACGTTAAATGGTATGTCCATACCGAAAGAAGAATCCGTCAAATACCTTGGAGTGCATTTGGATCGGCGACTCACGTGGAATAAGCATATAAAATTAAAACCAAAAGAATGTATTGGCTTCTAGGTCCGCGATCGCAGCTTAGTTTGGAGAATAACAATTCGGCTTTACAAAGCAGTACTCAAGCCGGTCTGGACGTATGCAATGCAGCTCTGGGGGACGGCGACCAATTCAATTAACGAAATCCTGCAAAGATACCAATCTATAACTCCAAGAAACATTGCAGGCGCTCCTTGGTACGTAACCAACAAAGAAATACACAAAGATTTGAATGTTCCTTTTGTCAAAGATGAAATAAGCAAATCATCGTTAAGATATTTGGAGAGACTGTCAAACCATGGAAATTCGTTGGCTCTTAACTTACTGGATAATAGCTTGAATGTTAGACGTCTGAAAAGATTCCACATTCTGGATCTTCCAGATAGATTTGCATAATAACGTAATAATCTTTAGCAAATAGTTTTGTTGTATACTCTATTGAATGGACTCATTGGATCACATTCAATCCTGTCATTTGTTTGATTTTACTTATAAAATTTGCTGATTGTCTCATATGACAGATTGCAAATAAAATAAAAAAATAAAAATTCTTTGTACGTTCGAGCAAAATGTCTTTATCAAAGTATAATAGTTTTAATAACTGTAATTTATAAGAAAGACATATGGCCTTAGTCCCTCCAAATAAGCATTTATAAAATATTTGTAGGACCGTTTAAAAAAAATCTGATAATTAAACAAATAATTACCAAAATCACAAAGCGACTTGAACGCCAATGACACAACGCTAAAAACAACTTACCCAAAAGCTACTTGTAGCGCCATCTACGAATTGCTTTGTGTACTAAGCTGCATTAAACTAGCACTATAAACTGACGCCATCTATCGCCTGATTTTAAGCAATGTGTGCACATCTGAAAAAGTATTCCCAAACAGCTGTTAGCGCGCTACTGCCATCTGTCGTCGTTTTAAACACAGCCAACAATTAAACATTTGCCTATGCAATGTACACACTGTTTGCTGTGTTGTTTTGGCGGGAATGGGCATATTCATGCGTTAGCTGCATTAAATAATAATTTAAAGGTTTTTAATAAAATGCATGCCGCCAAACGTGTGCTGTCGCCCAGTAAGACTGACAATGTTACTGCACAGCCAAAAAAGTTTAAACAATTGCCAGAAATTGAAAACAAAACTGTTTCCAGCTCCGCCGATCAGGAAAACTACGAATTTCTTTTATCCGACGATGATTTTGATTTATGTGCTGTAATGGCTGCGGAGCAGCAGCAAACTGCGCCCAAATTAAATCTAAGCAACTGGCAACGTTGTGTAGTAAAACAAGTGGAGCGGCAACCCAAAACCTACGATCTAGTGCTACATTTGACCGCCGAGGATGGCGCTGGCGAAGTGCCAGCTACTGCTAAATGTCATCTCCAAGGCGCCTGGAGTCATACACAACTGCAAGTAGGCGATTTGTTGTCGGTGCAGGCGCAATGGCAACCGGAACTTGATTGCTACGCTGTAAACAAAGATCATGGCTTCTGTGTGACCAATCCTGATATGCTTATTTCAGGCACAACAGTCACGGGCTCTTTGTTCTGCCGCCGCAAAGCTGTGCTACAAGATCGTTTTCGCGGCGTAGACGCAGGCAACGCTGTGGTAAGTAATGGTCACCTTATGTGCTGCATTTATTTAAAGCTCATTTACTTTGCAGATGGTAATTGGCTCATTGGTACATGAACTGCTGCAAACTGTGCTGGCGCAGCGTCTGCATACCAAGAAAAGCATAGACAGTGCTCTTCAAGACATAATCAGCACATAATCAGCAAGGATAATCAGCATCAGGCGCATAAGGCAAAGTTGGACAAGAAAATGATGATATTGGAAAACGCTTTGGAAGTGAGTGTGCAGCAGGAGTGCACCTTAACAGTGAAAAATGGTGAGCTACGGGACGGAATCGTATGTTTACTAAAAGAACGCAATTACTTCAATGAATCTTACTCGAAAATGGTGCACAAGCTAAATGATGATAAAAAGTATTTATTCGATACGATAGAGTTCGTCGTACGTACTTTCGAGGGCTGTACCGAAATATATGAGAAGACCGGCAATATGAAAGAACGTGGCGCAAAGTATCGTGAGATGCGCAAGATCGAAATGCAGGGTGCTACTCGTAAAATGGCTTCTGATGCCGATAACATAGCCTTTCTGCGCTGTAAGATAAAGACGCCCGAATTAGCAGATCTACAACCAAAGGAGTATAAGCGGCGCGAAAAATTACGTAGTAATCTTACCCAGAAGATAGATCTGTACAATGGTGTGCTGCTGAAGATGCTGAACTATACACACTCAGCCAGTGTGGGTGAGATGATTCATAAGTTTGAGCATCAAGACAGCCAATACTTTTCCTTTTATAATAATGGAAACGAAATGAGCTATCACATAAAACTACTCAATAACTCTGTGGATCGCCTATTCGAGGATATAACTGCGCTTAAGGAAGGAAATGCTAATAAGTATGAGAAGCAACTAAAAACTCTAGTAACACTTGAAAAGGAGTTAAGCGAAAGGAAAGAATCTAATGAGTTGTTAAAAAAGGTGCGCGATAAGAATGATCAAAAGCTACAAAATTTGGTAAATGGTATCCAATCTATATGCGAGATGGCCGAAATAAATACAGAACCTTTGTCCAAATTGTTGGGCGATCATACTCATGTTAATCTTGTAAATACACGTCGTTTCCTCAAAATGATTGAGCAACGCATGTATGAAACAGTTTCAAGCGTTTACATTACGGAGCGCCAATCGGACGACCCTACTGGAAAATATAGTTAAAACATCGAGAAGATTTGTGAACCGCTGACCGATATTAATGATATTGTTTTGACCCAACAGTGTCCGGAGTGTGCCGAGGGTGAAGCCCTGAATACGGATGATCGAGGCGATGTTATTGATTTAGACTCAGCTCAGCAGACGAAGAAGAAGCTCTTCAAAAAGATTTTACAGCCGGAAATGCAGTATCGTTTGCATAGTCTTAGTCAGTGCCGTCTACCAAGATCTCGCATGCTTGCGGCCAAACGCAATGAATAATTAAAATATATTTTTATGAGTTATTTCTAAATAAACGTTTAATAAACATATTAGCATTTAATACATTTTTCAGTAGGGACGCTACAAAAAGTAGACCGATAGGGACAGCAAACGACGCCATAATTTTTCCCGCTCTCTTGACATTTCTCTTCAGTAAAATTTGCCATTTCATTATGGAAAGATATACGATCCAACAACGAGTCGAAATTATTAAAATTTACTTTCGAAATTCGAAGTCAGTGGCCTCAACTTTAAGAGCGCTCCGTCCAATTTATGATCGTCATAATTGTCCTGCCAGATCAACAATTGAGCGTCTAGTGGAAAAATTTGAGTCCACAGACACAGTACAAAATGTTGCCGTGCCAGTGAGACAAAAAAGTGCCCGTAGTGTCGAGAATATTATTTCCATTAGTTTGCTGGTGACATTCGCTAAGGTATTTGAAAATATACTTTTGAGAAGAATGTCAGTGGTTTTAGAGGACACCAACATCATACCCGAACATCAGTTTGGGTTCAGAAGAGGCCATGGCACAATTGAACAATGCCATCGTATTGTTAAAAAGATAGTAAAGATGCATTTGAAAACAAACAGTACAGCGCTGCGATATTTTTGGATATCCAGCAAGCATTTGACAAAGTCTGGCATGCAGGAGTACTTTATAAAATCAAAAAATGGCTTCCTGCACCGTATTTCTTATTCTTTAAGTCGTACCTCAACGAGAAATTTTATGTCCAATATGCTGATGAGCACTCGGAAATGTACTCAATAAACGCTGGAGTTCCTCAAGGTAGTGTACAGTGCTATACACAATTTTTACTGCGGACCTTCCTACAAATGACAATGTTGAAGTTGCAACCTATGCGTCCCAAAATTTACAAGAGCAACTCGGTCTTTTTGAAACATGGCTGAAATAATGGAGAATTTTAGAACACGCAAAAATCAGTCCAAATTACGTTCACACTGAAACGAGGAAAATGCCCTCTTGTGACGTTAAATGGTATGTCCATACCGGAGGAAGAATCTGGCAAATACCTTGGAGTGCATTTGGATCGGCGACTCACGTGGAATAAGCATATAAAATTAAAACCAAAAGAATGTATTTGCTTCTAGGTCCGCGATCGCAGCTTAGTTTGGAGAATAAAATTCGGCTTTACAAAGCAGTACTCAAGCCGGTCTGGACGTATGCAATGCAGCTCTGGGGGACGGCGACCAATTCAAATAACGAAATCCTGCAAAGATACCAATCTATAACTCTAAGAAACATTGCAGGCGCTCCTTGGTACGTAACCAACAAAGAAATACACAAAGATTTGAATGTTCCTTTTGTCAAAGATGAAATAAGCAAATCATCGTTAAGATATTTGGAGAGACTGTCAAACCATGGAAATTCGTTGGCTCTTAACTTACTGGATAATAGCTTGAATGTTAGACGTCTGAAAAGATTTCACATTCTGGATCTTCCAGATAGATTTTCATAATAACGTAATAATCTTTAGCAAAAAGGTTTGTTGTATACTCTATTGAATGGACTCATTGGATCACATTCAATCCTGTCATTTGTTTGATTTTACCTATAAAATTTGCTGATTGTCTCATATGATAGATTGCAATAAAAAAAAAAAATAAAAATTCTTTGCACGTTCGAGCAAAATATCTTTATCAAAGTATAATAGTTTTAATAACTGAAATTTATAAGAAAGATATATGGCCCCTCCAAATAAGCATTTATAAAATATTCGTAGGACTGCCCTTTAAAGAAAAATCTGATAATTAAACAAATAATTACCAAAATCACAAAGCGACTTGAACGCCAATAACACAACTCTAAAAACAACTTACCCAAAAGCTACTTGTAGCGCCATCTACGAATTGCTTTGTGTACTAAGCTGCATTAAACTAGCACTATAAACTGGCGCCATCTATCGCCTGATTTTAAGCAATGTGTGCACATCTGAAAAAGTATTCCCAAACAGCTGTTAGCGCGCTACTGCCATCTGTCGTCGTTTTAAACACAGCCAACAATTAAACATTTGCCTATGCAATGTACACACTGTTTGCTGTGTTGTTTTGGCGGGAATGGGCATATTCATGCGTTAGCTGCATTAAATAATAATTTAAAGGTTTTTAATAAAATGCATGCCGCCAAACGTGTGCTGTCGCCCAGTAAGACTGACAATGTTACTGCACAGCCAAAAAAGTTTAAACAATTGCCAGAAATTGAAAACAAAACTGTTTCCAGCTCCGCCGATCAGGAAAACTACGAATTTCTTTTATCCGACGATGATTTTGATTTATGTGCTGTAATGGCTGCGGAGCAGCAGCAAACTGCGCCCAAATTAAATCTAAGCAACTGGCAACGTTGTGTAGTAAAACAAGTGGAGCGGCAACCCAAAACCTACGATCTAGTGCTACATTTGACCGCCGAGGATGGCGCTGGCGAAGTGCCAGCTACTGCTAAATGTCATATCCAAGGCGCCTGGAGTCATACACAACTGCAAGTAGGCGATTTGTTGTCGGTGCAGGCGCAATGGCAACCGGAACTTGATTGCTACGCTGTAAACAAAGATCATGGCTTCTGTGTGACCAATCCTGATATGCTTATTTCAGGCACAACAGTCACGGGCTCTTTGTTCTGCCGCCGCAAAGCTGTGCTACAAGATCGTTTTCGCGGCGTAGACGCAGGCAACGCTGTGGTAAGTAATGGTCACCTTATGTGCTGCATTTATTTAAAGCTCATTTACTTTGCAGATGGTAATTGGCTCATTGGTACATGAACTGCTGCAAACTGTGCTGGCGCAGCGTCTGCATACCAAGAAAAGCATAGACAGTGCTCTTCAAGACATGTTAAAAAGTTCAGATTTGGCGCGTACTCTGTATGAGAATAACATGAAATACGCAGAAGTTCGAACAGAGCTGGAAAAGTTTGTGGAACCCATTGTAGCTTTTGTAAAGCAGTATGTGCAGGGGCAGGAACCTGCAGTTATGCCGCCCAACATGTATCAAGGTTGCATTAAGGAAATACAAGATATTGAGGAGAATCTATGGGTGCCACAGTTGGGTCTTAAAGGCAAGGTTGATGTCTCTGTGCGCGTGCGCAGCAAAAAGCAAGCAGCAATTGCAGCAGACCAAACACCCATTCCACTGGAATTAAAGACTGGACGCGCTAGCTTTTCCATGGAGCACAAAGGTCAACTGATGCTCTATCAGCTCATGCAAACGGCCCTGGGCAAGGACACACACAGCGGCCTTCTGCTCTATCTGCGTGAAGGCATAATGCGCGAAGTGCGCAGTTCACGTAATGAACAACGTGATCTTATAGCGCTGCGCAACGATTTGGCTTATTATTTGACACGGGAGGTGCAGCTGCCACCAATGGATGCACCGCCAGCCTTGGAGCAGGGCAAACTGGTGCAGCCTATTGTGCTGCCTGAACCTATATCGCATCACAGCGCCTGTGGAAATTGTGCTTATAATATTATATGCTGCAGCTTTGCTGCTACGGATCCACAGCTGCAGCTAAGAGATTCACATCCGCTAAGCCAGCTAATGAAACAGAACTTGGAGCATTTAAATGCTGCAGACTATGAGTACTTTATGCGCTGGTGCAGCTTGTTGGCAATGGAGGAGCAAAGTGCCCGCCAATCACAAAACTTACGCGCTCTATGGACAGAGAAGCCAGAGACCAGACAAAAGCGTGGCCATGCTGTATGTGGATTGGAATTACGCACAGATAGCAAGATTATCGAACAGCATACACGATTTGAGCACACCTTGGAGCTGACAAAAGAAGCGGCCAGCCAATTGGACTTGTCTTTAAGTGGGGTAGGTATCTTTTAAGAACTTTGGTTATCTTTTCATATTAATTGACAATATTTTTTTTGCAGTTCAATCTGGGTGAATATGTCATCATTAGCACCACACAACGTTTGGCCATTGCTGCCGGTTTCATAACTGCCCTAACACCAGCCAGCGTCAAACTACAGCTGGAGCGCAATTTACGTCAAAACTACGCCAATGCTAGTTTCATCATGGACAAATATGAGTCGCAAAGCTTTAATGTGTTTAACTACACCAATTTGGGTCTGCTGCTGGATAATGTGGATAAAGCAGCACGACTGCGTGCCATAGTCATAGCCAGACAGCCACGTCTTGAGTGCTCACCGGATTCCATCAAACAATATGCTCATATACTTGACCAACTGAATCCCAAACAACACGCTGCAGCTATAAGCGCTATTAGCACCGAAAACTATTTGCTTATTAAGGGTCTGCCCGGCACTGGCAAGACCCAAACATTAGTGGCCATTGTGCGTCTGCTGCATTTGTTAAAGCGTAGCGTGCTCATTTCCGCTCAGACTCACTCGGCTGTGGACAATCTGCTATTGCGTTTGCTGCCCTATGATCTGCCCATGCTGCGTCTGGGCTCCAGCGCTCGTGTGCATGCACAGTTGCAGCATATAAGCGAAGAGTCCTTAACATGCGACTGTAAAAACGAGGACCAGCTAAGACTGGCCTTGGAAAAGCCAACTATTGTAGGTGTTACCTGTCTGGGTGCAGCCCATGCGCTGTTCCTGCATCGGCAATTTGATTACTGCATTGTAGATGAGGCCACACAGGTGATGCAGCCCACTGTGCTGCGTCCGCTATGGCATAGCCATAAGTTTATATTGGTAGGTGATCCGCAACAACTGCCGCCACTTATTCGTTCACGTGAGGCGCGCCAGCGTGGTGCCGATGAGTCTTTATTTGAGCGTCTGGACAGTGAGCAGAATACCAAAGTGCTGACATACCAATATCGCATGAATCGCACTATAACCAAGCTGGCCAATGAGTTGACCTATAATGGCGAGTTGCGTTGCGGCAGTGAGCAAGTGGAGCAGGCTACGTTGAAACTAAAGCAGGAGGCATTGTTGAAATCAGCTAAATGGCTGCAGCAGGTGCTGGCGCAGCAGCTGGATCAATCGGTGTGGCTGCTAGACACACAAAATTGCACGGAGCGCATACAGCAATTTAGCAGCAGCTCCAGGCAACTAAATGCCACATGTGCAGCAATTGAAGAGCATTACGGCTTGTATGATGAGGCGCCCACAAAGCTGTCCAAGCGCAACTCCAAATATACCAACTACTGTGAGGCTGCTATAGTCTTTTATATATTGCGGCAGCTACTAGCAGCTGGCTATGAGGCCGAGCGCATAGGCATCATTGCGCCCTATCGCGCTCAGGTAGAGCTATTACGCAAGTTGGGCACACAAAAGGATGATGCATTGTCGCAGGTTGAGTTTAATACAGTCGATCAGTACCAGGGCCGCGATAAAAATGTGATTATCTACTCCTGCACCAAAACGGGCGCTGCGCAAGCCGAACAGGATGCATCACGCTCGCGTGAGCAGGAAATTCTTGAGGATCAGCGTCGCCTTACAGTGGCCATTACGCGTGCCAAGCAAAAGTTAATTGTTTTAGGAGATGCTTTGTGTTTGCAGCGTTATACGCCCTTCCGGCAACTGTTTGCCCATATACCAGCAAGCCAGCAAATGCGTCTAGAGGATGACCTACTGGAGTTTAGCTGGCAAACTTTGCTCCAAGAGCTGAGCCAACTGATGGCCTAATGTAACTAAGACTTGCCGCAGATTCTATCATTTAAATGTTTTTTTTTTCATATGATTGTATTTTCTTCTCTTTTGAATAAATGTGTGTATCTCAGACAAAGCGTAATCCTCTCCCTCAGAGACCAGCGAGCATCTGCATCTGTGCGTGCCAGATTCGGTTTCACTTTCACTCCGCAGCCTGCGCTCTGCGTATTCACTTTGTGATGACGAGCAAACGAGTAAACGAGTCCGAAATGTATGCGCCGCGGGTGAACTAGCTGCACACTGAGGCAAATAACTACAAAACTACTTGAATATTAAAAGTTGGGTTTTTGGTTTAATTTGGGATTGATTGATGAAATGGAATCGAATGAAGGCAATGTAAAATGGGCCCACTTATTGTGTCACGTCCGCATAGGGTCAAGACTATTTTAGGGGGAGTGGCAGACTTTGATATATTTATGCATAATGGATCAGTATAGTCAATATTTACACCCGTTATGGTATTTGATGGATTTCCCGGGGAAAATTGGTAGATAGCGTCTAAGGAAAAAAAAATTTGGAGACAAAAGAAGTACTGTATAAGAAACCAAGAGCTTTTGAGCAATATATTAACTGGCGATAAGACGTGGACGTTTGAGTTCAGATGACCTTGCGACCGCCAAGCGAGGATTATAAAGTGTCTCAACTTAATGATGCAATGATTACTCACAATGCACCACTGTGCTGAACCGGTAGCTCTGACTATTGACTGTTTAGCGGAAGCAAGCGCGTACCTACTAAGAACTGCCATAGCTTTGCATATGTATCCGCTTCCAAACGACCCACAGCTCCACCAACCCACGCCGCCATTAAACGCATTCATATGCATTTGCCGCGTGCCTGGCATGCACATTATAAACACATGTGCAGGTTATGGACTGCCTCAGGACTTGGACTGACTGGGACTGACGCGCTGTGTTTGTGTGTTTGTGTGTGTGAAACTCCAGCTCAACTCAGACTCTGGCTGACTCTGGTTGGAACGGGGTGAATGGATGCGTCATCAGTGGCCATATCTTTGTTTGCCTTTGGCAAATGGCAGTTACAAAATGCGAGATTGATTGCCACCAAAAAAATATAAAATAAAACCGTATAGTGAGAGCTGCGCGCAAATAAGCCACAAAAAAGAGAGTAAATGCGGGTGGGCTGGGGGAGCGCAGGTTGCGGGCAAGAGAGCAACATCAAATAAATGGCTTGATAAAATATTTGAAATTCATTTCGCGCCGTCTCTTGGCAGCCATTGGCATTTCGATGACAGCATTTAATGGTTATTATGTAAACTCTTTTTGGGCTGCGTCTTCAGTCAACACATGCATAAGTATTTATGTATATGTATACTGTATATATTGTACCCACACATATGCAGACAAACTCATGCATAGACGACAACAAAGGTCAATCACAAACGTCAACAATGTTCCATAAAATAAAAATTAAGTTAAAAAAAAAAACAAAAAAACCGGCAACAACCGTTTGACTAACTGACTGGTCGGTCAACTGTTTTATGTACGAGGGTTGTGGAAGAAGTTAGTGAATTTTTGTTTGTAACACTTGCTCAAAGTCATCAATAAGGTATTTTTTTAATATCGGCCAAATTTCCATTCCAACGTGATTTTTCGAAGATAAGACCATTTTAATCAAGTCCACATATCGTAAACCGTTCAAAAATTTTTTTTAAAGTCTTGTGTAAAGTTGTAGATGCGAATAAGTATAAATAAACCCGGAAGACACTGAATATGATGGACGCACTGACCGAGATGCAGCTCCGGATT
Organism: Chymomyza amoena; assembly: GCA_037043745.1. NCBI lineage: Eukaryota > Metazoa > Arthropoda > Insecta > Diptera > Drosophilidae > Chymomyza > Chymomyza amoena. The sequence goes on from JBAMAX010000392.1 coordinate 14,636, forward strand.
CTCTTTCTAGCTCGGACGATACAGAGTCAGACCATGACTTTGAACCACCACCAAAAAAATCGAAACCACGCGAAATCGAAAGCGTCAACTTCAATGGATATCGATTCATACTTTTTTTTTTCCTTTTTTTGTAACTTTCATGATAAAAATCAAACTACTAGTGTATGTTTTTAGAAAAAAATGTTCTGCAAAATAGTTCACTTTCGTAAAACCAAAAGGTATTAGGAAATGTTCGGATGCAGTTGGCATGTGCAAGAGAGTTTTGATTGTTACTGGCAATTATTTCGCTAAATATAAGAATGCTACATTTCATTTTTTCAAAATATTAGTAATTTTGTGACACTCGATACAGTTTCCTTTTGGTGTCTGTTTTACAATTAATTTATCTTTGACAACATGCAAAACTTTTCTGAGGATATAAAAACGAAATTCCGAACGGTCTACGATATGTAGACTCCATAAAAATGGTCTTATTCCCAAAAAATCAGGTTTGAGCGGAAAAATTGCGTATATAAAAAAACTACCTTATTGATGACTTTGAGCAAAATCCTTTGCGGGTTTCGCTAGTTTCAGGATGTACTCCAAAAAAAGCGAAAAGAGAAGTTGTTTCCATTTTTTGTGTTGCACTGTGTAAGTTTCGGGAATATATAAGATACTACATTTTGTAATAGAATGACCATCATGATCTAAAAATTTTTGAAATCTGGTAATATTATATAAAATGTACTCATTTTAGATACACCTCAATTTTGGTGTACGTGGCAAGCGAAATAATTGCAATGCTGATACTTATGTTTATCTGCTCACTCCTAACGTCTAAATCGCTTATCATAATATGACAAATGAGGATTCCCTGAAAGTGCCTATATCTACCGCTGGTTATAGGCTATAAGACGTCACAGAATAATACATACCAAGTCATCAAAAGCATTAGGGTAGTTGGCATATGAACAAGGCTATTCGCTGAACATCACTACAAACTTGTTTGATAACACTAGTCGACAAATTTCACACTTTTTTTTCTCCAGAGATGAGACTAATATTTTATGTTAGGGCGATGTTTCAGCATTCAAAACCCTTTTTTTTATTATCCTCTTATAGCTCGTTTTTAGTGAAAAAGGACCTTTTTCAAAAAACGGTTGCACATATGACGTTATAAAATCTGTATTAATTCGCATTTACTAAAATTTCAATAAATCAGTCAATTTTGATCATAAAAAGATAACACTGAACAGAAATCGCATCTAGATATCATGGCCAATAACATAAAATAGCTAACTTTTAAGTGTTTTAGACTTTTTCTAAAAAAGAAATAGCGATATTTGTAGAAAAAGTTACCAAAATGTTGTGTGTTTTGGGCTTTCTTCAGGTTACCGATTTTTATGATTGGGGGCATTATAGAAAGGTACTCTATTCTTCTTTTAAGGAAAAACAAATGTTGAAAAAATTCTGAGTTAGTACAGATTTTATGACATCATACGTGAAAAAAGGTCCTTTTTCAATAAAATAGTCCTAGAAAAAAACGAGCTATAAGAGGATAATAAAAAAAACGGATTTTGAATGCTGAAACATCGCTCTAACATAAAATATAAGTCTCATCTCTGCAGATTTTTCATCGTCGACTAGTGTAATTGATTAACAAAATTATTTACGAGTAAGTTGTTTATTTCATATAAGTACATACGAGGTGTGTTCAAAAAGTAAGGTGACTTAAGCAATTTCGCGGGCAACGTATTTTCGATTATCGATTTTTTTATTTTGTTGTGTTGGTACACTCTTCCCGAACATCTGTACCAAATTTCAAGTGAATGGCATTTTTTGTTTGGTTGTGAGAGGCGTAAAGTTTATAAGTGTTTTGCGTTCTCGGCGATTTTCTTTTTTTCGGTCTTGGCTCTACTGGCCGCTTCCATTGGGACGATTGGGCTTTAGTTTCGATATCATAACCATATACCCATAATTCGTCACCAGTTATGACCCTTTTGAGTAAATTAGGGTCGACGTTGACGTCATTCAACAGCTCTTGAGCGATGCTCATGCGACGGTTCTTTTGGTCAAAATTTAGCAATTTCGGAACAAACTTCGCTGACACACGTCTCATGCCCAAAACGTTAGAAAAAATTTCATGGCACGAGCCAAGCGATATACCGACATCCTCAGCAACTTCTCTGATAGTGATTCGACGATTTTCCAAAACAATTTTCTTCACTGCTTGAACGTTTTCATCAGTTGCTGACGTGCTTGGGTGTCCAGAGCGAGGCTCGTCATTGGCATCTTCCCGGCCATCTTGGAAGAGTTTGTTCCACTTGTAAACATTTTTTTTACTCAGAACAGTTTCACCGTATGCTACTGTCAACATTTCAAGTGTTACGGAGCACTTAATTTTATTAATTAATTAATTTAATCCGTTGATCCATATTTTTCGATAGCAAAAAATCGCCGAGCACGCAAAACACTTATAACCTTTACGCCTCTCACAACCAAACAAAAAATGCCATTCACTTGAAATTTGGTACAGATGTTCGGGAAGAGTATACCAACACAACAAAACAAAAAAATTGATAATCAAAAATACGTTGCCCGCGAAATTGCTTAAGTCACCTTACTTTTTGAACACACCTCGTATAATAATTTCCCTGACTGACTATTTTGACACCTGGGTAGAAAATGGGGATCTCTATTATGCGGCTTATGCGCTCAACATTAAAATAGATTTTCTAAAAGGCTTGAGTGAAAAAAACAGGACACTCTATAAACGATTTAGAAAAATCGCTCACAATAAAATTTTATAATATGATTTTAGGGACAGAAATAAATCAGAAATGATTTTTCAAAATGCACTCAACTGCGGGTTTGTTTTCGTACTCTGTTCCAATCTTGTGGAAAATATATTTAAATACTTGGTAAAAGATATACAAAAATTTATGACGAAGTTTATAGTTCTAATCCAGCGAAAAGTCTACCGAAATTTATTAATAAAGTTTGATTTAAAACGTAAAAGAGTCTACACAATAAGTAAACAAATTTCTTCCCAATAAAGCACAACAAAATTATCTTTTACTTTACATAATATGTACGCATTGGAAAAATGCAAGTCAATGATCCGATATGCATAAGAAAAGATACACGTTGCAGTTCTCTGGTACATATATTAAAAAAAGCAATACTTTAAGACTAAAACTTGCGCAGATACAGCAAGCCTCAAAATATATTTCAGCAACGAGATTCGTGCAAAGAAAGTTTTTGTTTTATTATATTATTTTTAAACCTATTCAAATTATAGATAGATAGATAGTCATAGACCCGCCGTGCCGATCTAATCTTATTCTGGTCTGGAACTTTCTAACAAGTCTAGAAAGTAAAAACACAAACTCCACAGCTAAAGTAACAAAAAGTGCGTTCATGCTCTAGTCAGTTGAGGCTTTGTGCAACTTTGCTAATGCTAAACTCAACAGCAACTATGAATACCTCAAGCATTAATATAATACCAAAACTCACAGACTATATCGAACTGCCCTCGCATGTTAAATACATAATGCACAACAAAATTTTTCTTTTTTTTGTGATTTTAGTTCCGGCCAAGCCCTAAAACATAATGTAATAACCAAACTAATGTGTGCGTTTGTGTGTGTCACATTTGGACTGGCTTTTAAGCCGTACAAATTAAGCTCATTGAACAACAAAAACAAGAATTGAGTTTTGGCCCGTACCTGTTGCAATTTTAAACTCTTATAAAACAAGTCGCAAATCTTAAGTTTATTTTTATTTATCAATGCTTAAAAGATTGACAGCTATAAATAATTATATAGAAATTTTATAAAAATTAACATTGCACAGAATGCCAAGGCATATTTACTAGTATTAAGTTAATAGCAATTATTCTGCAAAGTTGAAATATGTTTAATTACAGAAACTTTGTTGACTCGTGGCGGTCTACAAAAGACTTTATTAAGGTAAATACTTTTTTTCTCGAAAAGCTCTAGAGTTAAAATATAAAAGTTTTGATCAAAGTCTAGACATTAATACTTCTGTAGATTTTCGGCATAAGCAGTTAAATTCACCCAAATATTGTATGAACATCAAACAATTTATAAATCTTTACAAGGTACTACGATTTAGCCAGTAAAGTGCCTATTATAAAAAAAAAACATATATTTATTCCTCAAGTACGGAGAATTTCCACTCATGATGGATGCTATGAATTTTGCATGGCGCCGCAAAGAAGTGACTCCATAAGTAACTGGTTCTATTTTATATGATATCTATTTGAAATAATGAACCAATTTTGATGCAACTTCACACAAATGTGCTTTGTAAGCATTATGTAAAACAAAAGATCTTTGTCGAGTTGTAACTTTACACGGAACCAGGCAGGCTAAAGGCTAAATAAAATTGGTTGGCATTCACCAAAAAGTTACAAGATTTTGCAGTTTATAGCTTTCATTTACCAACAGATTGATTTTAATCTGTATCCTGTCCAAAAGTGTTTAGATTTTGGTAACTTTTGTCTTAAAATTCAAAATGTAACGAGTTTGGTTAATGTAACGAGTTTTTGTTGTACCGACTACTTGTTAAAAAAATGCAAGTACTCGTCATAAGCCTGATACTCATATAATGCATGTTCTCCTCAATTCTCATTTGTGACAGCTTAGCGTATAAAATATTGTGTGAAAATGCTTGGTTTAGTAGGAAAAATATCATAGTTTGAATATATATTGGATAATACTAGCTTTCCAAAATGTTGTGGACTATTGTTTTTTTGTATTATTCAATATTTTTTGACTTTTTTGCTAGCTGGTATTTAATTATGGTCTTAATTAGACTGGCGGACGTTTTTAGAGAATACGTTAGAATAGAATAAAAATAAAAAAAAATTTTAAAAAATGGTGGACGCTTTAAAACAATGCGCTTAATATAAAAAATACAAAAAATACAAAAAAAAATCAAAAAAAATAAAAAAATAAAAAAAATAAATAAAAAAAAATTAAAAAAAATACAAAAAAAAAATAAAAAAAATACAAAAAAAACATAAAAAAATATAAAATTAAAAAAAAAATCGATTGTGACATTTGCTGTGTGGCCTGTGGCGCCGTCCTGTTGAAACCACATATTGTCCAAGGCCGTATCATCCAATTCGCTCCAAAAATATTCGGTTATCATTGAGCGATAGCGATTCCCATTCACCGTAACGCGCCGGTGTTGACCATCACGGAAGAAGTACGGCCCAATGACGCCGCCGGCCTATAAACCACACTAAACCGTAATTTTTTCGGGATGCAATGGTGACTCATGAAGTACAGGTGGATTGCTGCCTGACCAATAACGCATATTTTGCATATAGACGAAGCCATTCAGCCAGAAATGAGCCTCATCGCTGAAGATGTTTTTTCGATGAAAATCTGGATCATTTTCAAGTTGTTGCTCAGCCCCATTCACGAACATACGACGCTTCTGGTGGTCAAGCGGCTTCAGTTCTTGCGTCAATTTTATCTTGTAAGGATGTAGGCCAAGATCTTTTCGCAAAATTCGCCACAACGACGTCACAGAGATGCCCAACGCTTGAGAACGACGTGTAAGAGACTGATTTGGGTCTTCCTCAATTAATGCGCTAGCCAATGTTCTCGACACTGTCTCACTGGCACGGGAACATTCTGTACTGTGTCTGTGGTTTCAAATTTTTCCACTAGACGCTCAATTGTTGATCCGGCAGGACAATTATGACGACCATAAATTGGACGTAGCGCTCTTAAAGTTGAGGCCACTGACTCCGAATTTCGGTAGTAAATTTTAATAATTTCGACTCGTTGTTGGATCGTATATCTTTCCATAATGAAATGGCAAACTTTACTGAAGAGAAATGTAAAGAGAGTGGAAAAAAATATGGCGTCGTTTGCTGTCCCTATCGGTCCACTTTTGTAGCGTCCCTATTGAAAAACCCGATATATATATAAAATAACAGTGAAGTTCCGAGCTGGCACCATATTATACAATGCGACTTTTTTTGTGATAAGAGATACATTCGGTACATGAAATTTCGATAGTAAACATTATCCAGATTGCTCCAGATGGATAATGTTCTTGAAGTGCCAAAAGGTAGCGTAAGACTTTAGCCAATTTCGGATATTCTATTTTGAGGCTGCAACAATGACAAATGTTCACCAATCCGCCTTAGATTATAGAAGTCAACCCGACGACGAAAAGTCTGACGAATATTTATTTTTCAAAAAATCTCATAAAAAGAAAGTCTCGAATTGCGGGATCTGGCTGACCAATGGCTATGTCCAAGACGCGATAATATGCGATAAAAGAACGTGGTATCTGGTTGGCTATAAACAACATCCAAGTAAATTCCTTCCAATTGAGCAAAAAAAAAAATGGCATACGTAAAGTCGGGCGCGGGCGAATTTGGGATACCCTGTACCACTAGCTTGCAATAAAATCCGGTTCCTTCACAAAAAACCAAAAACAGAAGAATTTTTTAGCAAACATTTTTTTTTTGACCAATCGTTCCAATGGGAGCTATATGATATAGTCAACCGATTTCAATAAAATTTGACACAGTGATTAAATACCTTAAAAAAGATCTGAATGCCGAATTTAGTTCAAATATCTTTACAAACAAATGAAACACATCGGATTTTCTATAAAAAATGGCGGACATAAAGTCGGGCGCGGACGACTTTAGGATACCCTGTACCACTAGCTTGTAATAAAGTCCGATTTCTTCACAAAAAACCAAAAACAGAAGAATTTTTAAGCAAAAAATTTTTTTTTGACCGATCGTTCCTATGGGAGCTATATGATATAGTCAACCGATTTCAATAAAATTTGACACAGAGCTTAAATACCTTAAAAAAGATATGAATGCCAAATTTATTTTAAATATCTTTACAAACAAACAAAACACATCGAATATTGTATAAAAAACGTGTTTTTGGACCGATTGGTCCTATGGGAGCTATATGATCTAGTCAAACGATTTGGATTAAATTTAGTACAGTGCTTAGGAACTATACAATACTCACGAATGTCAAATTTGGTCCCAATATCTTAACAAACAAACGAAACACAACAAATTTTGTTAAAAAATCGATTTTTTCGGAGATCGGCCCTATGGGAGCTATATGATATAGTCAACCGATTTTGTTCAAATTTGGCACATTGCTTAAGTGCTCTAAAAAATTTTCAAAAGCCAAATCTAGTTACGATATCTTTATTAAAAAACAAAATATACCGAATTTGGATTTAAAAAAGTTATTTTGGCCGACCGGCCCTATGGGTGCTATATGATATAGTCAACCGATTTTGATGAAATTTGGTACAGTACTTGGGAGCCATAAAAAACTTTGAAATACCAAAAATAGTTACGATATCTTCATGAACAAACGAATTATCTATCTAAAACCTTTTTTTTGTCGAGGTCGTCTCAAACACCCCTATGGGAGCTATATAATTTATCCCCGATATCAAAAAAAAAAAAAAACTTGTCTCCTATGGAATAATATGGGATCTAATGTGAAAGTTTGGTTACTCTAGCTCTTACCATCTCTAAGATCTAGGCGTTCAAACGGACAGACGGACAGACGGACGGACAGACGGACGGACAGACGGAGATGGGTATATCGACTTCTCTATTCACCCTTATCATATTTAAGGTAACTTGTGGGTGTCTCCAACGACTCATTCTATATGTTACGTACATTTTCGGCTTGCACAAACTTAATATACCGTACAGGGTATAATAACACTGTCCTACAAAATTGAAAAAATTAAAGAACTTTTCAAGTGACCTAGTGTACGTTGTAGGTCTTGACGAGTAGATTACGATAGTGTTTTTCAAAATTGTCTAACACCCCAAAATCGGAGTTATCGCTTAAAACCGTTTTTCGGGTACTGCGATCACTCCCACTATCACAATGTCCCTATTTTTCAACCGATTTTCGATTGCTTTACGGCTTTGGAAAGAAGAAGATTCAAGCTTTAGGATGATATACACTTGTTTATACTTCATATAAAGCAACTACGAGATTTTTTAAAAGTTATCTAAGATTTACACTTTTTTTTTCAATTTTCACACTTTGAAGTCATTTTTATATAACATTTTGTTAAAACACCTTTACTTTTTTACATTTAATCTTAAAGAAATATTAATTCCGAGTAAGAAAAGTTATAGTTTATTAAAATCGGTCGATAAATGTTTAAGTTACGACGCTTATTGTAAACAAGGAAATTTCAAATTCCATCGACAAAAAAAAAGTTTTAGATGGATAATTCGTTTGATCATGAAGATATCGTAACCAAATTTGGTATAATGCTTAAGAACTATAAAAAACTTACAAGTGCCAAATTTGGTCGCAATATTTTAAAAAACAAACGAAATACAACAAATTTTGTTAAAAAATCGATTTTTTGGAAGACAATTACTATGGGAGCTATATGATATAGTCAACCGATTTTGTTCAAATTTGGCAAATTATCCATCTAAAACTTTTTTTTTTGTCGATGGAAATTGAAATTTCCTTGTTTACAATAAGCGTCGTAACTTAAACATTTATCGACCGATTTTAATAAACTATAACTTTTCTAACTCGGAATTAATATTTCTTTAAGATTAAATGTAAAAAAGTAAAGGTGTTTTAACAAAATGTTATATAAAAATGAGTTCAAAGTGTGAAAATCGAAAAAAAAAAGTGTAAGTCTTAGATAACTTTTAAAAAATCTCGTAGTTGCTTTATATGAAGTATAAACAAGTGTATATCATCCTAAAGCTTGAATCTTCTTCCTAAGCCGTAAAGAAATCGAAAATCGGTTGAAAAATAGAGACATTGTGATAGTGGGAGTGATCGCAGTACCCGAAAAACGGTTTTTAAGCGATAACTTGCGATTTTGTGGGTGTTAGACAATTTTGAAACACACTATCGTGATCTACTCGTCAAGACCTACAACGTACACTAGGTCACTTGAAAAGTTATTTTTCACTGTTGGACAGTGTAATCAGTTAACATTGAATAGTATAGCTTTGAAAAAAATTTGGCCCTCTGATGACTTTCTGGAGGATGCTTGGGCTGTTACTGATTTTTAATTTGTTGACTGTCCCATACAAAATGCAATGAGCTTCAGAGCTGAAAATATTTTTTGACAAACATCGAACGACTTTTTTCACAATTTTTATAGCGCTCTTGAACCACTTTCAAGCGGTCAGATCTTCTAAAAAACAAAATTAAAGTTTATTAACCAAAATAGCCTATACTTTCCTGCGGCTATAATACCAAAACTTAGCCCCAACTTTAGGCCACAATTTCTTTATTAACTTAAAATGCTGCACAAAAACCAAAACTCTTGATTGTTGTTATGCAAACTGCAGTAGTAGGTTCATTGTCTTTTATTTTTGGGTTTGCATTACCTTCAAAATGGTAGTGCAATGTGGGGTACCCTTTGAACCAGTCCAAAACGCTTGGCTCCCACGAAAGAACTGCAACAGTGCAGAGAAGCTGTTACGCTTAACAGTGGCCATAGACTGCTAACATTAGCAGAGCGCTGTTAAGTGTCGAAGTTTTTTTGCGCCTGCGCAGCAACTGGCTTAACAACTTCGTACCACGCTGTGTCGTGGTGTGTGTGTGTCTGTGTGTGTTTGTGCGTAGCTGTGTACGTGTGTGTATGTGTGTTGAATGTGGCCTATCGGGTTGTTGTTATTGTTGCAAGACTGTTGCTGCCTGTTAATGTTAACCGCGATGTGTCGCCGCGTCTGTTGGCTACGCTTTTTGGCCACAAAATGAATTCAGTGCAACGGCGACTCTTGAACGGTATTGTTGGTTTAGCGGTTTGTTTTCTAATATTTATATATTTATGAATTTATTGCCCTCTCAAATCGTGTAACGCGCCTCTGAAGTTGTTGTAGTTGTAACCAAGGCAGACAACAAGAAATAGTTTAAGACAGTAACAAACAAAGTTTGCATACAAGTTGAATTTTTTTTTAAAAACATTTTGTTATAAATAAATTTATTTTTTTGGTTTTTGTTTTTTTTTTGTAACGTGCTACACATACAAACAAACGAAGCAGAAGAGCGTGCAACACACGTTAAGTGCAAATATTAAAGAAAAGTAAGCGTAACTCTGTAAAACAAAAAAAAACTGCAATGAGTAACAAATTAAAGAAAAAAAAAGAATGTGTTTGGAAAATTTGAGATGAGAAAATGTGCGCTGAAAGTAAAAACTAAAAACTGGAAATTAAACTTCAAAAAAAATATTGTATCTAAGGTTTTTACTTTCAGCTGTAGCGCCTGTTGTTGTTTTTGTTGCGGTGCAGTAGAGCAAATCTTTGAGGCTGCGCATGCGCGGTTTGTAGATTGCGAAACTGCCGCACCAACAATTTGACGGCAACCTACATTTTCTTTGAAAAGCCAAGCTAATAAATTTTCCAAATGTATCTCATAAAGTTTATAACATGCTAATATTATAAATCGCGATCAGCGCCTCAGAGAGCATCCAGAGAGTGGCAGCGAAAAAAAGACACCCAAATATACAACAACAAGTGACCGTAACGTAACAAAACGCAACGACAACTTCAGCAACAACAACACCAACAACAGCAACAACTTTAACAACAACCACAACAAGAAAAAACAACAAAAAAGCCTTGCCGCCAAACTAACAAGCGCCAAAATGCTTCCGGTAAGTTCGCAATAGATCTCGAAAAACGTTTTAAGAAAAATCATTTTGTACGCAATTAGCTTTGACTGACTGTCTGACTGGAAAACTTGCAGCTCTCCTTTGGCTCTCGCTCAGCAGCGATTTTTCAGGCCATAACGTAAATTTTTCGGTTTGGTTTTGACCAAGTTTTTCGCCAAAGAGGAAAACGTTGTCAGCATTTCCTGCGTACACATATGCCGCATTTTTTATTTGCTCCACATTTCGCCAATTTTTAGTTCACATAAATTTGAAAAAAAAAATGGGTTTTTTGTTATATCATCTGAACGTTTACAATACAATTTGGCACAAGATTTGACTCATTTTCATGCTAATTTGCTGGCCATGGTTAGGTTTCTTTCAAGGCAGGTTTTCCTGTCGGCCTTGGAATCACATTGCATTCCAACGTTTTGAAAGCGAAAGTTGCGTTTTTAGCCAAGGACAGCCTGTCGCCAAAAGGGCTTAAAAAGGCTTCCCTTTATGTTTAAGGAAGTAAAAATACAACTTTTTGTATAACTGGCTAGTGAAACTATAGCCAGTAGGCCGAAGTTATAATGCTCTAAAAAGTGAGCAAATATATTATATAAAAGCTTTGGAAAAAGTTATGTTCAAGAAGACATCTTGAAAGTTCCACCATGAACGAAAAAGTTAAATAAAAAGATATTTTAGATTGTTTTGTTAAAGAAAATTATTTAAACGTTTTTAAAATAAAGAGTTTGCACAAGTGACGTCGAAAGAAGGCTAGGTATCTGTCTAAAAAGCTCACATTTACCGATTTTCGAAAGCAACTCCTTTTTATAATTTTTCAACATAATATTGGCATTATTTTTTCGAATTATATTCAAATTTCTTGAGTTACATAGTTTTAAAAAAAGTTATTACTGCAAGAAGTTTAAATAAAATATGAATAACGTCACGCCAGCTATAAGTACTAGTAAAAAATCAACAAGAAAAGCTATGGAAAATCTAATATATGAATAAAAAAATCACAAAAACATTATTACCGAAAGTCTGTCCCAATTTGAAGAAATTGAGATTTGGTAATTTGAGTCACTTATTATTGCAAAAAGCTTAATAGAAATTTGTGTAACGTTACGCCAGATACTATGCATATATTTATTCTTAGACTTCTGTAGAACTTTATTATGCGTTTACAAATAGTCAACTAGGGATAGATAATAGAAATTTGTGTAACGTTACGCCAGATACTATGCATATATTTATTCATAGACTTCTGTAGAACTTTATTATGCGCTTACAAATAGTCATCTAGGACATAGGTAAAAATAAAGCTAGAAGAGCAATTTTGGATTAATAACTTGCTATAGTAATCAACCTTATTTTCAATCATACAAAAAAAAAGAAAGATTTTTAACGAAAGACTTCTTTAATTCGGAGAAAGTTTTAAATTTTTTAATTTTGTAATCTAAGTGAAAAGTAAACAAACTTTGTTGTAACGTAACGCCAAGTGTATAGATTTGGCAAAAGCTATATTGTTACTTATTAATATTTTGCCGTACCCGAGTCGAAGGCACCAGTAGCTAGAGCTCGTTAAATTAGTATTAAGTTTAGTATTAAATACTAGATTTAATTTGTTAAAATAAAATAAATTTTGTCATACAAACGTAACGTCACGCCAGAACCTAAGAGCCCATATGTAAACATAAATAAGAAATTTTAAACTTTACAAAAAAATGTTTGCCGCTTATCATTTTTCTGTCCCGAAACTTCTAAGAACATAGAACCCTTTAGCCCTTTTATGTATTCCCTTTTAAAATTTCTAAATTTAAAAAAATTATTTTCTAAAAATTTGAAATATTTTTTTAAATGCACTATTTGCTAGATTGAAATCTCCTCAACTTTCTTAGTCAGGAGTTTTGTAACCAAAGTTAGTATTTGAGGTTTACTTTTTTCAGCTGTTGTAGCGACTTTTATAATGATCCCAGTACAGACTCAAAAAAAAAATTATTCCTAAGAAGCGCTCCAAATTTCAGTTACAATGCCAGAGTAGTATTAGAACATGATATCAACTTTGAAGAAGCTCAGATATTTTGATTAATCCAAACCCCCAGCACACTTGTTCTAAATTCTGCGTTGCTATGACGTCATTGAGATAAATCATTACAATAAAAAAGTTTTTCCGCAATTTGCAATGATATTTTAGAAATCTATATGGTTCCAAATAGGCATAACTAAGTCCATGTAGGTGGAATTCTGTGAAATTTTGCAGTAGAGCTTAAGTATAGATGCGATAAAGAGAGGATTCTTCATTCAGAGGACTCTACACATAATATATCTCAACACCTTACAATAACATTTGGTAGAGCTAAAGGCTATTTATGAATTAAGGTGTTTGTTCAGATGTTTGTTCAGATACCTAAATTAATTCAATAAAGAGAGAACTTTTTGTTTTGAAGATTCTTCATCGCTAAAGATGTGACATCTCAAGAGGTTAAGCTGCCACCTTGAAGACTCTCTTGAAGGTCTTTCTCAACTATATAGTTGAGTATATTCTCAGCTGTAAATCTAGAAGCAATTCTTACGAAAAAAATTATTCGATTTAGAAACTACGTTAGAAATCTCGAGAAATCTCGAGAAATCAAATTGCCAGTAAGAATTTATAAAAATCATAAAAAAATCTTGGAAGATTGACAAGTGAAGAATCATCATCGATACAACGTATTAATCCAGCTATCAGGGAATTATCAAAGCAGTAGATTTCTTTTAAGAAATCGACAACAATGGTGCTAATTTTTTTTAATTTTATAATTTTTTATTAAGTATACGATGCGTTGACTTTGTTTTACAAGCGGCCTAAAGAAGTTAGTATGCTCAACGGCAACTTAGCAAAAAGCATACAAATATCTAGTTATATTTGGGCTTAAGCTTGTAGACTTGATTTTGCCCAAAAAACCGTACAAAAGTCAAGATACATCCAAATAGCAACAATAAAAAATGTTGTTCAATAGCTTGTCAACCCCAAAGACGGCAGCATTCTACAACTGGTTTCGATTTTCTTATTTTATTCTTTTGTTCTTTTATTTTTTATAAATACATTAATATGGAGACTTCTTCGTTCTTTTATTATTCATATTGGATTAGTTAATTTCGTTTTCGTTTGAATCATTTTGCATTAATGCGTTAAATTAATTTGCGCAGCAATAACAACGCAATCCTAAAAGCCACAAAGGAAAAATAAAGACTAAGCCGGACAATCAACTAACTGAAATTCTAGATGAGTTGCAAACTTGAAGTCATAAAAATTGTTACTTTCAATATGATTGCATAATTAATATCTAAATATAATTAAAATTCTTTATAGTATTTATCACCGCTGATTAGTTGCCATGGCGGTTTCCATATCTTGATCTTCCTAATGGCTTGGAGTTAATCATAGTGTGAATAGCTTGGAATACTTTGTACGCCTTGGAAAAAATTATAATCGCTGTATAGATATTGATTTTTAATATAACTTTTATAAAGCAGAAAAGGTGAAACAAAAGGGGGGTTTTTTCTAAATCTTTTTTGTCTCGAATGGTCAGAGTCGGGAACAGAAGACGATCCTGTAGGCAACTGTGCTTTTGAACACATTCTTTATTAGCTAATACCAAAAGATGACAAACTCTTTGAATTCCTATCTCAAGATGACGTTCCAGTAGGTGCTTACCAATTGATATCAAATCTTCATTCGTTATCTTTATTCTACTTCTTCACCGAATTCCTTCAAAAACCGGCAAGACAGTAGCTCTTTGATCCACATGCCGGGCATATCCCCGAGCCGAGTCATTAATTATAATCTGCTGTCCTATGTCGAGATATTCGCAAAGTCTTTGGATTATTTTCTTACACATCTTAATTCTTCTAAGATGTTGTCTTCTGTCTTAATCAAAAATTTGAATAAATCGATTGTTGTCTTCCCAAGATCTCTTTTCCGCAAGTTGAGTATCCTAAAAGCCAATTTTTTAGGAATTACTGGTTTATCATTATCTATTTTGGTATCACTTGCATTTGAAATTTATACAGGTTTTCCTTCAAGATAGATGAATATATTTCTAGTTGACTAATCTCATTCATATAACAAACCCTTCTATAAACTTAACCGTAGATCTTAAAGTAATTTGCCTCATTTTATTAAAGAAAAATTGGTTTATGATAGTGCTAAGATCCCCCGAAATTCTTGGCATTCTGAAGCCATCGGCTATGTTAGACTGTACCAAATCTGTTAAAGATTTCTTAATTATAATTGCAGCCTTCTCAACAACAATATGGGCTTCCTAAGTATAGCGTGCTTTTTTGTAACTAACAAAATTTTTCGTCAAATCGGTGATTTTTTTGGTATTGCGTTTTTTCACTAATTTGTAGATATTTTTTTATTAATACCAAGATATTTAATTTACTAGAGTAGAACATAAAAGCCGTTTTTCAATACTAAACTACGACAGTCAGTGGCGGACCCACGAGGGGGGTTTTCGGATTCGGACCCCCCTTCGGGATCAGAAAACACAAACAAAAAAATTTTTCACAATTTTTTTTTTGCTTTACACTTACAATTTTTCTCTGGAGCCCCCCTTACCAAAATCCTGGATCCGCCCCTGACGACAGTACTATTTTAATAAATTTTAGACTCGTTACTCATCTAGTAAATAATCATAGAAAGCTCGTCTAAAAGACGAATTTTTACCAAAAAAAACCAAAACCATGCATATGGTATATTCGCGTCTGAGACATCGGCGAGCCTTAGAGAGTGCTACAGATACTAAATTTTAACAAATGAGCACCTAACTTGTCAAAGATAAAATTTATTCAACTGAATTCGATATCTGCTTAGCTAAAGTAACTAGATTTCAGCCATAAAATCTCTTAAATTTTCCAAGTTTTTTATGCGAGTTTGGGAAAATTTTTATATTTCAATAAAATCTTGTCAACTAAGTCCTAAAAATTTATGAATTTTCCGCCCGTTTGCTTTTTATAACTCCATTATAATTGCACTTCAAAAAATACTCATTAAAATTCAGCACAAAATTTCGATTTCATTATTTGCCTTAATCCTAAAAGTTTTATCCCAACTATTTAAAAACTGTTACCGTTTGTCTTATAGTTTCTTTAAACGTGTCTGCATTGCTTCCTTATTTTTATTTTTTATTTATTTTATTTCACATTTTGCTTACATAATACTCTAATTTGGCAATTTCGAATTGATTTTATTAACACCTTGCAGCGTGCAATTCCCATGCTAATCAACACTGACGATAAAAACTAACTTTCAAGCACGATTCAAAACTTAATCAACTCAAATCAAAGAGAAAAAATAAAAAATTAAAAATAAAAAGAGAAAAAAACATTTGCTGCATATTAAAACTAAATAAATAGTAATGGTTATAAAATTAAACACATGCTGTGCATTAAAATGGCACAAAAACAATCATTAAAAAAATAATGCATAAATATGCAACATACTGACTAGTAGATACTCTACTGACTGCTTGTTAAATTTAATTTGAGTTACTTTTTTATATTTTTTTTAAAGGTTTGGAACGAATATTTAATTGTGGAAATTATGTTAAAATTTGTTAGACAAAATATTTGGTTTTTAATACTAAATAAAACGAATTTTTAATTTTATTAAGGGTATTTCGGTTGGTAATTTTTATAAAAAAGAAACGTTTTGCATGGGATATGACTTAAGTTTTAACTATGGAGATTTTGTTTTGAATTTTTGTTTGATTTTTGTCCTGTCAGCCTTTTTACATTGGCTGAGTTTATTGAAATTAAGTCTACTTGTTATGTACCTTATTTATATCAAATCTTTTGCTTATTATCCGAGTATAGATTGTATATTTAACAAAGCCCCGAAACTAAAGTTAAGTTCTAAAATTCAGGTCGAGTTTTAACATTGCTAATAAAAGGAAAAGGGGAGTTTTCGTATTATTATTTAAATTATTTATCTCTAAATGACCCACATTACTATTGATGATCAATTTTCAACTATTTCACATAGAGTATACATATATAGGTAATATTACCAAATGTCTCCTACTTTTTTCCTTCTACTATTTTTCAACATTACTTATAACGGGTGATTCATTAAGACCTTTTTTTTAATGATTTGGCAAATCCAAATTTTAAAGGAATGATGGGATCTTTATTTATGATTTCGAAAGGATATTTTATGGCATTTATTTTTTAAAAATAATCTCGTTCAAATGGTCCATCCTGAAGGTCCAATTTTCCATGACTCGTTCAAGCATTTCCACTGGTATTTGGCCAATAGCACGAGTAATGTTGGCTTCCAAGGCTTCAATCATTGCTGGTTTGTCCACGTAAGCTGTTGACTTTACGTAACCCCAAAGAAAAAAGTCGAGCGGTGTGATATCGCACGATCTTGGCGGCCAAGGTACGGGTCCCGTACGTGAAATTAATCTCTCACCAAATTGACCTCGCAATAGAGCCATTGTTTCATTGGCAATGTGAACCGGAGCGTCATCCTGTTGGAACCAAATGTCGTCGAAATCACGGGCAACAATTTCAGACAGCAAAAAGTCCGTTAACATGGTCCGATAACGTACGCCATTGATGGTAACGTTCGCACCTTGCTCATTTTTAAAAAAATACGGACAATCATTGGCCACTAGCCCACAGACCGCACCAAACCTTCGTTTTTCTTGGATATAATGGCAGCTGGTGAACCTCTTCGGGTTGATCTTCTCCCCGAATACGGCGATTTTGCTTATTCACGAAACCGTGGAGTCAAAAGTGGGCCTCATCACTGAACAAAATTTTGGTCGAAAACAACAGATTTTCATCGATCTTACCAATAGCCCATTCACTAAAACGGCAACGTGCAGGTAGATCATTCGGCTTTCCATGATGATTTGCCAATGAATACTGAACAACTTTGCCTTTGACAGCTGTCATGGATCACGCGTGATCCACACGAAAATCACTATTGAAAAAAAAGGGCTTAATGAATCGCCCTTTATAAGACGATATTAATCATGGCTTTTATCAATCTTTACAACAATTTCATAAATATTCACAAAAAATAAGCGCTTAGTTCATAAAATCACAAAAGCGCCCTCTGGCAGCGTTCAGAAAAAAATGTCGAAAATAGATTCCTCGACCCCTAAAATTCCCTTATACACATTTGGCTAGAGAAAACAAAAAATTTTTTGCTTTTTAAATGGAGTACAACCCATTTTACAAATATTTTGTGAGAAAACTTAATTTCAAGAAGTTGCCAACTCGAAATTTATTAACCTTAATTTCTTCGTCATCTTTCTTGAAATATTCCCTAGAATTAGAATTGCAAAAAATGAGACCCACCGTAATAATAAATATATAATATATAAAAAATATATGTTCAAATGGATGGGGCAGTGCAGAGATTTTAATTGAAACAATTTGGAGTGGACTGAAGAAACTCTAGTGTGGGCAATGCGACCCCCTGAAAGCTAGTGAACAACTAGGGTAGAGATTGGGCAGTCCTTATTAAAGGGTCTTCCGGGTATCCAACTTATAAGCGTTGCGTCTTAAAATCGAATTTCATGTTTTTTGGTTTCAAGCAAGACCCAAATTCGATATGTAGACGTGAATCAAAAAGCAGAGAAGCACCAAAAAAACTCCACAAAAAAATCTTTGTATCTTAATTCAACAGATTTGATTTTCTGACTGTAAATTTAAATTCATTTTATTGACCGACCTTTTAAAAAAATATATAAAAGAATTGTGTTTTTTTTTTCATTTTTAAAAAGCAATTACTTTTTAAGGACAGTAAAGATTAATGTAATTTTTCTGCATCTTCAAAACAGCAAATCGAAATCGAATATTTATTAGATTTTTTGTGATATTGGCGAATATGATATAAAAGAAGCATCTTTATAGTAAAAATTATTTTTACATTCAAATTTTTTGGATAAAAAATTTTAAATTTAATGTTCGCGATTAACTTTTATTAAATATACGGTTACATAATAATTTTTTTATTGTAAATTTTGATGCTGGGCTGCGCCTAACCGAAATATATTCAAGCGGACCTGAGCTTGACGTCGACTTATTGTTTCGTGTTTATGACGAGCCGGGCCTTAAAAATGCGATCCGCACCCACCTTAAAGTAGAGCATAAGACGCACCTTCTAACAAAATCTAATGCACTAAGTTCTTTTGATCTTTTGAGCAACGCCAGGAAGAAAGGGATTGCCTACAAATTTTGTATACTCTTTATCTTAAGCTAGAAAGAGTATATTTAGTTTGTGCAAGTAAAATGGCGAAGGAAATGTTGAAGGCCCCCAAAATCAGCTTGAACAGGGAACTCCACTAAGCCATTAAAGTCATTCGATTGTATGGTCGATGAAATCTCAGAGGTGATAATAGCTAGATCAAGCAAATTTTCGAGTAGATTTCTTTTTATGTTCCGTGAAAAAAGTTAATTTTGAGGGGTGCCGCAGAAAACCAAGTCGATTTCAATTCCAATTCTTGGTGCCACAGACATGGCTAACAAGGGTTTTAAAAAAACCAATTCGAATCAATTTCGATACAATTCCAATTCTTGGTGCCACATACATGACTATGAGCGGTTTTAAAACCGTTGTTAGCCATGTCTGTGGCACCAAGAATTGCAATTGCATCGAAATTGAATCGAATTGGTTTTCTGTGGCACCCCTGTTGAATTTTTTGATTTTCGTGATTCTTCATATAGCTCCCATAATAGGTATTAGTAGTACCCCAAAAGCAAATCGAAGGTTTTAAAGCCTTAATAATTTTTATCAGCAGATATCATGTAAAAAATTGTAGCTTCTAAAGCTTTTTTTAATCAAAATTAATTGATTTTACATAAATCGTCTTGACGGGGGTTCTTCACTTCGAAGACTATATATGAGCTCGCAAAAGATTTTCAACCCATTTTTCGATCTTCTGAGGGGATCCTTATGGAGCCGCCACTGATATATATCAGATTTTATTTACAAATTTTGAAACTTCTGGATATTTTTTTTTAATCAAAATTTGACTGATTTTAGACTCTAGGACTAGGTCTTGGCGGGGATTCTTCACTTCAAAGAATATGTATATATGAGCTCGCAAAAGACTTTCAACCCGTTTTTTGGGCTTTTGAAGGGATCCTAATGGATCCGTCACTGATATATATAAGATTTTATTAAACAAATTTTGGAGCTTCTAGAGCTTTTTTATCAAAATTATTGTTTGTTTGCTGCTGACGAATAGTTGGTAATCGAATGAAGGCTTGACAGTAGAAGATTAAAATTTTCTTTAATTGTTCAGTTTAGACTATAGCTGGGTGACTCTTCAGCCTGCGTATGCATCTGAATCTGAATGCAGTGTATCCATACAGGCTTGATTTTTGTTTGAAGTCACTGCTTAGTTCGGACCAAGTTCCGATGAGATCCGTCTTGCATATAACCTTATTGATTTATTTTATCTCCCTTTTTTCTAAACTTCACCTTCTAGTTCTCACAGACCATATCTAATATTTGCAACAACTCACTATACTCAATACTCTTTTTTTACAGTGTATAAAATATGGCAAAATAAAGTGAAGTAAAGTTTACTCATCATATCTGACATGTGGCTTAATTATTTTTCAAAAAACTATATTTTAGCCATGTTTTAGACTAATTTGAAAACTGTTAACATCCGCTTGGGGAGCGTCCCACGCAGCAAACTGCTTAAGGCAGGTTAATTAAAGTCGGCGGAGCTCTTGAGCAGGGCACGCATAGGCATATTAAACAGATCTATATCTGGCTTTTGAGTGATGTGTGTGCGTGTATCTGTGTGAGCTGTGAGCAACTGCGTGCAGCTGCGTGTTACTTGCGCGTATCTGTAAGATACTTTTGAAGTTTCTGTTGCGTTACTCATGCGTTGTTTTACAAAAACAAAATCTTTTTTTTTTTTACTCGAGTATCATGCAAATTTGTTGTTGTTTTTGTTGTAGCGTTGCGCATGCGCAAAAAACTTGTTTGGCTTTTGTACAATTTTGGTTAGATTCGTTTTGTCTTTTTTTATATTTTTGGGTTATTTTTGTAGATACATTTTATATATTCGTATTTTTTGATTCAAGAGTTAAGATCTATGGCAGCTTACAATTTTTTGGCGTTTAAACAAGTTTGCTGCGCATCTATATTAATGTATCTATGAGTGTATGGGTTTCTTTTCTTTTTTTGTTGCGACAAGTGTTGCCAGAGTCAGCGCCTTGGTCAACCTTTTATTTATTTATCATAGTATAATATTATTATTTTTTTGCTCATCTTTAAGCTTACTTTTGATGCCGTTGATGAGATGTTGATGTCACTTTTAAAATATTTTCGCTTTGCCATAATTATTGAGCTATGCTTTATTATTATGATTCGATATTTCAAATTATTTTGATTGTTACATGGATAGATTGTCTTGGCCGCTAGCATGGAGAAATTATAAAGATATATGGCCAACACATTACGTATTACGTATACGCCACCGGGCAACGCATTTTGTTCACAACACATAATCATTCTGTTTATGTGGCCATTATAAAAAAAAAAAAACGAACTACCCAACATTTGTAGAAAAACCAGATAGTAGAGTTTAATTTTCAACACCAAAGTCTAAATTTCCTTGTTTATTGGCAATTTGTTTTTTCTTTATGTAATGTCTAAATTTTGCTGTTTTTCGGATAAATATTTGACTATTTTTAAGCCAAGTTTTAAAATTGGTAGTTACGTGCATCGAAAAAGCTATATTTTTAGATTCTTGAGAACTCCACGCTTGAAATAAGATTATCTTTAGGGCTCTTTGCTTTTATTTTCGATCTTTAATTTTCTATATTTTTTTAAAAGCGATTTCTCTAATTTTTAAGGTTGCTTCTAGTAATTCTTCTAGTAAGAAAAGTAATCCAAATCTTTCTCGAGTGCTGACCCAAACCAGTTCTCTGAGATCGTATTAATTGTAGGAACGTCGGAGATGCACATACCTCAAGATTATGGTAACCTTGCAGGGGTCGAAACCCCTTAGTTTTTTAAAGAAAGTGTTTAAAGTAAAAATTTTCACTTTTGCTCTCAAAATTAAAATGTTTTCTGGAGATTGTTAAGAATGAATCTTCAGATTTGGAACACATTGAAAAGACAGCTCCCATGGCTCAAGATTATGATAACCATGCTGGGGTCGAAGCCCCTTAGCCTTTGAACGAAAGTGTTTAAATGAAAAATATTGACTTTTGCTCTCAAAATTAAAATGTTTTCTCGAAATTGTTAAGAATAAATCTTCTGATTTGAAACCAACTGAGAAGGCAGCTGCAATAATTGAGATGGCTTCTTTGTGCTTTGGCCACCTCTAAGTTCCCAGTACCCACATAATAATAGTGTCAAATAAATACTAAATTAAAAGACAATAAGCGCAAGCTGGCTATAAATGTTGGTTTTGTGAAAATATGTGAAACTTTCGAAGATACAATAGAATGAAGTTTGATCATGTCTCAAGACATTCAAGGTCAAATGTGACCGAAATCGATGCGCTGCAAATAAAATTTGTTCAGGTTCTTGAAAATATTTTATTCATTTAATCATTTTTTACAGCGTAGAATTCTGAACAAAATCCAACTGCATTAATATAATCTGCAGATAAGCTTCTTTGTTGGTATATATATATATTTTTTTTTAAAAGGTTTCCTCACAGAGAGGTGAGGTACTGCGACCAAAAGGTCTTTTGTACCATACCCTTAAGTTAAAGCAAAAGACTTTCCTCTTTCCGCATGAATAGCAGTAGGTCTTTTGTTGGTATTGACCTAAGTTTGAAGGGACTAATCCGTTCCTTTCCCATGTAACAGGCTCCGTCCCATACCAGCGCTGGGCAGTCACATAGAATATGTCTGGTCGTTTCATCGTCTTCTAGAGACGACAGAGCCTGCACTCTGAATAGACCGATAGGCCAATTTTCAGTAGATGGTATCTAACAGTGTGGTGGCCAGATAGGTAAGCTACCACGAGCTTTATGTCCTCTCTGCCAAGACCTTTTCTCTTGATCACATCCAGAGGTTTGACAAGCACTTTTGCTTGACGAAGCCCCAGAAGGGAGAACCAGTATCTCCAATGTTCTCCTGCGGCCCATTTGTTTATCATGATTTTGATTGTGGACCAACTAAAACCACAAAACGGCGCAGGAGATGTAGTCAGGGTGTAGGCACCCTGTCGTGCTAGATCGTCAGCCATCGTGTTACCATCCACTCCCGAGGCACTCAACATAGCATGACTTTGTTCCGGGTGGACAGGGTTTGGAGGTAGTTATGGCAGGACGCTCCAGGATGACAATGCCCTAGTAGCAGCTTGGCTATCTGAAAAAATGCATATGTTTGCTCCCCTAGTTCCCTTGAGAAGGATACTAAGGACGCAGACCTGAAAGACGCTGGGCCAGATGCTCATTGCGGTAGAGATTCTGGTGATGGGTCCAACAATTCCATCACCTACACCCTGCTCAGTTTTGGACCCATCCGTGAACCATTGTGTCCACCGGGAGTTTCCACAGGGGCTGCCATCAGCCTAAGTCTCCCGACTTGGGAGAAGAGATCTAAATTTCTTGTTAAGAAAAAGTTCCGTAATCATAAGATCTGATCTAGAGCAGATCGATACGTAAGGAAGGGAATATATACATAAGTGCGGCATGACCAGTGTCACTTGCTAAGAGTCCAGATGTGATCTGGATACGTAGTAGACTCTGTTGTTGGTTTATACTATATATCAATCCATATCTACACTGAGAAAAATTAAACAAAAAATTCCAACTCAAAAGTGAGCGTATTGAATTTAACATAAGTGCTACAATAGAAATTTTTCTTTAGGAGATTATACATATAGAAATTATAGATAGAAATCCCTAACTGGAGAATGTCTAGAATGATTTTAAGAGTAATTGCGCTTGACTATAGTTAGCTTTTAAGTGATAAGTACCTACTTGAGGGTGTTTAGCATAATTTTAAGCAAAAGTGCCCTTAGAGAATATTCTCTTCTCCTTGTGAAAATATTGTCTTAAATTTCCACCTATGGATATTTAACCGAGCTTAGAAAGCGAAAAAGGAAACGAACAAATTTTGATTCCTTTCGTTTTAACTGTTCCCTATTTCACATGTTTTACTATCTTTTTCTTCTCATATTTCCCTTACTCTTTCTTAGCAGAGCTCTACACCTTGAGATTAAAATTACACACGCAGCGCTTCCGACAAGGGAAATTTTGTATGCAAGACATGAACCAATTTTTATGCAAAATATTTGTGTATGCAAGCATATATATGTTGAAAAAAATATTTAAAAATAATTATCAAATAGTATCGAACTTAAAATTGGTATAAATAGAATCTAAGACTATCAAAGAATATTTAAAAAATGATTTTATATATTTATTAATTTATCTTGCAACAATAAAGTCGAATTCAAATCACACAAAAAATACGTTTTCATAAAATAAAATGTTCGCATTCATTTTCTTATGAATAAGGGTAAGAAATCCTAACATTGACCAAGATCAACTCTTGTTTTCTGAGTGTATGAGAATATATACATATATATATATATATACTTGTATATAGCTGCTGCAGGAGTATATAACACACCATAATCAAAAATGCACAATACAGAGAAGAAGAAAAAAAAAAACTACACAGATATTGCATTAATGCAATGCAAGCGGAAATGAGATGTGCTGCATTAATTGCATTGAACCAAGCTGAAGGCGCCATATTTTGTATGCAACGTTGCATCCATTCACTTATGTACTGTGCACATGCTGCTGTACATATGTATGTCACACACTATGTACATAAACACACCCTAGATGTGTGTTGTTGTTGTGCTGTCAAGGGCCGCGGGCGTAAAATTGCAAATTCATGCAAGCTTAGTGAATGATGCGCCAACGCATAAAGCCATTGTTTTTAATGTATCTGTATCTGCAGCTATTGTTGTTGTTGTTGTTGGTGTATCTCTTGTAGCTGTGTTGCACCCACAATAATCAGCTAGCAATGACAATGAACTCTGAGTCAGTCAACAGCTTAACTTTGACCAAATTACTACAAAAGATACTTAGACATGCTTACAGATACTTTTGTAGCTAGTAGATGCTTAGTACAGACCTTCATAGCTGCTGGGCAGCTATATAGCCCTGAGTTTAATATTTTTGATATTTGCAATTTGCATTTTTTGACAAAATTGTGAAACTGACACCTAAAACAATCAAAAATAAAAATATAAATATGTGAATGCCTTTGGTAAGAAGTTTGACGCACGCGCCAATCTGACCGAGCTTTGGCCTTTTGGCATTTAAGCCAAAAAGAAAAATATTGACACCGCGGCTTGACTTGGTCATTAAGTACCGGTTTGGTCATTATAACAAACTGCTTGAAATTCCAATGTGAATTTGAAACATTTTAAGCAGTCGCATCAGCTGCAATGCATGATGCTTTGTAATTGTATCTGCAAGATACACACATCCAGACAAACACACTCTCACACACACACTGGCATGCCAGACTTGTTGGAATCATTGCAAAATGCTTTCGGTTACGTATGCGGTAGAAATTGAACAGTAGCAAAAGTCAGCAGACAGCAGAGAAGCGACGGTCTGGCAGAGATACACAGATACACAGATAGACAGACAGACAGACGGTTGGACGGCTGGACGAGTAGACGGTTAGACAGCTGTACTAAGAGTTACAGATACAGATATTACCAATACAAACGCAACATGCAGATACACAAAGCAGTTTTAATGTCGTCGTCGTCGTCGTAGTATGATTCAATTCCAATTCCAAGCCCTGCCAGTTGCAACAACAACTGTCTCTACTAGTCTATCCCTCTTGTTGGTTGGTTACTCTTTGATTTAACATAGGTTTGGGGTTTTTATTTTTTGGGAGGGTGTCTTTTTTGGGGCTTTCGACTTTTTATGCCCTGCCAAATCATTAACACTTTGTTGCACCGGTTGCTTTTGATATTTGAGTAGCTTTTTGGCCCACACTGTGGCTCTGTGGGGCTAGCTGGGGTTAAGCCGGCAGCTGATGTGTCATGGCTTCTGGCACATGTCTTCCACTTGCATCATAAAACTTTGTTTCCAACATTTTACAGACAGCAAGTGCATCAAAATGGTTGCCATCTGATGGAGATACTCGTACGTCGTTTCAGGGACACTCCGGCTAAAAGTTTAGCTAGTTTTAAGAACTTATGGCTGAGAATTAAAAGTTTGGCTTATAGCATGTTATTTATGCTGGTGGTATTAAGAGAATTGCCGAATAATCACAATGTGGCTTTTTATGACGCATATGACGCATATGACACACTATGACAAAGCCTCTTGGGCTTTAATTTGCTAAGTATTAAATTATTTATTAATTATGGGCAAATTATGCAAGCAAAAAAATATAAAAGATTTTCTGAGGCTACAATTTTCTGGGTTAACAGCTCTTAGCAGTTGATTTGGAAAATTCCCCAAAATGGTGGGACTTTTTGTGGAAATAATTCCTTTTAGAGGTTAAACAAATTGAAATTAATTAGCTGGGCTTTATATTATGGTTTTTATAATATGCTCTTATAATATGCTCTTTATAATATTCTCTAAAAGGAAGTATTTACACAAAAAAGTCCCACCATGAATAAAAAATGTAAAAAAAAAAATAAAATTATGTTTTATTTTTAATATGTTTATGCTTAAAACTCTTTTATATAACAACTTATATATTAAAAGATTTGCCCAATTCAAAGAAATTTGTCATTTTCTACACCAAGTCTATTTTCTGTAACGTAACGCCATGCCCAGTTTTGCTTGCCTCTTTCAATAGTTAAAACCTATAGCTATCATTTTTTTTTAAATAATAAAAAATACAATCTTTTCTCTTTTTTGTAATGTATTATCACACAAACGTAACGTCACGCCAAAAATAATGCGCCCAGCCATTTTACATATTTTTTTAGGTAGACAAAAAATAAGAAAAATGCACAAAAAAGGGGCATCCGAAAACGCATTTAATTAATTTTATTTTCCAAAAGAACAGCTCCAATGATAAAAAAATAAAATTAAATATAAAAAAATTACATTTTGAGCATTCTTGATTTTAATTCTTTAAGTAAGAGCAAAAGTTCTTAAGACCAGCTCGTACTTCTTTAAATAAGGCTAAATAACCTTGAAAAAAGATTTTACTTCTTCAATTTAAAAAAAAAATTAAAAAGAAAGGTTTTTATATTAAAAATAAGAACGAAAATTTCGATTGCATGACCAAAAATTGTGAAATTCCTCAAATTAAAATTAGATTTAAAGTATTGATTTAATTTTTAAAATGTATTAATATTAAAATTTTTATTTTAAAACAAAGATAAATATTACTTAAATAAGACCAAACATTCTTAAAACTTGGACAACATCAAGCAAAACAAATTCTTTAACTTCCTTCTAAAACGAAAATAATATTTTAACTTATTTCAAGTTTTTCAAATATTTTTTTTTTAAGTTAGTAAAAAATCCCAAAAACAATTTTGTCACTATTTGAAATCTTACCTTTAACATTTTAATCGTTAAGATTTTTGGGTATAAAAATCTGTACATCCATTCTGAAAATAAAAAAAAAGTAGTTTTAAAATTAGTCAAAAAGATGGGTTTTTAAAATTATTCAAAAACCCAAATTAATTTTTTTTTTAAATTTAAAGTTTACGTTTCTTGCTTTATTGTCAATAAAAAAGATTATCGAAAACATAAAAAAAAGTAATATACAACTTTAAAAATAATTATTTTTATTGGTCTTAAAAGCCGACTTCATTCTAGAAATAAGAACAAGGCTTTATATTGAAAACATCATCAAATAATTTTTTCACCTAAATGTTTTCAAAGATGGCTTTCGAAGATGTTTCGCCACCGTAGCTTTCGTTATATGCTAATAATTTTAACCTCACCGATGTTTCAAAAAATAGTTTCTTAAACTTTTCTAGTTTTACAATAAAACAGAATTTTTAGAATGTCTAATATTATGAAGCTCTTCTAGGTGTTACTAAGCTTGACCTTTATGTAGATTCGAATGTACCCATTGTAACGCCTGCGCAAAAGTGTGGAGTGTCTTTGACTTGTCTCAGGTTCCTCAAGACCAAAACCATAAACATTTATTTATAATGTAAAGCATGCATTCCTAAGATAATAAATCTTAAGATGTCTTTGATTTAAAGTATTTACAAATTTTTCTCTAAAAAGTTATCTTAATTAATAGCCTCTACCGCTTTGTTTTATTTCTTATTATATCATCTCAAATTCTTATCTCTTCAAATAGTTTTGTAACAGAAACCTTTTAAGATGATCGCTTACATAAGCTCAGTTTCCAAGACTTCCCTTGACTATAGGTCAAGATCTTTACAGACATAAAAACAACAACTTTTTATTAGATCTCTTGACCCAAATCTCTTTGAGTTCCAACAATGTTTTTTTAATGAGTTTTTAAACGTTTTCTTTCATAAAACTCCTTTTGATATGCAGCAAGTTCATCAAGAGACTGCAAAAAAAAAGATGAAAAAATGAACATCATAAATCATGAGATGAAAAAATAAAGTCTCATTAGTTCTGTTAATAATAATGAAGACTTACAAATTTTTGGCTATGGAAAGGTTTTTAGAGCTTATGAGTTTGAAAAGTTTTGGCTCAATTAAGTCTACAATCAAATTGTAAGCCAAGGTTCTCAGCTAGCCAAATAAATAAAAATTCTCATAAAAAAACATAAAATTCTCATGAGTAGTGGCAATAATTTACGTTTGGACCAACTTAAGTGCTACTAATGGGAACCAACTACGTTGAAGTAGCTCAAAAGATACATATATTAGATAAAGTTAGTTTATCTAATATTATTAGCGTTTTTTGTGTAGTCTGTGCATTTTGTGAAATCCATCTTAAAATCTCAAAACCTTGGATATAAAATTTATGCATATAAAATCATCTTCTTCATCTGTCAATAGCGACAATATCTGATTTCTTATAATGCTTTATTTAGCTGTCATATCTAAATGATATTATTATAAATATTAGTCAAGTTTTATTATCTATTGTACACCATTATTAACCAAGTATTATGTCCGTTTGAAGCGCTTAAGCCGAGAGATGTCACCCTTGGTGACAACCTCCAGACTTAGCCGCTGGTCACACTGTACATATTACGTGATTTACTTTTCATTTTTTTTCTTTTTTTGTGTGTAACTGTAAATGAACAGCTCTGATTAGTGTTTTTTTTTATGTATCGGTTATATGGCTGCCGCTGGCTTGAAGGTCAACTTGTTTTGCAGCGCTAAGTAAAGCAAAACCAAGCTATAAATTAATTTATTAAGCAAAGTAAAGAGCAGAAAAAAAAATAAAAATATAATATTAAAACCCATGCCAAATTGCTTTTGCTGGCATATAAACTTGTTTGCAAGTTGGCAACAAATAACATTGCATTTACTGGAATTCCTAAGACTGGAACTGACCCCGAAATCGCTTTGAAAAGAATGTGTTACAAATAAATAAACCGAACGATCGTACAATAGAATGAAAAAATAAAAAAACAATATGCACCTGTAATTTATGAATGGCTAAGCTATGGGAAAGAGCAGCAAAAAACAAAAGAGAGGCTTAGCATAGAGAGAGCAGTTAAGAGAGAGTGCGCCCTTTTTTGGAGCTCGCACGTTCCGAAAGAGAGGAGCGACATGGTATAATAATTACAGGTAGTGCAATGCTGCAGCCTGTTACCCAAATTTTAGTAAGAGCAAGAAAAAAGAGAGAGGGAGAGAAAGACCGCGTACCCAACCCTCGCTTACGAAACTAAAATTTGGTAAACATCAGTAAGAGGCTTCGGTAGCAGTATTATACCTGGTATTAAACCATGGCTTCAGAGCAGGATTTCACTTTCTCTTGTATTTTTCAACTCATTGGCTACAGCTTTGAGAGATAAAAGCTTGATGCGTGTGGCCTCTATGTGATCTCAAGTTGCTTCATATTCTTAAAGATTGATTTCAATTTCATAGTATGCCAGCTACCTTCGGCTGTATTTTTATAGAAGCAAAAGGAGATCTACTTGAGGAGAAGACGACACAACGTCTGTATGCTACCTGGTATTATATTATATAATATTATACCATGGCTTCAGAGCAGGATTTCACTCTTTCTTGTAGTTTTTGAACTCATTGGCTTCAGCTTTGAGGGATGTAAGCTCAATCCGAGTGGCCTTTCTGTGATGTGCTCCATATTCTTAAATATTGGTTTATGAAATGGAATGCTGGCTAGCTTCGGCTGTATTTTTGTAGAAGAAGCAGGAGATCTGCTTAGTGAAAAGACGACACAACGTCTGAGAAAAGTAGCTAGTAACATCGATCTTATATCGATGCATTGACATTTTTTATTCTTTTACAATCATAGATATTTTCATTTCGAGTTTCGATTATCGAAAAATACCTCTGTATACCTGCAACATCCACAAAAAGCGAGCGCATGCTTAGAACGGCTGGCTTCGCTTAAATCAAAAAAACGTTGACATGATTTTATTTAATAATCATAATGAATGGATCTCAAATTAGTTTAAAAATTATGAGACTACAATTCTAGCTGGAACAGAACATTTTTTTTTATAGCTCACAGTCTTACAAAATAAAGTGTTGAAAACTTTACATGAGACAGAAAAAAGGTTATACAAAAATAGAAATTGGTGTAGACTTAACAGGTGACAGAGGCACCCTTATGGACTTCGGGCAGCTGAATCCAAAGTCCAAAAAACCCCCCAATCCAATGGTTCTTAGATAATATCCAAATTATCTCGTTTTATGGGATTTTTTTGTGGTTATCCATAACCCATGTGTGAATGATTTTTTGGGATTCGGCTGCTCAAAGTCCATAGAGGATTTCTCTGTCACCTGTTAAGTTTACACCATTTTCTTTTTTTGTAAAACCCATTGAATTGTTATTTATTATTTCTTTACTTATTTTTCCATGAAATGTAATTAATTTTGAAATGCATATTATAAAAATATAGTTATCTCTTGGATTGTTAATTCAATTATTATTTTATTATTTGAAAATACTTATATAACCAAACCCACTCTGAACTAATTTAGCCGCCACGTGAGCTTCGATGTATCAAAATAGCGATGTATCGAAGTTACAAAATATCCAAAAAAACGATGTTGGCCAACATCAGGGGACACCATAAACAATCTGAGCGGGAAATATGAGGGTAGATTAGAAACCTATCGAAATTTGTGACCTGTTCTCTAGCAGGTCATAGGCTAAAAGACTGCACCCTTTAGATGTAAAGCAAATAAAAATGCAGTAAAAAAATTTTTTATTTAAAATTTAGAGACTTCACAGTATTTTGTAAATCAAAATAATTTAACTATTGGATTATAGCCTTAATTTAAAGTATGCTGATTGCCCATAAATAATAAAAAACAAAAAAGGACTTGACAAATGCAGAAAAGTTGCGTTACTGCTGACGTCATAACTACCATATGAGTAAAGCTAGCATGGATGGTGTAGATACCGTTCCCGACAATAATGCGGATACGATTTAAGCAAGAAGTTCTACCTTAGCTTCGTACCAACGTAGGATGCAGAACTAGCCAGTTTCAACTGGCCACTTTTTTTTTAGAGGTAATAGGTAATCCATGCCAAATTTTGGCGTGATGTTACTTTTGTACGATAAAATACAATAGAAAAGGCCACGTTTTTAAAAATTGCTTTATGCACAAAACAATAAATACAGGAATCGATCTTATCTATTTAATTATACACGAAAATAAAAATATGCATGGCGTTATGTTACAAAAAATAGACAGACCAGAATTGTAAAATTGGAAATGTCTACCAATTGAGAAGCCTTTTAAGTATACAACTTTTTTTTTGTATAATTTAAAATATTTGTTAATATTGCAAGTTATTAAATAAAAAAAATGTGGAATAGTCGAGGCAGTGCCCGCCAGTGGAATACCCTGTGCTTTTTCTCTCGAAAAAATTATTTCCGCATATTCCTACTAAGAACTTTCCAATTGGAATTATTATTTTTTTAGAGAAATTCGATATATATACCTATAAGTTCCGTAAATTTTTAGCGATTGTGATGAAAGTTACGTCAAGGAAGATATTTATATTAAATTTTTTAAATTTCAAGTTGATATGTTGAGGGGTGTGGGAGAAAACACGGTAAATCTCAGGGGTGGGGGGTTCTCATCGATAAAATTTGGATGTGGATTTGTTCAGTAGAGCCACATGAATCAGCTTACCAAAAATTGTAATTCGAGGTCACTTGTAATCATAATTAGGTAGAGTCAAATATTGAGGCAGTTCGTAAATTTTTAACTATAGCTTTTGCTGTATTTGTCTGATTTAGTTAATTTTCGACACATACATGCGTGGATCTATAAGGCATCATTCTGTGAAATTTCGGATGAAAAAATTAAACGGTGTGAACAAAAACCGAAAACCTTCTAGGGGGATCGGGAAAAGATATTAACGTGATTCAAGAATCTTCATCTTCTGGGGAAATATGCACACCTGCTGGTGAAGTTTGGTGTTTCTAGCTGTTACAGTCTCCGAGATCTAGGCGTTCATACGGATAGACGGATGGAGGGAGGTTATGATAAGCATTTTGGTATAAGAACTTTGGGTCTGCCGCGCCTCCTTCTGTCCATTACATTACGAAGTGAAAATCATAAAAAAAAATAAAAAATTAAATTATAAAAATAAGAGACGAAAATAAGACAAAAATATTCGTCCTTGCTCTGGAAATCGAATAGGAACAATTTATTCGGATTTGTTTTAAAACGAATAATACGAATACCGATACGAATTTTTCATGTGATTTTAAAACGAATGTTTTGTTGCAAGAGGAATTAAAACGAATCGCCTAATTTAATTTATTTCAAGCTTTCTAGTTATATTTCTGTCAAGCTTGTAAACTTAGTCGTGAGATTAACTTCAAACTCTGTAACTTGATAACTTTGGAAAACGTTTCTTTAAGCATACAAATAAAAGCATATTTCGTTCTAATATTATAATTTTCGGTCATGCTGAAGTTAACTGAGGAGACTTACAAACAATTTCAGTCAATGAACCCAGATTCAAATAATAAACGGCTCAAAAGAAAGAAACTAAGAAATCTTTCTTCTCTTCGTCTTTCTGGGAACCCACTCTGTAAATTCTAGCGAAAACTCACTATTTACACATTCCTTCACTTCTTTCACCATGAACTTTAGTATTTTATGATTTTTACAACAACAACAACAACTGTAGCTGGTTTTTCAAGGCATTTCCCAGAAACAATCACTTTTTCTTACCGGTTGCCACTTTGAACTTTCAATTCAATAAAGTTTATAAGCCGCACAATTGTAAGCAATGAAAAAAAAACAAGAAAAACAAATTAGCCGAACATGGCCATATTATTAACAATTTTTATTATTTTTTTCAATATTTTTTGCAATTTTCATTTAGCAAATTTTTATAGCTTGAACCTGAAATTTCGAATGTATTTATGCCCCAAAAGCTGGCTATTAAAATTTGAGCGCCGCCCCAAAACGAAGCCGGATGCGCCAGAAATTTTATAAAATAAAAGTAAAAATAAAAAATAAAAAAAAGTAAAGCTGAAAATTGAAAGTGATGCGCGGCAACAAGCAAAAAATGGAAATATATATAAAATTAAATCAAAGCAAAAGTAAAGCACAAAAAAAAAAACGTTTTAACTAAGCATAAAACGTATAAATAAATAAATAATATGAACACAAGCAAAACAAAGGGCATAAAAGTTACATAATAGCAGAGAAAAGTAACAAAAAGGCAGAAGAAGAAGAAGCAGCGAGAGCAACAAACGAGGCGATAACTTTTTTTTTGTTGTTAAAAAATTTATTTGATATGACATAATTGGTGCAGGCAGACGCCTCTGCTTTGTAATTTCTAAAAAAAAGTTTTTTTTTTAGGCAAATTTTTTATATTTATATATAGCCAGCTACATATCATGGCTTACATATAACAGCTAGCGTTAGCTTGCTAATTTTTAAACGGCTACATTGTGTGCTTAAAATGTTTAAACAAATAAAAAATAAATATAAAAAAAGCAAAAAAAAAATGGCGTACGTAAAATCGGACGCGGACGGCTTTGGGATACCCTATACCACTAGCTTGCAATAAAATCCGGTTCCTTCACAAAAACCAAAAACAAAAGAATTTTAAGCAAACATTTTTTTTTGACATATCGTTTCTATGGGAGCTATATGATATAGTCAACCGATTTCAATAAAATTTGACACAGTGATTAAATACCTTAAAAAAGATCTGAATGCTGAATTTAGTTCAATTATCTTTACAAACAAACCAAACACATCGAATTTTGTATAAAAAACGTTATTTTGGACCGATTGGTCCTATGGGAGCTATATGATATAGTCAACTGATTTGGATTAAATTTAGTACAGTACTTAGGAACTACAAAAAACTCACGAATATCAAATTTGGTTAAAAAATCGATTTTTTGGAAGATCGGCCTTATGGGAGCTATATGATATAGTCAACCGATTTTGTTCAAATTTGGCACATTGCTTAAGTGCTCTAAAAAATTAGTTACGATATCTGTATTAAAAAACAAAATATAACGAATTTTGACTTAAAAATGTTATTTTGGCCGATCGGTCCTATGGGACCGATTTTGATGAAATGTGGTACAGTACTTGGGAGCCATTTTAAATACCAAATTTGGTTACGATATCTTCATAAACAAACAAATTATCGATCTAAAACTTTTATTTTTTTTCGAGGTATTCTCAAACACCCCTATGAGAGCTATACGAGGGTGGGTTGATAAGTTTCCGGCCTGACCAAGAAAAACAAGGTTTTTAAGAATTTTTTTTTTATTTCTCAACATAATCTCCTCCAAGGCTGATATATTTCTCATAGCGGTGTTTTAGTCTAGTAATGCCATCTCTATAGACTGATTCGTCAAGCTCCTCAAAATACCCATTTACAGCTTCGATTACTTCTTCATTGTCCGCAAATCTCTTACCGCCAAGCCATTTTTTGAGGTTAGGAAACAGATAATAGTCACTCGGGGCTAGGTCTGGAGGTTCGTGATGAAACAAGATTCTTTTCTTCGCCAGATGAGGTCGTTTAATTTTCACCTCGTGGCTCAAACGTTGCAATAAGTCTGCGTAGTATTGACCAGTGATAGTTTTACCCTTTTCAAGGTAATCAATGTATATAATACCTCTTGCATCCCAAAAAACAGTAGCCATAACCTTGTTCGCTGTAAAAATTGTTTTTGCCTTCTTTGGAGTTGGTTCCCTTGGTCCAATCCACTGTTTAGACTGTTCTTTGGTTTCAGGAGTGTATTGGTGGACCCAAGTTTCGTCAACGGTTATGAGTCGACGCGAAAATTCGCTTGGATTACGCTTATACAACGTCAAATTGGCGGTAGAAATGTTTTTTCGAATCAATTTTTTTTTCCATTGTCAAGAAAAACACAGAGGCGTCTTGTTCAGTGTGCTCTCAAATCAAAACTAACATGGCGATCGGGCTGAAACTATAGCTACAAGCTATCTAAGGATGGTACTATAGAACGCCACCTCAGTGTAGGCCTAGTGGCGCCATCCCTTGGTCAGGCCGGAAACTTATCAATCCACCCTCGTATAATTTAACCCCGATATCAAAAAATAAAATAAACTTGTCTCCTATGGAATAATATGGGATCTAATGTGAGAGTTTGTACTCTAGCTCTTACCATCTCTGAGAATCTAGGCGTTCAAGCGCACAGACGGACAGACTGACATGGGTATATCGACTTCTCTATTCACCCTGATCATATTTTAGGTAACTTTGGGGTGTCTCCGACGACTCCTTCTATATGTTACATACATTTTCGGCTTGTACAAACTTAATATACCCTTTGTACCATACGGTACAGGGTATAAAAAGTGTGTATAAAACATCGCTTCATCGACAACATTTGTTTTGCTAATTATCATTAGCTCGTAGCCGTTAATGATAATTGAAAAGTAAATGATGCGACTGCGTCTGCGGCTGTTTTTCAACTTTCGATTTCACTTTAAAGTGTGCTTCAAAAAATATAAAAAAAATACAAAAAAATACTAAGAAAACATTTTCCAATGCCTTGGGCACATTCACAGCTATTAATTGGCTTATAAAAACCTACAGCATTATTATTTCTTTTAATAATAATAATAATATCTTAAAGTTTTCTTAACAAGTTGCTTGCATTTTGGGCTCGTTCTGCTTTTCACTCGTACGCATGCCAATTGAAAGCAACAATTTTCGTTTATGGCTTTTTAATTTGTTAGACGTATCTTCGCTTTTGCTTTTCATTTTCATCTTCTTCGTTAACAGCATTGGCAGCACTTTCTATTCGCTGCATGATCTATTCATTTGGCACTGGCCTGATCTGGCTTGACGTAATGTTGGCTGATAACTTTTAAACGTTAATCCCCTTGCAAATTAACATTTCAGTTTTGGCCAACATGCAAAATCCAGCTTTAGTTACATTTATGTCAATATAACCATAAATGTCATTAATTTAGCTAATTTTCACTTTCTTTTTAGCAATTTTCTAAGATTTATGACTTGAACTTGTAGCTGCGTCTTCATTTTACAAAGCTTAACTAATTAAAGCTCAAGTTTTGGCCAATTTGCATGCACTCATTCCAGTCCAAACCAATCCAATCCAATCGACTCGTTCACTTTCCCCTGTCAAATGCATGACTGGGTGTGGCGTTGCCAGACTTGTCAACTTGACACAACTTGCAGCTGCCTGCTGTTGTGAATTGCAAGCATTGAAATTAAAATAAATTGTTTATATCTTTAATCTTGCTTTGATTTCAATTGATTGCGACTGCTCATTATGGCACTTGTTTGTATCTTTTAGTATCCAAAAACAAACTCTTCGCCACACTTGAGATACATTTGAAATTTATGCGGCTTGTCCGTCATTGAAATTCCTCAAGCATTACTTCAATCCGCAACTGTAGCTGTATCTTTTGCATAAATATTTCAACTTATTTATAGCTTTGACATTTAACCAAAAACTGAGTCATTTTTTACTTGACGCATTTCGTCATTTATTGCTAAATTCTTAAATTTTCAAAAACACTTAGCTGTGCTCATTATTTATGTTCTTAATTTTAGTTTTTTTTTATTTATTTTTAAAGTGGCGTAAAATGTTATAGTTTGATTATTTCCTTTTTGATTTGCCAAATCATTATTTAACTAAATTGTCATGTCATCTTTGGTTTCGGATTACTCAAGTACCAGCATTTGATGAATTATAATTTGTTTTAAATGGTAACTCAAGGTTAGGCGAATTTTGCAAGATCTTTGTCATCATTTCAAATGCTGGGTTTATCTGTAAAAGGTTTTATTTATATTTCGTTTTGACAGCCATTAAAATTCGCCCATGAGTGCGAAATTATGGCTTAATAATAGACATTATTATGTTAAATTTTTCTTTAACTATAAATAATTAAACAAAAAACAAAAATAAATGCATATAAAATATTTGAATAGCTTGACCAATGTTTTGGCAACAAGTTTTGGCCGTTTAAAATATTTTATTTTTAAGCTTAGTGAAAAGGAAATAAGACATTAGTATTTATTATAATTATAAAAATGCTACCAATTTAGCGCACGGAAACACTTAGTTTAAAAATTAAAAAATTCAATTTCAAGAAACTTCTTGTTAAGACGGCACAACTTGTCATACTCTGTTATATCTGCGGAGTTGATAAAAGGTCTTTTTCTGGGAATTACAAAGTGCTTTCTAAGCAGCGTAAGACAGTCCTCAACTTCATATCAAAGAAAGACTTTGTAGAGGATTGGCACGCTTGCAACCTTTTAACCAAGTGGGCATAATCTTCATAAAGCGTAGGAAGCCTTCATATAACTAGTAACTCGTTTTTTTGTCTGTAACACATCTAGCCATTTGCAAATCAGCAATAGTATGTGCAATGAAGGGAAATTATCTCGGGAAATTAAAAGGAAATTCTGTCAAAATTTGTGAATTTATAAATAGCTCGTTCTCATGGGACGCTTTAACAAATTTGCGCATTTGCAAACCCACTTAAAATATGAGCAATAAAGGGAAATTATTTTGGGAAATTAAACGGAAAACATGTCAAAATTTGTGAATTTATTAATAGCTTGCAGTCATGGGAAGCCAATTAAACACAAAGTATTCTTACGCTTATTCCTCTTCGGGACAATTATTTTACTTTAATTAAATAAAAATTTATTTAATTAATACAAAAATTTTTAATCAAATTGAAATAAATAGTATAATACATTTTTTTTATAAAATTGTGTATATATAAAAAATACTTACCCTAAGATCCACGCATAATCGACCTGAATGAAAAAATATATAAAATCGTTATTATATATGTATATATAATATATTTAAATAAAGTACTAAAAAAAATATTATGTAGATTTTATTAAAATTTTATGAAAGTTACCTATACGCTTATTAAAAAAATAATTACCAAATAGAAATAAGGGAAATTATTTATATTATTATTTATTTTATTATTATTAAAGGGAAATTCTGTCCAAATTTATAAATTCATAAATAGCTTGTAGTCATGGGCCGCCAATTAAACTCAAAGAATTCCTTCGCCTATTCTATTTCGGGGCAGTTTTTAATTTATAGAAATTTTAATCAAAAAAAAAGTACATTATATATAAAAAATAAATGCACTAGGTTTGAAAAGACCCAAAACAAATATATACAAAATAGTCAATAATATAAATCTTATATATAAAAAAAAGTGTATGTCTGTTTGTACGGGGTTGGACGCCAAACCCATTGTCTGATTTTAATGGGACTTTTTTTAAAATGTTCAGAAGCTTCTTGGGCCGCGAATAGGTTATGTAATATCATTGGAAAATTTACAGAAAAATTAGGAAAATTGAAAATACTAAAAGCGACAATTTCATTTTTGAAAAAATTTTTTTTTTTAAATTTAGGTTGGCAATGTATTATTTACATTGTCAGATTAACTAATATTTTGTAGTTAATTGTTTTTGTTGAAAGGAAACACAAAATTTATAAACGTTATAAATTTTAGTTTATTTAGGCATACAAAATTTCATGAGAATCGGTACAGCCGTTTCGGAGGAGTATGGTAACTAAAATTATGAAACTAGAATTTTATATATAAGAAGAAACTTCTGTTTTACGTATTATGGGTGTTCTAATGAACGAATCGATGAATCTGATTTTTGCGTGTGTTAGAGGTCAATGCGGAAGTTTTAAGCCTATTGCGATGAATTTATATGAATTGGTTCGTGGGATTGTGAATATTGGTTTTTGTGTGAACATACTCCTCCGAAACGGCTAGACCGATTCTCAAGAAATTTTGTGTGCTTATTGGGCAGGTCTGAGAATCGGCCAACATCTATTTTTCATACCCCTAAGAGATAAGGGTTGCCACTCCTAACATTTTTTTTTCATTTATCGACTATACCTTCATGGTGTGTTCACGGGCGCGAAGGCTGCGAAGTTAGCCGCGAAGCCTTCCACACTCCTGTTTCGCGGCTTTCGCGGACGGCGCGTTACGCAATATTTTTCAATCTGTGGTTTGTCTTGACTGAACGTGAAAAATTTAAAAAAAAGACATCCTGTCGCCATTATAGGCTAACATTATTAGTCCACGAAAACATTAATATCAGATACTGCTTACAATGCCGAGAAGAAATCTACCAAATCTCCATCAAACATGGTTAAAACGTAAAGATGGCGAGTGGTTGAAAATTTTATGATGAAATTAATCCACTAATTGGACGACGTTTTCCAATCGGAAAGATTCCAGATCTAGACGAGCGAGCGAAGCGAGCGTGCCGGAGCGCAGCGGAGGCCGGCTAGTAAAATATAATATATAAAATTAAAAAGGACTAAACTCAATTTCACCAAAACGAATTTTTTATGCGGTTTGAAACCGAATTAGCAAACATAATTTTTAAAGTGTACTCATTTGAAACTAAAATAAATTTTTTGTATATTCTTTCATATCCATAGACTCCATTTATGGCAATTTCAAGTGCAATAGTTATTGAAAAATATTTGAAATTATTATTTTTCTGAATCAACCAAGAAAATAACATGTACAGCTCAAAACGAATATTTATATGGTCCATCTTTTGTTCATATCTTGCCTAAACGGTTCATGTCTTGAAATTTCCCTTTTATTAAAAATAGCACAGTCGCGGATAGTTTCCCTCGAAAGGTTTAGAACTGTGCTAACAAAGAGTATGAGAAATATGAATAGATAGCTTAAGAAAAAATTGTGGAATTGTGAGCACGCAAAAACGAATCCGCATAAATTTTGTTCGTTTTTAACTTTCCAAATCACGGACAAATATACTAAAAAGCAAAACGTCCAAACAATATGCCTGGAAAAGTGATAAGGCTTACCAAAATTAGTTTCTCTCCATACCTTAATTCGTTACGTGACGCTTTTACTTTATTTTGCTTCAAATTGCGTTCAAGAACCGAGAGCCAAAAAAAACCTGCGCAGTCCTGACGGAAATTGTTGACGAAGCCGTTAAGCTTTAAATCATTTATTGAAATACAAAATATAGAATATCTATACCAATAATAGAATATATTAACTATTACTAAATTTCCAAAAATATTCAAAAGCAATAGTAAAATATTGTTTTTAACTTTTCAAATCACGGACAAATATACTAAAAAGCAAAACATCCAAAAAATATGCCTGGAAAAGGGATAAGCCTTACCAAAATTATTTTCTCTCCATACTTAATTTCGTTACGTGACACTTTTACTTTATTTGCTCCAAAAGAACTGACTGACAAAAAAAAAAAAACCAGCAACAGTCCTGACGGAAATTGTTTAAGCATTGTTTGAGCTTTAAATCATTTATTGGCATATAAAATAGAATATCAATACCGATAATAGAATATATTAACTATTACTAAATTTCCAAAAATATTCAAAAGCAGTAGTAAAATATTATTTCCTTCACAATAAACAATACAAAATTATGCAAACTAAATACTAATCTTTTATTTATTATGTGTATAAAAATGTTGCCCATGTCCAAACTCTGCATAAATAATATTAATAAAACTCTCGATTTTGCCAAATAAACATAATTTATGTTATAATATGAGTAACTTGGCAGACATAATTTTTTTTTATTAACTTTGTATGCCAATCTTACTTTATATACTTTGTGTAATATCCGCTTCCATGTGCTGAAGCTTAGTCAGCCAACGATGCTGTCATCCTCATCATGTTATATAAAAATATTTCGCATTAATAGCAAATCCTTTTGGGCCAACATATTTTGCTGCTTTAGATCAATCAAGCCTTAAATTGAATTTTTCTGCTGCAGCGCGCGCTATTTTCATTTTAGCCCCCCCGAAAGCAGCTCTGAAGCTCAGGAAAATTGCCACAAAAAAAAAAAAAAACATCTATATAGATAGACATACAGTTACATAGACCCTAGACAAATGCGCTGCCTGAAATGCTCATTAAAATTATGGTGGCTAATGGCATTAAATGGAATTGGGCGCGCTCACTTGGCCCTAATGAAGTTGGTTGGCTTTTGGGCGCCAGCTATCTAGCCAGATAAAAGGGGCCGCTGCTTGGGGGCTTGGGGGCTAGTAATTTAAAGTGCTTTACGCTGCCATTGTTATGCATTATTTTTAATAAACTTTTTTTTCTATATTTGTTTATTTTCAGGTAAGTTCCAAAGACGCATTAATATAATAGCCAAGATCAGGGACATGTGCAAGGTAATCAAAACAAAAATCATGAACTTGAGTGGTATTTAACTTCTACAGCTATTAAAGATATTCAATTACAATGTTTAAACATAATTTTCTTATAAATGTAGCTTAAAGATATTGTATCTACTTGTTTTTGATTTATTTTATGTACTCCCAATTAGCATTCGTCATTTTCATGTCTTCATTTCTTATCAATATTAACATGCAAGAGGCGTTACAGATTTCGACAGCTTTACGGCCAAATGGGCGTGGCGGCCTTGACAGCAGTTAGTAGCAAGATTCACACAGTGTAACAAAAAAAATAAAATAAATCGAAAATTTTATATATAGCAACTAAACAAACAGATAAACTTTCTGTGGCCAGCAACACGTTTAATTTCACAATCGTGGTTTGTGGTACCAACCACCATGGACAGCACCACCCGATGCATCCAACACCCTACCCCCCACACACTCTCCAAATTGATACTGTCAATCAAAATGCATTTTATGGTTTTATTGTATATGACTGTGTGTGTGAGTGTGTTTGCTTTAAGCCACTTCAAAACAACTTTGTACAACTTTTGTTGTAGATCTTGTGGTCATTATACACTTGAAAAGGTTATATGCAATCGGGTCTTATAATTGTAATGTATCAAAGACTCTCACTCACACGCTCTCTGGCTCCCTAAGTTCCCAGAAGGAACCATAAGCTTGTTGTAGTAAGTAACATTTTCGAGATATCACGGTTATCATCGAAAGATATATAAGGTTTCCGATCTTAGCCATCGTCGGGCCCTAAGTGCACTCCTTTATGCAGAATAATTTCAAGGTTTAATGCTTTTTTCTAATGCACGGACCTTTTGGGGAAAGTCCAGGTCCAGGAGAATCTCCCT
Organism: Chymomyza amoena; assembly: GCA_037043745.1. Classification (NCBI taxonomy): domain Eukaryota; kingdom Metazoa; phylum Arthropoda; class Insecta; order Diptera; family Drosophilidae; genus Chymomyza; species Chymomyza amoena. The sequence continues at coordinate 56,958 of JBAMAX010000392.1, forward strand.
TTCCAACCCTACAACAGCTGCACAGTAAAAATACTCAAGATTAGTCTTAGCCTTAACTTCAAACAAAGATAGATATTAGTCTACGGACCTTTTAAGAACTCTAGGTCGAGGAGCATCTCCCTTTCCTTTCTAACCCAACCCTCATTGCAACAGGCCTGTTGGATAAAAAAAAATTCTACCACTGATGTTGGCATTTATCTTAATTCTATAACATATTCCAAATTGTTGGGATTACATTTAACAAAACTTTAGGGAATTTATTTTGTATGAAAAGGTTCAAGAGTTCGCTACTGAATTTTTGTTTGTTTTAAAATTTGGGAGGCTAGCTACAAGCTGCACAACACATAAAATACTCAAGATTATTCTTAACCCTAACCTCAAACAAAGATATGTATTAGTCTTCAAATAATTCATTAAGCCACAAATATTTCGCATATCTCTTAATTCTGCTAAATTTCAGCTAAAGGTCTTAGCAGATATCTCTCATAATCTTTAGGAAGAGAATTAATTTTCTTCGGATTTAAAACTTGAGAGGCAAGCTACAAGCTGCACAAGAAATATTTTTATCAAGATTATTCTTAACCCTAACTTCAAACAAAGAAAGTTATTAGTCTCCAAATAATTTATTAAGCCACAACTATTTCACATATCTCTTAAATCTGCTAAATTTCAGCTAAAGGTCTTAGTAGATATCTCTCATAAATGAGTCATAATCTTTAGGAAGAGAACTAATTTTCTTCGGATTTTGTATTTGATTGAGATTTGGTGGCTTACCTGTTTACAAGAGCTTATAGCCAATCTTCCATAATGCTCGGGTGTAGACTGTATTAAGGTACAACAAATTGCCCTCATTAGATTTTTCTACTTTTCTTAAGTTAGGAAAAATTTAACTATCCGATATGACATTATATATTATATATACAAACATAACTTACAAAATGTGAAGCCGCTTATCTTTAAATTAACTTCTCCAACTTCTCATCCCATTTTTAGAAAAAAGTATAGATCATTTTGAACTTTAAAATTATTTAAAAATTATTAAGAAATGTTAAAAAAAACAGGAAATTCCAGGCTCGAAATTTGATGGGAAAACAAATTAAATACATTTCTTTATTTCTTTATGAGATATCGCTTATCAAAGAAAATTCTAGAAAAATCTGCATTTTACAATACAAATTCACGTGGTTACTATAGGCAAGTACCTCAATCATATATGGCAAAAAACTCGAGGCCCTATGCTTCATTGGGAGTCAAGGATGGCAGAAGAAGGAGAATAATATGCCAACATGATCTACATCGAATAAGTCGAGCTCAAAATGGGACCGCTTTACTTATTTCCACCGATAAAGATTCTCCGTAGACCAGGTGATAACAATATCACTATCTACAGATGATCCTAGCTGAAACAAAATTAATTCTTAGTAGAATTTATGAAATCTGCGGAAGTATTGCTTTATATCTCTTGGCAGTAGTAAGTCAAGAGACAGAGCCTTTTCCGAATATTTTGCACTTAGTCCGAAATAACAAGATCAAATGATGATCAATTTCGCAAATAAAATGTGATTTCGGTAAAAAATAAATTTTTTTAACCTTTTTTCTTATGGGTCTGCAGTCAGGGCCCATTTTCCCTAACAAAACTTCGCCTTTAGGTCTTTTTTTTTCTTAAATAACCGAACTAAAACCCCTTTTCGTCTAGAAACTCCACTTAAAACCAACTATTTGTAACTCTTCTTGTATAAAAGCCACAATGACCAAAATCGGTACGTAGAGTCATATAAGCTTGGAATGAATTGCTCTGGTAAAAACTGTTTGTAGATCCCGGTTTTTTAATTTCTGTGGACAAAAATATTAAAAAAAATTTTTATAGTATTGGATCTAGTCAGGGCTTACTTTCCCTAACACAACTATGTCTTTGAAGTAAAAACTACCGAATAAAACCTCTGTCGTCTAAAAACTGTTAAAGCAAACTATTTATAACTCTGTTCGTATAAAAGCTACAATGACCAAAATCAGTTTGTAGACTCATATAAGCTTGGATATATAAATTTTTGAACCTTATGGCTGTAGCACCGTTAAAAGCACTGTTAAAAAAGCTTTATGGATCCTGATTTGTTAATTCCTGCGGATAAAAATATAAAAAAATATTTTATCTTATGGGTCTGCATTGAGTGCCTAACACCACTTTGCCTTTAAGTTTTTTGAAAGTTAAGCCCCTTTCGTCTAGAAACTCCACTTAAAATAAACTATTTATAGCTCTGTTTGTATAAAAGCTGCAATGACCAAAATCAGTTTGTAGACTCATATAGCTTGGATATACACATTTTTTAACCTTATGGTTATTGCACCGTTCCGTTAAAAAAGAACTTTGTAGATCCCGGATTCTTAATTCCTGTGAACAAAAACGTAAAAAAACCTTTTATTTTAAGGGTCTGTATTCGGGGCCCATTTTCCCCAACACAGATTTGCCTTTTTAGCTTTTTTGTAAATTCCGAACCCAAAACACTTTCGTCTAGAAACTCCACTTAAAACCAACTATTTGTATCTCTGTTTGTATTAAAGCTACAATGACCAAAATCGGTATGTAGATACATATAAGCTAGGATATTAAAGTTCCTGAGCCTTGTGGGTACAGGATCATCCTGATAAAAATTGTTTGTAAATCCCGGGTTCTTTGTCCCGGTAGACAAAAGTCACATACATTTTTTTATCTTATACGTATATCTTAACTTCATTGCGAAGCCTTGAAACTCATCAGAGACGTTAACTACAGTTCACAGTGTATACAATAGTCGGGATAACCCGCCTCTAGCCAGTCCACTTGCTTCACTTGGCTCTGTGCAGCTTGTTGGCTTTTCTTTTTATGGTCACACATTGCGGCTGACGTTGACCCATAATACATTGATCCATTGGCGATAGATTTCATTATGATGCTCAGCTTTAATCTCACCCACCGTTAGATATGGCCAAAGTGGATCGCTTGGAGTACATTGCCATGGTTAGTTAGTTAGCAAATGCTCTTTTACATCCGGCGCTCGGGTATTGCAACTTTCGCTTTTTGTATGTTTTCGGCTCAAACTGTCACGCCAAAATGATATTTAAAAAAGAAAAAAAGCCAAGCCATCCTCGACTTGGTTGCTTGGCTAGATGCTGGGCGAACTGGTTGAGAAGATGTCATTGACTGTATGCTGATATGGCCAGCGACCAACTGACTGAATGACTTGACTCCTCTCCACGTTTGTGGCTTAATTGGCATTTTAGTTATCTTAAGCTTTTTAATTTGTCATTAACAAGACGCATTTCACCAGCCTTATGGTCAAAACCGGTGGTCAAATCAATGGAAAGTTCACACATTCTGTTGACATACAGTTGCTTGCACTTTGGCCCGCCAGTTGGAGCCATTCTCGTGGATCGAGAGTTGAGCAAGATTGGTCATGACTTGTCTAAAAAACGACTGTTGTTCTGCTTGCATAATTAGGCCCGTTGCCGTTGTTGGCCTATGGCTATGGCACGAGGGTAGGCTGAAATGTGAGTTGGCCAATGGTTAATCTCTGAAGAACTTAGGAAATCCATAGTGGTGCTGTTGCCAGCCTGCTCTCGTTTGGTAGCTCTTGTTGGCCATGATTCATTTTCAAACCGCAGTTGCTTAATTGAATTGCTTGGCTCATAATTCATTTGGCCAGCGAATTTCACACGCTAATCTTGAATCTATGAAATCCATGGATTGTTGCCTTCTTGCCAAACAATATGCTTGTTGTTGTACTAGCTGGTTGTCGTTGTTGTTGTTGACGTTGTTCTGCAGCTTTCGCACGCTTGGCTTGGCATAAATCCTGCAGCGTTTTCAACAATAAAGACATTTAAATGCATTTTAGCCAACTAAACTTATCGCTAGACGCTCATCTTGGCCACATTGTGCTATGCCGTCAACAACTACGTACATACTCTACATTTCCAAAATGTCAAACGCTTCCATTTTGGCTGAAAATTTTGAGGGTGTGTCGGGGGCTGATATCATATGCAAGTAAAACGCATACGCATACAGTCAACATGCAACATGCTCTATGCTACATGCAGCATCCACCCAGCCAGCCAGCCAAGCATTGGCAGACATTGATCATTGACAGGAGGAGCAGCTGTAGCTACACCAGAGCAGAGTCGTGTGTCAGCCACAGCCAAGGGGCGTTGACTTTATGAGCCAGAGCCTGACCTGTGTTCTCTGTATGCCACGACATGACGTGACATTACGTGACATGACGTGCAGCATATTCTGGCAGCTTGTCGCCTTCGTTGCCCGCTTCCTACGTGCATCATTGCAACATCGGAAACTTCCAGTCTGTCCTCTGGTGTTCCTCTGGGCGCTGCTACGCCCCACTTGGTACTCTTACGGTCTTTGAATTTTAAGTCAGCTAAACTTTAAGCATTTCTTTTTTTTTAGCCAGTCATGTTTTTGGTTCATTTGTGGCACGTACAATGCGTGTTCAGTTCTAAGTGCCGCCTGCCCGGAGGCAACATTAGCCGGTACCAAAAAAAACCCAAACTGATGGCATAATGTTTATTTATTTATTTGAATGGGCCTTTTGTATGAGGTGTTGAAGAGGTTTCTCGAATTGATCATTCCAGCAAGCAGTATGTTTGATTTCTCCAAGTACAAGATGCAGGCATATTATTTGAACGAACTATAATCCGACAATTGAAACCTGGGCAGCCTTTTCTTTCTACTGAACATCTTGACCCTTATGACCTTGACAAATTGCTGTTTGCGTTAAAGAAACAAAAACTTCATATGCATATCTGACTTTGTTACCACTTAGTAGAAATCAGCATCATGTGAGTATAATAAACAAAACAAAGATGACGTTTTCTCAGAAATCCGACCTGAACATTGCTACCTTAAATATGACTTTAATGCTCAAGGGATCAATGCCAACCATTGGCAGCTATTTTGACGATTCGATAAAAAGAGACAGAACGGCTATGGGACTACTCGGAATATCCTGTCTTCGTAGAAAAGACTCCCTTATTGATCCCGAATTTTCATCAAAAATTATCTTCAACGAAAGAGCTTATTCAACTTTTCATTAGAAGGTCAACTAACTTGGGCCAACCAGAATCCTTCTGATTATCATCCTCAAGAAGTGACAGAATGAGGCTAGCAACCTTGTTACCACTCTACCATAATTTAGACCAACACAATTCGATATTAATCAATTACTAACTTGGAGTCACGAGTGAAAAAATATCACTTTAAGAGGAAGTTCTTCCAAATTTGGACAAAAAGAATGCGAAGTTTGGAAATTATTTGTCGCATGATAAAAAGATATACAAACTTCCAGTTTTGTTTGTTAAATGCGATTTTAACTGTACAATACTTGGACATTTTTATCTCAAATTCAAGATGGCGACATTTGTCTGCCTTTGCAAGCAAAACATTGTCCACGAATTTCAGCATTCCAGCCACGAATTTCATCTTTTCAGCCTCTTGTAGTGAAATCTATGGCTTTTACTAAATCCAAATGAGTTTAGACAAAAATTAACTGAAATATGGAAGTTGGAAAAACAATTTTTTTTACCCTTTTTGTTATTTAACCTTACTTAAAAGTATTTCAATTTTGCCATACAAAAAATATCCAATATCCTTTTAAATATGCTTTAAATGAATGGTTCCGGAGCAATAAATCAAGAGCTCTGCTTAAAATTCTGATGAAAAACATGGTTTCGAGAAAATCGCGTTTAGAATTTTTTAAAGTTCCTCAGCGCTCGAGACGTAGGTGCGTTCAAGACGCTCTATTTCTATAAATATCGATCGCATCGAAAACTCCTTTCATACACATATTCTACAAATATGTAGCTTAAAAAAAATCGATTTTCTCGACCAAATTTTAAAGAACCGTTCTTTAAGACAGAAATCGTGCATCCTTTCGCTTATTCGGCCTATGATGTAGTGCCCTGTTGCAACTCCAATCACCTGACTATTTCCGTTCTTCTAGAAACGCAGAACTATGCATGTTCGGTATAGACTGCAACTTGGAAAGAGTACTTGAAAGAGTGTTCCATACTCGTTCTGCCTTGCTACAGAGCGTAGAAACCCAAAATGGTACAAAATATTACCCAAAAGTAAACCGAAAGACAAATGAAAATTAAAAAGAAAAAGGGAAAAAGTGAAAAAGCATAAAAGATACAAAAAAAAAAGCTGAAAACAAAACGACAAATAACGATTTTCATTAAATCCGCGTGGGAGAGCGTAGCGAATTGGGAGCAGACCCCTCCGCATTGCCCATGATATATGAATAACTTATCACCATGACAAGATGAGTTACCAATTGGGTGTGCATTTTGTTTATTTGTACTTCCGTGTATCACTTTTTTTTTTTTTTGTCGATTTCTGCTAATTCATGTAGATCAATTACAGATACATATCGAATTTGTAGCAAGGCGTTACAAAAGGTTTGAAATAAAATTAGCTTTGTATTTTAAATGCACAGACATAATAAAAAATTAGGAGTATTTGTAGGGCACTTTGGAGAGCTCTATGCAGCATCAAAAAGTTGGTAATAGTACCAGGGTGTTTTTTATGAAAATAAAAGCTTATATACGCTCTAAACAGGAAAATGAGAAAACAATTTAGTTTTTTGTTTGTGAGCTCGTTGTTTTTGTTTATTCTATTTGAGCGTATGCATTGCTCTTGTGGGCAAACAGTGCTGCCCAGCAATTAACAGCTAGATGATGCAAGCAATTTATACTAGATGGCGCCAGCAGTAACAAGACTTTTTAGAGCGCTACAAAAAAACTAAACGTGAAAATCAGCGTACAAATAGTCAACTATAAATTGCGTTAGATTTGTGATGGAAGTAATGACTTCTTGAGGCATAAAGCTAGCTCGATTTGTTTAATAAATTACGTTGCATAAGTACAAAATATGACTGTTATGGGTATATGGTTGTAACTAAATCAAGTTACTATTTTTCTGCTTTAAGATAATTTGAAAACTTTGAACTGTTGAAAAACAAAAATATTCAGAATTAAACAAATTTTTATAACAAATTTCTTTGAAAGTTTTTAAATTGTTTTTTTTTTAATCTTCCATGTTCTTGCTACGATGTGATTTATAATTTCTAAGTATTGCTAATATGAAGCCCTATGATATAGTGGAAGGTACAAAAAATCTTATGAGTTTCTCAATTCTTGTTGATCAGTTGATAATTATAACTCCATTATAACATTTTAGTAAAGCAAAAAAAATACACAAATATTAATATATTTATTTATTTATTTAAATTTTCCTCATGTGCATAACTGCAATACTATAATTCTTAAAAATAAATATAATTTGATGAGATTCCTTAAATTTTTTTAAGCTTGCAAACTCTTTTCAACAATTAGCTGGTTGCTCACACAAGAAAAAAATATGGCAGACAAAAATAAAAAATATTAAAAAAAAGATAACAGAAGATATTTTAATCACTTAATAGATTTAATGTGGTGCTTTCGTGATTTCTTAAGAGTTCAGAAACTCTTTTGGGCAGTATAATAGAGAACAAAAACAAAATAATTTTTTAAAATCTAACTCAATGCCCAAGAACGATCTTTTTTAAAAGATACATACTTGGAATTAAGAATTTTAAATGCTTATGCAGATGAAATGAAGATAAATAAAAAATGCCTAACATCATCCTTACCAATTCTATTATAGTAAAGTAAATTGTTAATAGGAAACCAACTGATTGTCGAGATTTTGATTCAAGCAATGATATCTTAAGGGAAAAACGATTTAAATTTCGTACAAGGAAAACAGAGGGTTCAAATACCAGCAAAAGACATGTCTGCAACTAAATTGCTGTCTACTACCAAGTCTCTCTAACAATCTTGAATATAGGTGTAGCAGAGATCAACAGGCAATAAAGAATACCGGATTGTTTCAAGTTATAAGACCGTGTAGACTTGAGGCATCAACAAATTGAAGATTTTGTACATTGCATTTTTATTTTGTACATTTTTTTCCCCGTAAGGGTATCTCACAACAGAGGTAGGGCACTGCGACCAAGAGATCTTTTGTACCATACCCATAAACTAAGCAAAAGATTTCCGCTTTCCGCATGAATAGCAGTAAGTCTTTTGTATGGTGTTGACCTGAGATGGCCAAGCGGACTAATCCTTTCCTTAGCTATGCGACCACCTCTGTCCCGTACCAGCTGGGCAGTCACAGAGAATATGTCTGGTGGTTTCATCGTCTTCTAGACAGAGCCTGCACTCTGAACAGTCCGATAGGCCAATTTTCTGTAGATGGTCATCTCAACAGTGTGCTGGCCAGATAGGTAAGCTACCAGGAGCTTTAGAACCCCGCTGCCAAGACCTGTATTGACTTGATCGCATCCAGGAGTTTGACAAGCACTTTTGCTTTTGCACCCTGTCATAGCTAGGATCATGAGCGATCGTGTTACCAGCTCACTCCTGAGTGTCCAGGTACCGCAACGACTCTATTCCTGGGCAGACAGTGATTTGGTGGTAACTATGGCAGTCTCTAACCATCCCGGCGGAACATGACCTACCTAAGATCATAATAGTCCTAATAAGTCAGCTGTGGCTATCTGAGTCAATGCATACGCTTACTCCCCTAGTTCCCATGATTGAAAGATCCTACTAGGAGCGCAAGATCGTCTCATAGCATGAATCTCCGCTTGAAAGACGCTAGGCCAGATGCCCATTGCGGTAGAGATTGCTGAATGTTGAGTCTAACGACTCCTAATACACACGCTAGCTGAGATTGGACAAATCCGTGAACCATTGTTGCCATCGGAGTTTTCACAGGGGCGCTATCAGCCTAAGTCTTCCTACATGTGATTATAGTATTTTATACATTACTTCGCCAAAATGTTCAACGTATAACGTGATTTAAAAAAAACTGTACTTTAGCTTTGTCTAAAAGTAAAATAAAATAAAATTTGTTTTTTAAATTTCGAAAATTAAGCCAAGCATGCGTGATGTGAGCTTATACGAGCTATTTAACTAGGCGTGGTCAGATCGATTAGAAACCTTACACATACATTATGCATGTCATCACTATTAAATCAATCAACTTTCAGCGTTTCCAATTTTTGTCAAAAATTTAACTTTTTTGCCAATTGTGCAAGCTGCATCTTTGGATTTCGAAAATAATGAGCCTTTAAAATTAAGTTACGTATACGCAATAAAAAATGTTAAGAGAAATGCATCTTACTTCCAAAAAATGGTCTCATTGTGCATATTAAAAGCTTGGAATTGGAAAATCACGTATACGCTATATATCCTCAAATTAGGCGTTGACAAATCGATTAAAAATTTTGCGTAAATGCTTAGCAAGAAAATCCAGAAAGTTTTTACCACTGTAATAAGACATGTAATATGCTTTTAATTAGGTAATTTTATTTGGAGCGTCTGCTCCTCAGTGTTACTTTAGTCAGAATGAATCTTATATCGACACATGCATTGCTGTAAGCTTTTCTTAAATTTTTCTTAATTTGAGGTCCAACATATTTACAAAAATGTTATTATATTTGCTAAATAATATAAAAGAAACTTATGTTTTACGGATGTTACGGATGTTCTCATGAACGCGTTAAAGAATTGTAAATATGATTTTTGCGTGTGTTAGAAGTTGTCAATACGGAGGTTTTAAGCTTATTGCGATGTGTGTATTGGTTCGTGAGATATATAGTACGCATTTTGTGAATATAGTTGCAAAGGGGTTGAAGTGTAGTTTTTTTGGGGCACGAATTTATTAGAGATGCGAGCTCCCTTAAGAATACTTAAGTGCGGCTTTTCAGAGACTCATGAAAGTCAACTAATCCAAAAATCCAAGATCCAATAATCTGACGAGGCTTATATGTTACACTTTAAGTGTATTCAAAAAGTTTGAGCAGGACAACATCTGCCGAACTCACTAGTATTTGCTAAATAAAACCCTTTTTAAAGTGTTCTCCACGGGATTATATTAAAAAATTTTCATTTTATTTATAAGTTCAATTGTAAATAAAGAACGGACTTATTAGCCAGATACTCTGTATTTATTATAAATGGTAAGATCTCATATATAGCAATACCAAATTAGGGATCATAATTCGATTGTATTTCAATTGAATCCCTTTTTCAAATCGATCTTTTTTATTTCTTTTATCATATGTGATCGTTGTACTAGCTATTCACCGCGTCAATCGTTTTTATATCGATTTATCGAGCTGATTATTATATTAGACCCTTCTTTGAGAAGACATACTAGAAGAATACCATAGAAATTTTCACATTTTTGTTTTCAATGGAAAGTAAAGCTTAGCATTGGAATAAAAATAGAAAGGGTATTAATGTTAAACATGAATTAAAAAAAATTGTATATGCAGCCTATTCCGAACACCAATATTGACTTGTTATCTTTACAACTAACAAAAAATTGAATAATATTGTAATATAAATAAATTACATAATAACTTATTAAATGCATATAATTCCATTCATATGACAAAGACTACTGTCATTTGCAAAAACTAAACAAAGTGTGACCAGTTTTCAAAACTTTACAATAACTAATGAATGCTTTTGGTCAGTTCCCAGCTATATATCTTTTTTCTTTTTTTTAGTCTTAGTTGCAGTTTCTCATAACTGGCCTCAACTTGTGGCAACTTTAATGCAAATGTCGGGTAGCACTTGGCACCCCAATTGTAGGTCGGTTTGTCATTCTGTCAGTTAGTCGGTTAGTCAGTTAGTCAGTATGTCGTTTATAGCGACAATCAAATGGCCATTGTGCTGAGGGGCTCAAGTACAACATACTCCAATTTAGACAGCGTTAACAAAAGCCATGGCTGATTTATGAACAATTTTAATGGCCAACTGTTTCACACACTAAGAGCTAGCAGGCTTATATACATATGTATATATGTATACTATGTACAAGACATGTTTATGTGCTTGCCTTAGTTTTTTTTCAAGGTTAAAACAAAAGCCAAAATCAGGCTTTATGCAAAAGTAAAACAACGCAGCCAAAGACTTGCCCAGTTGTAGCTATATTAAAAAAAAAAAAAAACGCATATTTTTTATTTTCTCTTATGATTTTTTTTTTTAGTGCAACGCGCACATAACAACAAAAATTGCAAGCACATACGCAATATTATTATTTTTTTTTAGGTATTTTTTTTTATTTTTCAGTTTATTTTTTATGCAGCGTAATGCAAACATGCGGCCGCTTACGTAAACAGCAGGCTCAGCTGCATGGGCTCAAAAAAAAAAAAACATAAAAAATATGCCACATTTATGTGTGTGTGACAGTGTGTGTGTGTGTCTGTGTGTGTTGCAACTTGTCGTCGTTGTCGTTGTAGTCGTCAACAGCTTGCTGGCCATAAATTGTGCCACAGTGGCAACTCTTGTGGCTGCCACAAAGCGGAGCGTTGCAATTTTGGTGGCTCATTTTAAACGATTCTCAATTTTAGCCGCAAGTCTTGCCGTAAATTGCTGACAACGCAGCATAAAAAGCCAAAACAAATGGCCTACAAATTTGAATGCAATGCAACAAAGACTAGATACCCTTTTTTTTGCCATATGCATAAGTGATTTAAATCCGAGGGGCTCCTGGTAGAAAAACTTGGATTGCTGAACCCAATTTTACCAAAGATGCGCTTTAGCAGAAGGTGGTCCAAAAATTCTTTGGGTAGCATGTACGTCTATTCGTCCATATGAGATCTAGGGAGTCCTGGTAAAAAAAAATTGGATTACTGTACCCAATTTTACCAAAGATGCGCTTTGTTAGAAGGTAGACCAAAAATTCCTTGGCTAGCATCTACCAAAGATGCGCTTTAGCAGAAGGTGGTCCAAAAATTCTTTGGGTAGCATGTACGTTTATTCGTCCGTAAGAGATCTAGGGAGTCCTGGTAAAAAAAACTTGGATTACTGTACCCAATTTTACCAAAGATGCGCTTTGTTAGAAGGTAGACCAAAAATTCCTTGGCTACATCTATCCGTCCGTATGAGCACTTTGGTTTCATAGAACACAAGAGTCATTCATTCATTATGTGGCCATAACAACCCGTTCTCGGATTACGGCCGACCTCAACAGCTCTCGCCAAGTGCTTCTGCTTTGCGCGCGCTTTTTCCAGTTAGAAATACCAATGGAGTATAGGTTCTCCTCCACTTGAAGTTTCCTTCGAAGTCGTGGCTGTCCCCTTCGTTTTTCTTCGTCGGCGTTCGCTTTGAATACCTTTTTCGCTGGAGATTCTTTATCCATACGTACGACATGCCTGAGCCATGTGATGCGTTGGACATCTATGTCATTGTAGAGCTCGTACAGCTCGGGGCTTATCTGTATGCGATAGTCGTCCTCAAAACGAACAGAACCGAAGATTTTACGAAGAATTTTTCTCTCAAACTCTCCAAGAGCAGATGCATCTGTCCGTGACACAACCCATGCTTCTGCGCCGTATAAGGGCAACATGAGTCTCTTGTAGAGTGTTACTTTAGTTGGTCGAGGGAGGTCCCTGCTTACTGAGATCATAGTAACACCTATTGGCAAGTGTAATTCTCCGCTTTATCTCCAGGCTGATGTCATTTTTGGTGTTAACGGCGATGCCCAGGTACGTGAATTCCTTGACCACTTCAAAAGTATAGCTGTCCGCTGCAACATGGGAGCCTAGGCGCCGTGCGTCCCTGTTCGTAGAACGCATGTACTTCGTCTTGCCCTCATTTACCGCTAGACCCACTTTCGCTGACTCCTTTTCGATTGCGAAAAATGCAGCAGAAACATCTCGCTTACAACGCCCTATGATATCGATATCATCAGCGCATGCAAGAAGCTCTCTCATGTAAAAAATAGTGCCACCGACCTTCCGCAGTACCCCTTCCATCACGAAATTGAAGAGGTCGCTTGATAGAGGGTCGCCTTGTCTGAAACCTCGAACGGTATTGAAAGGTTCGGAGAGGTCTTTTCTCACCTTGACAGAGCTGATGGTGCCGCTCAAAGTCATTCTGCAAAGACGAATTAGGCTCGCAAGAATACCGAACTTAGACATGGTGGTGTATAGGCGATCCCTTATCGGGCTATCACATGCAGCTTTGCAATCGATGAAGAGATGATGTGTATCGAACCACAAGAGTGAGAGACCCAAAAACGTACCGTCAAATCCGTCTATTCGTCTGTTAGTTTATAGACGCTTGTAAACCTAACAAACAATAAAACTTAGACAAATACACGAAATTCTCTATATTTCCTAGCCCGGTAAAATTGTCTCCGTATATCCAAAGCCATTAAAACGTTTCCCTTGAGGGTGTCTCCTTTCTAGCCTTTACCCTTTTATAATTTTGAATTGATAAAAAAAAAAAAGTAAAAAGCCTAATGAAGTGTCCATAATACCCAAAGGATATAGAAAGTAATATGCATTAATTGTCAATCCTTTTCTCTGCAAATTGTCTAAAAAGGAGATTGATCCCACAAGCATTATTGCCAAAACATAAACTTTTGAGCAGATTTTTCATTCTTTTTTCACATTTTGATCTGATGGCGTATGAGAAACACTTTACATATTCGCTTATACGTAATATTAATATAACTACTGAAAAAAAAAAATACTTTTTAAAATCCAACCCAATGCAGAATCGAACCATAGTTTGTTCAGTTTTGACTCATTCGTTTATAATAAATGTAACGAGTATTTTTTATACCGACTACTTGATACTTGTCATAAGTCTAAAATGTTCTCTTTGATTCTCATTTGTTATACATTAGAGCATAAAATATTGTTAGTTTACAAGCATTTATTTATATTTTATTTTCTACTCGATAAATATATTAGTATTTTGTACTATTTAGCGTATATTGCAATTTTTACTGGGTTGCTGTTTTTTTCTTTTTAAAGAGTGTCAAATTGGGTATTCACAATGCAGTTTGACACCAAGCTTTTGGAAAGGTTGGGAAAACGCCTCCGTCTTGTTAAGTTAAACGCAAGAAAGAAAAAAATAATAAAGTGCGGACGTTATAAAACAATTTATTTTTTATTTTATTAATTTAGTACTTTAACAAGACATGGATGGTAATTTAATAAGAGCCAAACTTAACGCCTAAGAGTTTAACCCTAGTCGTTTGACGTCACAACGTTTTGAGGCTTTTTTCATTGAGCGACTTACTTAGGTACTTAGGCTGGTACCATATTGAAATAAAACTTTTATTTGTGATAAGAGGTACAGTTGAAGCATTAAATTTCAAGTAAAAGGATTTGATGCTCGTAAGGGAGGTGAAGCCGATTGCTTATAGCATGATTTCAAGAGCACAATGGGTCGCGTGACGTCACGAGGTTAAGTCTTGAAGCTCATCCATTTGCTCTTTTCTAATGCATACTTTTGGCGCTGAAGCTAACTGAGCTCTGGCTCCTAAAATACTATATATATAGTACATACTCTTATTTCCGATATTGGAGAAATTTATATACCCCACATTTTACCAAAAGCTGTAACTTTAAAATCGTGGTAAAGATAACACTTTCAAATTATTTTTGGGTACAAGGACACAATATGGACCGCATAATGAGTCCAAATTTAAAGTTTGGTTATGCTCGCTCTTACATTCTCCAAGATCTCACGAATATAGTATAAGATAGCCAATTTCTTTTGTCCTGCTGACCCTAATGTGGGTAACTGGGTTGCTCAGCTATCTGCTGAACTTTGGTATACAAATATTTTCATAAAATCATATCAACTCTTATTAAAATTATTTATAGAGCATTACAAAAACAAATACTTATTTTTTTATTGTTGGATTTCCAAAGCAAATTCTTTAGCTGCAACTCCTTTTGTGGACACTCGATGAACCCTTGGGCGAATGCCACTTGACAGTTAAAACTTTTACAATTGACATACAAAAATGGTCGCCAAAATGTCTGCCCAATTTTACTGTTATACAGCCTTTAACTGTCTATCAGCCATCACAGTTTTAGCGGCAATTTTAATTGCAAAAATAATCGTAAGGCGCAATTAAAGACCATTTTGGCATGCCGTTTAAAAATGTTGCATTTGCCTTTAAGTACGTTGTATCTTGGTTGTATCTTGGTCTACGTGGTTGTTGTTGTTGTTGTTGGTTTTTTGTTAGTATTACTAATGTTGTTACTAACTGAGTTTTTGCGTAAAATGAACAAATTTGTCAATAGTTTTATTCATTTGGCTTGAACAATCAAAGCGCATGCGAATTGTACAATCAAATTGTTGACAATTTTTTTTAACTTGATTTCTTAGCTTTTTACATAAGCCTATGTGAAGCAACATCGGTATAAATTACGTGTATTTAACCTATATATTTATTTATGGTTTGTACATATCTATAGATAGAGTGCAACTGTGGGTCTTATTTTTCTTCAGTGGACATCAATTTGAAAATTTATTCTGACTTATAATAAATCTAAGGAAACACTTACTTTAAAAATATTCGGAATCCTTAGATTATTTTATTTTATTTTATTTTTATTTTATTTTGGTCTTAAGATATGTACGCACTCAAGCGAGTTAAATACAGGATTTTTTCACATTATAATTTACAAGAATTTCTCCTTAAATTAAATTTTAATCCCACCAAAAATGGCTGAATATAATCATTGTAGATCAAAAAAGTTTAATTTCGTTAGCTACTTTCATAACCATTCTAAGCATTACTAAATTCGTATTTTTTGTCCAAAAATTATTCTAAATATTGTCAAATTCTCCTCAAAAGCTCTTAAAATACGAATTTATGTGTTCTTTTGACAAAATTTTTGGTTTCATGTCCGAGAATTAAACAAAAATCTTTTCAAGTAACGCAAAATTCGTATTTTAAGAGATTTTTGTTTTTTGATAGTATTTCGTGAATTTCGCAGAATATTTAGAAATAATTTGAAGAAAATTTAGGAATTTAAGAACTTTTTCTCAGTGTAACAAAGTTAGTGTCATAAATTTAACTAATCAATAGAAACGGTTTAACATTTCATACAAATAATAGAAGTCGCTTACGTGATCGTTTTTATTAGCAATCGTTTCAATTTTGAATATCTTACAATAAACTTAATCAGAAAAAAGCTCCAAGATTTGGGATCTTGGTTCCTAGTAATCTGATAATACTAACCATCCCATAAACTGACAGACAGAATATCAGTCTAAATTATTGTGGTATTCATTTTGGCGATCTTATCCTTTACTCTTTTGTTATTACGAAATTTTTCATAAATTTTTATAGTAAAATTCACAAATTTTAAGAACTATTTTTTATGTTATGATGTATGTTAGTAAGGGAATGGCAACTAATGAATGTAGTTCAGCCAGAAACTAACAAAGGAGTTGTCTATCGAACTTCCTCATTGCCAATCTCAGTAAAAATTTTTAGGGCAGACTGGGAGTTATATGCACCAAACAATCATATGCTATCAATATAACGAATATCAATATCAATATTTTAACAAAATCAATCGTATAATTTTAATTTAACAATATTTCCAATTTACTTTATGTTACATATAAGTAAGGTTAATACGAAAAAAAATAGTCGTCAAATTTTGTTTTTATTTATGCAGCAAGCGGATACAGATAAACAAACAAAACAGAGTTGTCCTATGATTTTATCAATGTTTTATTTAAGATGGCATTACTAAAGTGCACTAGATGGCGCCAGCAGTAAAAACAGCTGCTCGTTGGCTAGTAGAAAATCAATGCGAGTCATATTTACAGAGCTGCTTACTATACTATAATTAATATATAAATAAACTAGTGAGCCGGGGAGACGTTGTGCCAGTCCAAACTTATTGACTACTGTTAAAGTGAATAATCATCGTAAGATTCTCTAGTTAGCTTATCTGAAAAAATATAAGATTTTTAGATAAGCTTGCAGCTCGATTCAAACTTGCACTAATATTAGTCGAATGTCGCGCTTCACGGGTCTGCCTTAACCGAATTCTTTCACGTTCATTGCGATCTTCACGTTCCTGGGCAGTACGATTAGATCGATAATTAATTTGATTCGTTGCATTTCTTCCAATTGAAGTACATCATGCATTGATCGATTAGGAGACAGCATTCCAACTTGTCCTAATGCTTTATTAACCATCGCCAAGCATAGATCTATCAATATGAAGCCAAGCTTCATTGTAAACTTCCGGCGTAAATTCCTTCACTGGATTACGTTTTGCTTTACCTACTCGAAACAAAATATCTTCTGATAAAAATTCTTGATATTTTATTCACAATTTAGGTGGATTTGATGGAAAACATGTTGCAAAAATAATCGCAAATAGAACATGTATTTGATATGGATGAGCAGTAATAGCAGCATCTGCTAAAGTTTGATCCCAGTGCAAATCATTTTCGAGCAAATTCAATTTTTGACATGCCTCTCGATACGTTGCACACAATACGCCATTCGCTGTTCTCAATGATTGAAACGATGTTGAACCTCGAACATTGATCAACAAAAATACCAATTTTTTATAAATGGCAATATACACACAAAAACCGATATTCACAAAATGCGTATATCTCAAGAACTAATAATACACACAAAAAAAAAATAGGCTTAAAACTAGCCTATTGCCAACTTCTTAGACATGCAAAAATCAGATTTGAAATTCATCAACGCGTTTATGAGAACATCCGTAACATATAAAACATAACTTTCTTTGATATATATAGATTATACTATTATAACAAGTTTTGAGTCGCTGGCTCTAGCAGCTAGTCGCTTTTTCTCCTTAGTTGTTTGTTTTGTATGTATAATAACACTGTCCAACAGTGAAAAAGAACTTGTCAAGTGTCCTAGTGTACGTTGTAGGTCTTGACGAGTAGATCACGATAGTGTGTTTCAAAATTGTCTAACACCCCCAAAATCGCGAGTTATTGCTTAAAAACCATTTTCGGGTACTGCGATCACTCCCACAATCACAACGTCGCCATTTTTCAACCGATTTTCAATTGCTTTACGGGTTTGGAAAGAAGAAGATTCAAGCTTTAAGATAATATACATTTGTGTATACTTCATACAAAGCAACTACGAGATTTTTTAAAAGTTATCTAAGATTTACACTTTTTTTTTCGTTTTTCTTACTTTGAAGTCATTTTTTTATAACATTTTGTTAAAAAACCTTTACTTTTTAAGATTTAATCTTGAGAAAATATTAATTCCGAGTAAGAAAAGTCATAGTTTATTAAAATCGGTCGATAAATGTTTAAGTTACGATGCTTATTGTAAACAAGGTAATTAAAATTCCATCGACAAAAAAAAAGTTTTAGATGCATAATTCGTTTGTTCATGAAGATATATATACATATACAAAAATATATATTTTTGATAATTTGTATATATTTTTGATATCGATCATGGTACAATATTTTTAGGAAATGCTCTAAAAATTTTAGTATAATAATTGTTTTAATGAACTTAGTTATCCAAAAACAAAAACCAATTCCCTATAGACTGTGCGCTAGACTACCATCCCAGAGGTTGTGTATTCGAATCCCATGTTAAGCATGGTCCAGCATTTTCCATTTTTCCTATTTCCCTACTTTTTCCTGTCTATTCTATATCCTATTCACTGTTTTATCATGTTTTAACATCAAATTTAAAGCTAGTGTAAAATTTTCACTTGCAGCTGCTTACAATTCACAACTGGTTTAAGCGCGAATCCACTTATACTACCTCAGATTTGAATGCGAATTATTCAACATTTTTCTTTTTAGTTTTATATTTATTGTATAGCATGAGTATATTAATGAATAAGTTGTGCAGCAACGTTCGGATGCATGGGTTCTTCCGGATTAGGTTCGGCCAACAAAATAATGCACAAAAAAATCGGTAAACATCACAAAATTCACAAAATACCAATAGTTGGTTAGCTATTCCTAGCGGAACCCCGCCTCGTTCGCGACCTCGAACACTTGCACTTTTTTCCATTATTTTAAGTTTTTTTCTATGCAAACACTTGAATTAAAAAACGCGTAAACCGCTGTCAAGTTTGTACTCCTCGATTGTTCGACACAAATGAAAAAGTACGTTTACAATGGAAAATGAAAGCATCATCTGAGAGTCAAGCGTCGCGACGTGGGCGCAGTACACGAGTTGAAGGTGGGATCACACCGACGTTCTTCGGCTTGTATTCTGCATCTGGGTCATTTTTTCTTTTTTTGGTCTTGGGAGCAGGAGTCTTCGGCTTGTTGGTCTTGGGAGTAAGAGTCCTCGGCTTCTTCTAGTTTCTCCAATATCGATGGATTTTCTTTGTACTGGGTCATCTGCCGAAGTATCGGGAACTGCTGTGTTTGTTATAGTATCCATGTTCATGGACATGGCATTGACTGGGTCGTCTTCCAAAGTAATGGGAACTGGTGTTATTGTAGTAGTGTCCTTGTTCATCGACTTTTCTACCTCTTGGAAGTTTATAATATCCTCTCTTTGGCGCTTCCATTTCTCCATAAAATCAGTTTCCATCAAAAAATGTTGCATCTTCTGCATTATGTTTTCCATGATCTGAACTGATATGCAGTGATTATCAAATAGGTTGGACATATGCAGCACAAAGTTGCCATACCGAATGTAAACAAGTAAAGGTGTTTTAACAAAATGTTATATAAAAATGACTTCAAAGTGTGAAAATCGAAAAAAAAAAAAGTTTAAATCTTAGATAACTTTTAAAAAATCACGAAGTTGCTTTGTAGGAAGTATAAACAAGTGTATATCATCTTAAAGCTTGAATCTTCTTCTTTCCAAAGCCGTATAGCAATCGAAAATCGGTTGAAAAATGGCGACGTTGTGATAGTGGGAGTGATCGCAGTACCCGAAAACCGGTTTTGAAGCGATAACTTGCGATTTTGGGGGTGTTAGACAATTTTGAAACACACTATCGTGATCTACTCGTCAAGACCTACAACGTACACTAGGTCACTTGAAAAGTTCTTTTATTTTTTTCAATTTTGTAGGACAGTGTAATTAATATACAAAATAAATAATAAATAAAATATTATATATTTCAACCGAACGTTGATCGTCAATCAGTCAGAATTTGTATTATAGATTGATATTTAAAAAACATGTTAAAATGAAGAGCAATTAAAATAATTACAGCTCAAGGTCTAATATTTCGAACTTCAGCTGTTTTTAGACATAACTCCAAATTCTTTACTTTGATTACTCTGGTATTTAAAAGTATGTCGTATATAAAGTGACATTTAATTTAAAATAAATATTCTTAAAATACTTTAATGGCATATTATTATTATTATGCGTAATGACATTTTAATTACTCTGTCTCTTTATATAAAGGTCAAACTAAGGCAAGACATTTACTTTGTTTTTAATTTATGAAATACCAAACTTTTTTTTAGGGCTACAATAATAGCTAAAGCCAAATATATCGAATATATGTACAAAAATGATTGTATCAAAATTAATTAAAAATATGTAATGTCAAAGAAAACATTTTTTAAATTGTAATGCTTCCAAAATAAATTTAAGATCAAGATCTGCACTTTTTAATGTTAACATGTTAAGTATGTAATGTTAAGTATCTACGCCAATTATAAATGCCCAAAATGGTTGTCTAATACAATTTCTATTAACTGAAATACATTTTTCAAACTAGTAAATTAAATATAAAAACAAAAAAAAAAAAACCCATAAGTCACTGAACCCGCCGCATTGGTTGAGTAACAAACGCTCTAATAATGGTTTTTCAGTACTGCTCCAATGACCTAATACAACATTCAACGCCTCGCCCATACAAATAAAGAAACCCCAAAATAATGCCCACTTAGGCAGAGCCAAGTATTATGGTTGACCCAAAAAAAAAAATAAAGTTTTACTTAGCCGTCAGTCCAAAGCGATTCCCATTAGAATGCCATGCAAGTGCTTGAAATGGCACACTCCAAGTAAAGCCAAAGTATAAGCCATATTCCGGATATGGCTATGACGACTGCTGAGTATTGGTATCGAGTACTGGTATTGTAAATCCATGGATGGCATAACATTTGGCTCGAGGGGAAAGCGTGCACTAAGTGTATAAGTGTATGAGTGCAAATAAAGTGTACACGGATTATAGTAAAAAGTATTAATGTATTGTTATATTGGCAAATCTTACAGACGAAAGAGCCACGATTGCATGTGAATCCGATTCCATGGAATCGAATGGCACACCCTAAAGGGCGGTACTTGGGGCTTTTGAGTCAACAAACAAGACTAAAACAAAAGATATCAAATTGAAAACAGTTTGCAGTGTATATAAAGTTATTTAGCTGTTGCTTACATGAATAACTTAATTAGACATTTTTAAATTGAAGGCATTTATTTGATTTAAATTATTTTAATTATAAATTTGAAAAATCTTTAGCTTTGCGTGCTCCTATGAGCTGCCATATTTCTTTACAGAATTAATACTGCATGCTGATTCTTTAATCTTGAACCCAAAGAGAAAAGGCTATTAAAGATGGCTGCAACAGGCAGCCATATGAACCTCACCCAACACATCATGTATAAACACGTAGATCTCAATGCTAGAAAATTGCAATTTTTCCAAAAGGTTTGCCTTTTGCGTATTTTTGTTTGTTCATTCGATTTCCTTGCCCGTTCCTGCTTTTCAGAATTCGTATTCACTAAAAAAGTCACCCTATTAAATTTTGGCATAGTTGATGCTAAGAATAGAAATATTAAAGATCGAAATCAAAATATTAGATAGCAATTTAAGACCACTTTCCCTTTCCCCTGCAACAACATTCCACAATCTTCCATGATAGTAAACTAACTAGAGCTACAGACTTCTCATATGAGTCTAATCAACGAAGAAAGCTGACTTTTTAAGTACTGCCAAAAATAGTTATAGAAAAAAAATAAAATCAGAAAAATGTTTTTTTAATATTATATGTTATATGCAAGAACAATAAATATTTTTTTTCTTATTTTATTTTAAAAAAAATCGGACCTAACTACTTATTATTATAACTTTTTATAATTATTCATATAATTTTTAGCTAAAATTTGATTGTTTTAAATATTTTGGTAATATTATGTTTAAAAAAATGGCGGACGTAAAGTCGGGCGCAGACGACTTTAGGATACCCTGTACCACTAGTTTGTAATAAAGTCCGATTTCTTCACAAAAAACCAAAAACAGAAGAATTTTTAAGCAAAAATTTTTTTTTTGACCGATCGTTCCTATGGGAGCTTTATGATATAGTCAACCGATTTCAATAAAATTTGACACAGTGCTTAAATACCTAAAAAAAGATCTGAATGCCAAATTTATTTCAAATATCTTTGCAAACAAACAAAACACATCGAATTTTGTATAAAAAACGTATTTTTGGACCAATTGGTCCTATGGGAGCTATATGATCTAGTCAAACGATTTGGATTAAATTAAGTACACTGCTTATGAACTATAAAATACTCACGAATGTCAAATTTGGTCCCAATATCTTAACAAACAAACGAAACACAACAAATTTTGTTAAAAAATCGATTTTTTGGAAGATCGGACCTATGGGAGCTATATGATATAGTCAACCGATTTCAATAAAATGTGACACATTGCTTAAGTGCTCTAAAAAATTTCCAAACGCCAAATCTGGTTATATATCTTTATTGAAAAACGAAATATAGCGAACTTTTCTTTAAAAAAGTTATTTGGCCGATCGGTCCTATGGGAGCTATATGATAGAGTCAACCGATTTTGATGAAATTTGGCACATTGTAATTGGGAACTATAAAAAACTTTCGAATACCAAATTTGGTTACGATATCTTAATAAACAAACGAATTATTCATCTAAAACTTTTATTTTTGTCGATGTCGTCTCAAACACCCCTATGGGAGCCATATAATTTAACCCCGATATCAAAAAAATTAAATAAACTTGTCTCCTATGGAATAATATGGGATCTAATGTGAAAGTTTGGTAACTCTAGCTCTTACCATCTCTGAGATCTAGGCGTTCACACGGACAGACGGACGGACAGACGGACATGGGTATATCGACTTCTCTATTCACCCTGATCATATTCTAGGTAACTGTGGGGTGTCTCCGACGTTTCCTTCTATATATTACATACATTTTCGGCTTGCATAAACTTAATATACCCTTTGTACCATATGGTACAGGGTATAATAAAATCAAAAAAATGTTTTTTTTTTATTATTATATATGCAAGAACAATATACGTATCAAATTTTTAAAAGATGTAAATAATTTTTTTTTAAATTTAAATTTATGTTATTTTGAAAAAAATTCCAAATTAAATCATTATTGGACCAAAACATTAAAGTTATGACATAAGCATAATTTAAATTTGTATATAAAAATCGAATGTGAATAAAATTTTTTATTACATAATATTAAAAAAATCGATTTTTTTAATTTAAAAAAGAATTATGAAATAAATTTTATTTTTAGACTTTTTTTATTAAAGAGATTTTTTTTTTAATTTAAAAAGAATCAGGAAATAAATTTTATTTTTGGATTTTTTTTATTAACATTATTTCTTCCAAGATGTGCCAAGAGATACCTGTCAAATTTTGATTGAACGTTATTATTTTAGTTTAAACATTTATTAAAAATGTTTTTTTTCTCTTTGGTATTGCAGCATATATGTATACTATATATTTGTGCCAAAATAAAAAAAAAATATTTTTAAACAAATATTTAAACTTAAATCAAGTCTTTTAAAATAAAACGGTAGAAAAGTATTCAAATTAAAAAATCGCTCTTTTTTACCTACCTTAAAGTAAAAATTAGTAATTAAGTACGATTATTTTTTAAAATAATATAAAGATAAAAAAATATTTAAAAGTATACAATAAATATATATATTTTTTTTAATATTTTGCTTTGCATATTTTTAAATTTATATCTTGTCTCATTTATTTTTAAAAAAATAATCGTACTTAATTACTATATTATAATTTTTATTTAAGGTACGTAAAAAAAGAGTTTGTTTCTACCGTTGTGTTTTAATATTTTATTTTTATATATATTTTTAAATATTTTTATATTTTTTAAATCAAATAAATATTTTTTTTATTTTTCTTTTAAATATTTTTTTTATTTTATTTAAAAAAAAAATCGAAATTAACTACTTATTATTACAATTTTTTATAATTATTTATATAATTTTTAGCTAAAATTTGATTGTTTTAAATATTTTGGTAATATTATGTTTAAAAAAATTAATTTTATCTTTCTTTACCAAAAAACACAATTTTTTCAATTGAAATAAAAAACAATAAGTTCTTTTATAATTCGTTTCCTTGAAAATTCGATGAAGAATCCCACTGCCACCCGGACTGATTGAAGTTTGTTTTTAAATGAATTTAATAATGGAACATAATATAAACGAAAAATTCAAGAGAGAAGGGACTTAAAAAAAATTATCTACCTCCTGTTAGTGAAGCTTTTCGAGAGAGTGTTAAGAAAATTACTTTATAAAAAAAATTCTGTGTATGTAGAGTTTTTTTCAAATAAAAATTTTATAAATGTTGGATTATAACCCTTAGAATCATGGGTTGATTGCCAATAACAAATATTCGAGAAAAAAACTTTTCAATAAAAATTTTAGAATTCATTTTGACTGCTCCGTAATAATCAAGAACAAAAACATGATTCTGGACTCTTTGAACCGGCTTACAATAACTAATATGGCTTTCACGAACGAAGATACCCAAAACTTTTTTTGATTGATTTTAAGCTGGTTCTAATAAAGAAAATCTGAAATTTTTTTGGTGACAATGGATTGCCTTGGACGTACTCTAGAATCTTTTCAAAATTTGAATGAAAACAAAAATTTAGATAACGCCGGCTTACAAACCTTTATATTTTTAATTTAACTTCTATTTTATCAGTATATAAATAAATAAATAATGCCCCTAGTTCTTAATGAATGGTTTTTATTTATTTTTTTTTTTTTTTGTTGGTCCAAGGTCTTGATCCCATTTTTCTTTGACAATATAGCAATCATTTCTTTAAATATATTTTCATACGCTAAACGATATTATTTCTCAATATCAAAAGTCTTAATCACTGAATTGGGAGTGTAATGCTCTCTTAGCGATCTTGTATCAAATTTTATTTTAGATCCCTTTAAAAATTTGTTAGCCATAAAGTTTTCACTGTGGAATTGGGCTTCAAGTTGAAGAATTTTTTTTATTTTACTACTATATACTATATTTCTACTGTAGGACGAAATCTGAGACTTAAGCTATTTCTGGATCAACAATGAGGGTGTGGCAAAAACTTCCTAAAAGTTTAAGCTTCAAAAACTAGTTGGTCCTTTTTGATGGTTAAAAAATATGTTTACAAAATAGATCTGCTTCTGTTGGACGAAAATCGGTTTGAGTTTTGTCTTTTCCTTAAATATTTTGAAAACTTCGTTAATCAAAGGCTTTTGTAGTATACCTAAAATACTATTAATAAAAAAAAAAACATACAGATATTTATTGTCGAACTGAAATTTGATTAAAATCGTCAATGCTTGGCATTTCGAATGCCAGACATTTTGAAGATATTTATTTTTAGACTGAAATTAGTTTTAGTTGGCAATTCGAATGGCAGACATTTTTGTTTCATTATCAAAAAACAACTTAACCTCAACGAATCGGATTACTTTATCCGTCACGCAAAGTCTTTGCCGTTTAGTCTTTAGCCCATTTTTATATAATTTTTATGAGTACAGGTTGTAAAAGTGGAACCCAAGTTATAAAAAAAAAACTAAAGTTTAAAACAAAAAGCTCCATTAAAATCATGAAACCAACCACAAATTAACAAAAATATTATTAGCCGAACCTGTTTCCCGACTTTATGGCAGATGCTGCATACCTCCGGTTTTTACCTTCTTCATTTTTGATGATGATACAAAGAAATTAATTTTTTGTTTCTTATATACGCAAGTGGGGATGTTTTTTGGACAGATGAAAAGTTGGCTTTAATGAATGAAAGATGGTTGATGGAAAGCGGCAGTAAGTATGTGTGTGAGCCATGCCGGTTTTTGGCCAACACATATGCACTTAGAGACACGCATATTAACACCCATCGAAGTGAGCTACAAGTTTTTGGTATTTTGTGTTGTTGTTGTTGTTGGGTTTGGGTTTGTTTGGCCGCTTATGTAATTTGTTTTCTGACCAAAGTAAAAGACAACAACAACAACAACAACAACTATGCAAGCGGGCGTCAGGTCGCTTTTTAAGCCAACTTTTTCTACATTGTTGTTGTTGCTGTTGTTGCACCCAGCAATTTCTGTATTGCCACACTTCGGCATTTTATTATACTTATATACAAAATCCGTTTATGCGTTTTTTTTTTTCTTTGATTTTTTATTTTAAACTTAATTTTTACGGTTTTACAACAAAAATATTTATAGCTCTGACGCACGACTAACCGTTGGGCTGGCCATAGGTTCAATTTGGCTTTGGTTTTATGGCTGGGCACATTTCGATAATTAATTACGCGGGCTGGCTAATATGTGCTCCAATTGGCACAAATTATATACATTAAAAGGGTGATTTTTTTAGAGTTTGTTTCAAGCAAAAGTGCGATCGGTAGAATTAAAAGATATAGGTTGACTATAAATGATAAATATGATTTTATGCGCGCATGATTATTTCAGCTTTAAAATTTCGAACACTTTTCACAAAAAGTAAAAAATCCAAAAAAAAATTGAGCCAGTGATGATTTTTTGTTTAAAAAGTGAGGACAGGCTATTATATTACTTACTATATTATTATTATTATATTTAAGGAAATAACTAAATACAAAATCTTTCAATTGCATACTTTTTTTTAATATTGCCCTGACCGACTATTTTGTCAGTCGCTGGGAGGGGCTAGGGATCTCAAATAGGCACAAATTATATGCATTGAAAGGGTGTTTTTTTAGAGTTTCTTTCAAGCAAAATTACGATCTGTAGAGTCAAAAGATATAAATTCTATTAATGATAAGAAAGATTTCAAACGAGATTTCAGTTTTAAAATTTCGACCACTTTTCACAAAAAGTAAAAAATCCAAAAAAATTAAACCAGTGATGATTTTTTTTTGTGTAAAAAAAGTGAAGACAGACTTCTATTGCATAATTTTTATTAATACAGTCTAAATTCGCTATAACGATTTTTTTTTCAAGTATGATAATGCCTTGATGGACTATTTTGTCAGTCGCTGGGAGGGGCATGGGGATCTCTATTAAAAATTGTGCAAAGAGAACAGCGAGCTACAGTTTATAGCCGAATTCAAAAGGTTGTGTCTAGAATTAATAAAGATTTTCAAATGCACTGCCTTTATAATATTTGGTTTATTTATTTCTTATAACGACTTTTTTAAAACGATTTTCTTTTGTATAATGATAAAATTGTTTTTGAGGAAAAAAAATCAAAACTGTATTCCAAACAAAAGTAGTTTCTTATAATAAACGTTGTTAAACATAATAATCTGTATAAAGAATTTTCTACATTCGTTAAAATAAGGTTCATATATGAATCGGTCATTTCAAAAACCTCATAAGTCCCTAAATTAGAATTTTTTAAGAATCAATAAAAACTGTTTCGTACACAAACAAATGAGTTTTAACGGACTTTCTTATGCTTAATTTAGTATTTGAGTGATAGAAAATTTAAACTCTGAATAACCTTAACAATTTATTAATGAAAATAATGGAAAAAAACCTGAAACTATTATAATATTTTGAACTTATGTTGTTTTAGCAAGAAACAATTAATAAACTGTTAAGGTTATTCACAATTAAAATTTTTTATCCCTCAAATACTAAATTAAGCATAAAAAAGTCCGTTAAAACTCATTTGTTTGTGTACGAAACAGTTTTTATTGATTCCTGAAAAATTCTAATTTAGGGACTTATGTGGTTTTTGAAATGACCGATTCAATTTTAAACATCAAAAGTCATGTAAAAACCTCATAAGTCACTGGACTAATGTTGTTTTTGCAATGAACGTCTTTTTCACGGTATTATTTGAAGAGGAAGGATTGTATTGACTTATGTAGTTTTTACCCAGAATACGTATCTCCCTTAAAGGAACCATTTTCAGCAAAAAAAACATGTTGCAAAAAAATGTGACTTATGAGGTTTTTGAAATGACCGATTCATATGTGAATCAAATAAAAAAATCATATATTTTATTTCAATCAATATTGACTTAAGGCCAGTACGCAGCAGTTGAAACCGCTTCCGAACCAGAAGTGCCAATAAATTTTTTGAAAAACGAACAGCGTAACCCTACAAGTTCGAAATAAGAACATTTGTATCTACTCGGACAGCCAAGCGGCTATTAAGTCCCTAGTTTCGATGACCTCGTGTAAGAAATCAATGAAAAACTACCGCTTGTCTCTAGGGGAGATGGCTGAGCAGTTTTCAATTCACCTCATATGGCTCCCAGGACATAGGGACTTTGAGGGAAAACTGTATTGCGGATGAACTGCCTAGACAAGGAACTACCAGCATTCTCTTTCAAGACAAGGAGGGCCGATGGCCTGCTGTAAACTGAGAATATGAAATTTTGTTCGCTCTGTGCAAATAAAACTTGGAATCGGACTTCGAACACGTGTAGAATCTCATGGTAAACTAGGCCGACATACTGCAGCAAAAGAACCAAAGAACTTTGCTGTCTGAATAAAGCCCAGTGCTCATCTGTTATCCGTGCAATTACGATTCACTGGCTGGTGGGAAACCACGCATCCAGGTTGAATGCTCCCCACCATGAACTTCAGTAGAAGCTGTAGAGATGAGGAGGAGCTGGAGACCGTGGAACACTTTTTCCGTAATTGCCCTGGGCTGGACAGTAAAAGATTTAGGTTCCTAAAGTCACACTTTCTTGACGATTTATCTCAGCTCTCTGAACAGAGTCCAAGATGCCTTTTAAGGTTTATTCAGGCAGCAGGGTTGCCTCGTTACCTATTATAGGGCACCTCTCAAGTGGGAAAGAGTGGTGAAATAGCTCACTGTAGTGGTATCGCAACGGGCCTATCCTTGGCCTAAGTGAGTTAGGACATCAGTCCTAACTGCTCCCTAGCCTAACCTAACAGTGTGTCCCTATTACTCTACATATTATACAACAGTTTTTTTTTACCCGCCATATTTTTTGCTCCAAAAGCCTAAAACTAAGCTGATCATATTTTTGCACAAAATCATGGAACACCACCCTTTTTTTATCCCTGCGAGCTGCGTACGGAAGCTATTCAGGACTTTTTTTCCACAAGAAGTTTGTTCTTATTTCTAAGCGTTTCGTACTGCTGCGTACAGGCTTTTAAGAAATATTTCGAATTTAATCAATATGAACCGATATCAGTCTACAAAGCGCACCAAGCGTACGCCTGAAATAATTTTACACCAGTTAGCAGCATTTGTCGTGAGTTAGTCTCAATAAACGTCTCCAGTAAAGAAATTTAAAAAAATTAATTGAAAAAAAGCACCTTATATAAAATCTACATAAATTACATGAAGAATTACAGCAAACATCAAGATAACAAGCTATAATAAAAAGCTATTTAAGTTGTCAACATGCGTCTCTATTAAAAAAATGTTTAAAATATGTAAAAAAAACACCCTATACAAACATCTAGATAAATTACATAAAGAAATACAGCAAAAATCAATTAAAAAGGTATAAAATATATGCTTAATATTGTTGGTATTGCGTTGGCTGTTGGGAGGCTTCCTTATTGCCAATCCCAGAGTTAAGCCAACGACAAATTTCTCACACAAACTCATACACAAAGACACACAGATACACACACATACTATGCCACGTGAGTATATGCATATTTCATTAAATCGAATTTGCATATGAAATTATGTAACTCTATGATTTCTAGCTGGTTTTCAAGTTTTTGTACCTGTATGGGTAGCTCTTTCTCTCACTATCTCTCGCTCTCCCTCTCTTTGGTTTTTTTCGCTGTAGCGCTTGGTCTCTAGCGACCTTCATGGGAATTTTCGTTGTCTTGTTTGGTTTGATTGTTTTCAAGATTTATGCATTTATTCGCGGGGCGTTTCATTTTCATTACGCGCAGAATTTTTTTCGTACCAATGTCTTCTGCGTCTTCTTCCTTGCCTTTGTCATCGTAATCTTCTATTAACGGTGTTAGTATGTCAATGTTAGTGGCATGTTATGTTTTATGTTAATTAACATTAAGCAACTTCCGCCTTTGACAAGAAGAATAATGTTACTTAAAAGTTGTTAAAGTTGTTTTTCCCAAAAACAGGTCATATGCGTTGTATTCTATAATCTAAATTTAAATAAGAATTTTGTTACACAACTAATTTATTTCCAAAAATTGCTTGTAATACTTTTAAGACTCGAATAAAAACATAAATTTTTGATTTTTCTAAAAAGACTTAATTTTGTAGGCAATAAAGTAGAAGATCTTTTGTTATAAGTTGTGTTAAACTATTTTAAAAATGATCTCAGCTGATGAGCAACTATAGTTAACCTTAAGTCACCGTATTACCGCTTGTGAATTATAAGAAGTCAAGCAAAAAAAAAAATTTTTTTGTATGCTAAAATGGTATACTTTGTATTTATTTACTTTTTCAATTATAGTTTTCAAGCTTGATTTGTTCGTGAGTGTTGCGTGAGACGAAGGCCTGGCTTTGTTCACGCCCTTGCAATTTTATTTGTAGATCTTAAGAAAGCAAGCTTATGTTTTTATATATTACAAAAAAGAACTACTTGACATCTTTTTGGAATGGAACTAAGAAAAAATAATTCGAGATTTCAAGATTTTGCAATGTCAAAGATATGTCAAGAGCCATTATTCGATTACTAAGAGTTTTATAATAAAACAATTGTAATCAAATTAAGATGATTTAACCGACGGTGTCAACCGCTGTAACCCAACCTAAGATGTTTTAACTACGTTTATCATATAACATATATAGACTAACTTTCTATTTAAGATAATCTTATTTTTAGACCTCATATGGTTTTTTGTATTATTTGATTTAGGAAAGAGTTAAGATTTTCATTTCAGAAATATAAAAAAAGTTTCTTTAGGACTTAAGAGGACTTTGTACTCATTTTAATCTTGGTTTATTTAATAATTATATTGACAAAGAGCAAAAAATTTTTATGAATCCAAAAATCCTGTTTGATTTAATTAAATTAAATAACAATTCCAAATATTCTCTAGTACAGTACATCGAAAAATGTCAATTAAAGCAACAGATGGCCCACCCTATATGTAAAGCCAAAAAAGTAAATCACAATAGAAGTAATTATTTGGAGTTTTATCAATCATTTTTCAAAAGACTTTGCTTTAAAGTAGCTTTGAATATTCATGATAGCAACTTTGTTCTAAAAGATAACAATTTCCCCCTATGGCAACAAGGGTTCACGGATGGGTCTAAAACTGAGCAGGGTGTAGGTGTTGGAATCGTTGGACCCAACACCAGAATCTCTACCTCAATGGGCATCTGGCCCAGCGTCTTTCAAGCGGAGATTCATGCCATAGAGAGCTGCGCCCTTAGTATCCTTCTTATTTACTCAGATAGCCAAGCTGCTATTAGGGCATTGTCATCCTGGAACATCTCCTCCAGGATGGTTAAAGAATGCGATAACTATCTCTAAACCCTGTCCGCCCGTAACAAAGTCGTGCTATGTTGGGTGCCTGGACACTCGGGAGTCGCTGACGATCTAGCACGACAGGGTGCCTCCACCCTGACCACATCTCCTGCGCTGTTTTGTGTTATCGGTTGGTCCACAATCAAAACCATGATAAACAAATGGGCCGCAGGGGAACATAGGAGATACTAGTTCTCCCTTTCGGGGCTTCGTCAAGCAAAAGTGCTTGTGAAACCTCTAGATGCGATCAAGACAAAAGGTCTTGGCAGAGCGGACCTAAGGCTCCTGGTAGCTAACTTATCTGGCCACCACTCTGTTAGATACCATCTACAGAAAATGGCCTATCGGACTCTTCAAAGTGCAGGCTCTGTCTAGAAGACGATGAAACCACCAGACATATTCTCTGTGACTGCCCTGCGCTGGTATGGGACAGAGGGTGTCACATCCCTTCCATCACAGGTCAATACCAACAAAAGACCTACTGCAATTCATGCGGAAAGTCTTTTGCTTTAACTTAAGGGTATGGTACAAAAGACCTTTTGGTCGCAGTGCCCCACCTCTCTGTGAGGAACCCTTTTAGGAAAAAAATATATATATATACAATAAGTCAGGCTATTTTTGTTATATGACATTTTGGAACCAAAATCTTTTTCTAGGCCGTTAAAAAACCATCATTACGATCTTATTTTATATTGTTTCACTTGTAAAAAGTTAATGAATTTATTAAATTCTTTATTTAAACTTTTTAATATGAAGATCTAGATAGTCCGTACATCTACTTAAATTATAGGAATACTGAAATTTTTATTTGTATAATAGAATAACAAAAGAAATTGACAAACTTTTATTATTAGGAGTTCCGTCTATTGCATCATATTGTAGATATAAAACATTTAAAATATTAAAATTTAAAGACCTGTTGATTTAAAATACATGCTTAACCTTTTAACGTTTTACCCTTAAATTCTTTACAGTTCCGGCGTGGAGCGGCTTGGCAAACCCTCTTCCTGCTCTGTGCGCTCGCATTCTGCATCAATGGTAAGTGACGGCAGAGCCCGCAGGCTTTCCAGACTAGTCTCAACTAGCCTAGACATGGCTATCAGTCTACACTCTTATACATAAATATATTTATATACACACACAACCAAACAAACACACATATATATATGTATATACGCGTTTATGGAATATTTACAGAGGTACGCACAGAGGGTCGAGTTGTTTGCTATTATACCAATTGGAGCGTCTATCGACCAGGCACAGCTAAATTCAATCCACAGAACATCAATCCATATTTGTGTACACATTTGGTGTACGCATTCGGTGGATTCACCAAGGACAATCAAATGAAACCTTTTGATAAATACCAGGACATTGAACAAGGTAAGTCAGACAGTTGTACAGATGGATACAGTCTCTAGCAGACATATGGCTGCTGCCGCGTCATGCCATAATGAAATTAGCAAAGTAAACTGCATTAGCAACGTACTCAACAACAATTTCCGTTTTTTCACGCCCCCACTTTGTCATGTCCTGATCCACACCCATGCATGGCTTTCATTTCCGTTGCTAACAGGCGGCTATGCCAAATTCACTGGACTTAAAACCTACAACAAGCAGCTGAAGACCATGATTGCCATAGGTGGCTGGAATGAAGCCTCCTCTCGGTTTTCACCGCTGGTAGCCAGCTCGGAAAGGCGTCAACAGTTCATTAAGAACATACTGAAATTTTTGCGTCAAAATCATTTTGATGGCATTGACCTGGACTGGGAATATCCGGCACATCGTGAGGGTGGTAAGTCGCGGGACCGTGATAACTACGCTCAGTTTGTACAGGAATTGCGCGCCGAATTCGAACGAGAGGCGGAAAAGACTGGACGTACACGTCTGCTGTTAACTATGGCTGTGCCTGCGGGTATTGAGTATATTGACAAGGGCTATGACATACCCAAGCTAAACAAATATCTGGATTGGTTCAATGTGTTGACCTATGATTTTCATTCGTCTCATGAGCCATCAGTAAATCATCATGCACCGCTCTACTCGCTGGAAGAGGAGTCCGAATACAATTATGATGCAGAGCTGAATATTGTGCGTAACTCAGAAGGCTCAGTGCGCTAGTAGCAACTTTTTAATTTAATTAATTTTTCACAGGACTACTCCATCAAGTACTATTTGAAGGCTGGCGCAGATCGCGACAAGCTGGTGTTGGGCATACCAACTTATGGACGCTCCTATACGCTGATCAATGAGGAAAGCACTGAGCTGGGCGCACCCTCTGAGGGGCCCGGCGAACAGGGTGATGCTACCAGGGAAAAGGGCTATTTGGCTTACTATGAGGTTGGCTTCAAATCTACAGCATAGCTTTTGGTATTTACTAACTAGTTTATTTATTTTAGATTTGTCAAAGCCTTAAGGAGGATGCAGAATGGACAGTGGTGCAGCCAAATACCAATGCCATGGGTCCCTATGCTTATAGACGCAATCAATGGGTTGGTTATGATGACGAGGCTATTGTGCGCAAGAAGGCCGAATATGTGGTAGCTCATGGATTGGGTGGCATTATGTTCTGGGCCATAGACAATGATGATTTCCGTGGCACCTGCAGTGGCAAGCCTTACCCGCTTATTGAGGCAGCCAAGGAAGCCATGGTGGAGGCTCTAGGGTAAGTTGCGTGCATGTGTTAAAGAATTCTGTTTAATTTATTACTTCTATTCTAGATTGGGCATCAATGAGGTGGCCAAGCCAAGCAGCCCACAAAAGCCATCACGTTCACGCAGTCGCGACAATGGCACGCGCCAACGTCCTGCCAAACCGGAACCAACTACCACAAAGCGTCCTAGCGCTGCACGCCGCCCCAATACGACGCCAGAGCCAAGCAGCAGCACTACAATAAAGTTGACAGAGGCAGAGGGCTCCTCGCTCTATATTGGCGGACGCACTTCGACACCACCTCCACCTACCACACCAGATCCCGGTTCGGACTTCAAGTGCGAAGAGGAGGGCTTCTTCCAGCATCCACGTGATTGCAAAAAGTATTACTGGTGTTTGGACAGCGGACCTTCTGGTCTGGGCATTGTGGCACATCAGTTTACCTGCCCATCAGGCTTGTACTTTAATCCGGCTGCCGACTCTTGCGATTTTGCACGTAACGTGCCTTGCAAAACAAAGAAGTAAGACCTAGCTAAGCCGCTGCCTATAAAACTTTACTAAACATTTCAAACATTAAATTTTAGATCTACCACTGCGGCACCAGTTACATCAACAACCTCGACAACAGCACGCACCACAAGCAGCTATAATCGTGTAACAGCTGCACCACCCGCACGTCCAGCCTATCCGCGCACCACTACAAGCACTAGCACCACAACGACCGCCGCACCCGTAGTAGAAGAAGAGGATGTTGAATACGATGCGGAGAGCGGCGATGAGCATACGCCTGGCAAGGGCAACGAGCCCGAAGAGGATCCTAAGGTTATCAAGGAGCTGATCGATCTTATACGCAAAGTAGGTGGCGTGGAGGAACTGGAGAAACATCTGTTACGCAACAAAGATGGTTCCATTACAATCAAAGAAAACTCTGCCAGTGGAACTCCCACAACACCGCCAACGATTAGCAAGTCTCTCTACGATCGTGTATTGAGTCGTCCAGGCACGCTGAGCAACTTCCGCAAAAACTTTGCGGCTGGAAGCAGCAGCAGCACTGTGCGCAAGACCGAGACAACTGTTGTGTCAAATGCAGAGTCCGATGAAGAGGACGTTGCCGCACGCAGCGGCACTGTTGGCGGCTCCAGCTACTCGAAATACTCATCTGTGCTGCGTGGCAACAGTCGTCAGGGACCACAAAATGAAGGCTTGGACAAACTCACCGAGTTCGATGGCTTCTTAAAGGAAAAGAAACAATATGTGACTATTAATCGCAATCGTGGCGCATCGCGTGCTTCTAGTGAGACCACAGATGAGGATGAAACTGATGCTGTGGCAGAAGCACCTGCAGAGGCCGAGGAAGCCTCCGCTGAGACGACAAGGCGTCCTTTGACAGCCGCCACGCCCTCCTATACCAGTCTCAGACGCACAAGACCCACCACAGCCTCACCCGCTGACTCAGTTGAAGAGGAACATGCGGCTGTTAAGGAGGAGAAAAAGTCCTACGCCACGCTAACTCGCACACGCGGACGTGGCACCACAGAGCGACCGGATACAACCGCAGCAGCAGTTGCACAAAGTTCGACCACAAATCGGTAAGTGGTGCAGTTTCTTGATATTTTTAGGCAATTTATATTAATAATGTTCTTCAATTCCTGCAGCTACAAATACTTTGAACGCTCGCGGCCCACAAAGAGCAGCACGGCAAATAGTCCCAGCGATATTGACACGGAAGATGAGGAGGAAGTTGCTGAGGAATACGAGGATGAGCCACAACAGCAAAATGTAACGGTACAAACCAAACAAAGCACCACCACAACAACAAATACACGTAAATACGCGAGCATTGGCCGCAGAACAACAACAACCACAACAACAGCAACACCAGAAACTACAACAACTACAACAGTCACCAGCACTGAGACATCAGGCGCCAGCACCAACAAAAACAACAACGTTAAAACTAATATTATCCTAGATACAGCAAAAACACAGAGCACTACTCAAGAACCAACCACAACCACCAGCACAATTAACGAAACCTCTGAACCAATTGAAACCACAAGCATAACGTTCACCACGAGTACTACTAATAAGCCTGTCATAACCACCACAACTAGCACCACCCACACCACCACCACACCTACACCTACTTTAGCATCCACTATCCAAGACCCAACCACCATTGATTCGTTAAGCCTGGCTGATAGCGTTAACAATTTGTTGGCACCACAATATACAACATTGCCACCGCCAGCCAATGAGCTTGACGATGAGTCGTCCCCAATCCTACCCCTTGATTTAAATATAAATGACCTAGCACAAGCTGCGCCCTCTACGACAACGACAACAACAACGACAGCGCCCGAACTGATTGTAACCACCGGCGCCACTGACCAATACAACCACAACGACGTTAGTGACAACCAGACGAATGACGTCAATAGCGTTGATAGCGAGGTAACACTAGCTAAAACTAAGACACAATATAAATATATAGGCACCCGAACACGTTCTAAGGATAAGTCAAACACGAACAACAAAAGCAACAGCTACAGCAACAACAATGAAGAAGCAGAAACCGATGCTAGTCTAAATGGTAGTAGCTCTAATGGTTTCAGTAGCGATAGCCTAAGCGTAAATAGCATTAGAAAAACCAATTCCAAAACCAATTCCGCTGGTAGAAGGCAACCACAAAGAACCCAACAACAACAACAATCAGAACAGACCAATACAACCGAACAACCTACAAATCCCACTAACGCCAACTCGCTGGGCACCGTATCTAGTCCAAGACCTTTCGGTTATCCCAGACGTCGAACACGTCCAACCACCACCACCACCACAACCACCACCAGCACTACTAAAACAACAGCAACTGAAAATGATAACAAACCTCAAAGCGATGCAGTTGCAAACATAATCAAAACGCGACTATCCCATGTGGATAGGCCCAAGGTGAGTGCCAGTAGTAGTCAAGAGTTGTTGGACCCTACCACAACCACCACAACAACAACAACAACCGCAACACGTGCACAAAACCTAGACGTAGACGTTAATCTAGCTGGTATTAGTGGTAATAGCTTAAGGCATGACGTAGTTAGCTCCTCTAGTTTAAGTAATGAAAATGACAACCAAAATGACCACCATAATGCCCACAATACCAAGTACATATGGCGCGATGCGCACCGTTCCACAGCCACCAAAACGCTCAATGCTATCGAAAATGCAGCCGACAAAGACTCACGTAAGTATGCTGGCAAGCGTTTGGCTGCAGATTTAGTTATCGACGATGAAGCTGATGAAGCTGCTCAGTTGCAGTCAACATTCCGTAGTCGTCGTTTAAACTCAGCTGAGGAGGATACTGAAGTGCCTACCACAGCGGCAACTGCTGCTAATGGCCGCAGCTATCAGAGCATTACACGCTCAAATGTTCAGACAACAGATACGGATCAAATTCATTATAAGGCCATAACCCGCGACAATAGTGGAGCTCATTTGAGTGAGGGAAGCTCCTCAAGCTTTGTGAAAAACTTGGATGAAGTCAACAAGCCTGCACACAACGCTCAAGCTATTTCACGTGGTGGCCAAATACCCGTTGAAGTTAAAGTAGAGACAAACCTGCCGATTGAGGATGCAAAGGCAGCTGTGGAAATACATCAAAATGATGAAAGCAAATCCAGTGAAGTCAATAAGCAGCGCCATTATCAGTCAATCTCACGAAGCAGTCTTACAAAGGACACTGAGTCTGCAAGCGTTTCTCTTACAGAGACCAGCGCGGAAACTAAGCCAGCTTCAACTACCTCGACCACTGAAACACCTATCGATGATGTAAGTGTAAATGCAGAGATCAATGAGAGTGAACACGATGCAGAAAATAGTGGAAGGAGCGATTCAACTACAACAACCACAGAGCTAAGCTCTACAACAAGTTCAATAACAACAACAGAGACTCCTATTGAAGATGCGAATATAGCGGCAGAAATACGCAAAGATGTTGAAGAAAATGCAAAGACAACAAACAAATCAGATCAGACTCTAGAAGACGTAAAGATATCCAAAGAAGCTCAAGAGCATATTGAAGAAAAATCGGAAGGGTCGAGCAAGTCCCGCTTTAGTTCACAATCTCAACTAAAACTTGGAACGTCTGCTGAGGAAGAAAATGTTGCGACTAAGTTACACGAAGATGCTCAAGTTAGTTCTAAAGCAACGAACCAAACAGATAAGTCTCTAGATGCTGCAAAAATAACATCAGATGTCGCAGAACATTCTGAAGAAAATTTAAAAGTAACGAGCAAGTCTCGCACTTATCAGTCTACAAACCGTATTAATGCAAAATCTCAACTAAAACTTGGAAGCTCAGTTGAGGACGAAAATATAGCTGCAGAAGTAATCGATGATGATCCAAAGGCCGTTGCACGTGGCAAAACTAATGCACCAGCTGCAAGCAACAGTGCAGATGATTCCAATACAGCTGCGGAGCTGGAGTCACAAGAAACTACAACCAGTTCCACGACAACGACTACTGAAGCCACAACAACAAGCTCTACCACAGAAGAAACAACCACAGCAAGTACAACACGTAAGTCTTTATCCAAGCAGCGCAGCACCACCGACAGCACAGAAGACACAACTACAACAGCAGCAACAACCACAACACCAGCACCAAGTACAACTCGTCGCTCCGCTTTCCGAAATAGAAATGCTAGCACCACAAACGCCACCGAGGAGCCAGAGAAGCAAGATGAAACCACTACACCCGCTGCAACAACCACACGTCGTTCGTTGCACCGTACAAAATCAACGCCTGCTGAAAGCACCACAGTTGAAACGGTGGAGCCGGAGAATTCTGAGGGAACCTCTACAACAACCGCTGCAACAACCACACGTCGCACGTTACACCGCACAAAATCAACGCCTGCTGAAAGCACCACAACTGAATCGGCAGAACCAGAAAAATCTGATGAAACCACTACAACAACCGCTGCAACAACCACACGTCGCACGTTACACCGCACAAAATCAACGCCTGCTGAAAGAACCACAGCTGAATCGGCGGAAGCGGAAAAATCTGATGAAACCTCTACCACAACCGTTGCAACAACCACGCGTCGTTCCTTATATCGCACAAAATCAACGCCTGCTGAAAGCACCACAGCTGAATCGGCAGATTCTGCATCTGCTGAAACCACCACTACAGCCGCTCCAGCAACCACACGTCGTTCCTTATATCGCACAAAATCAACGCCAGCAGGAATCAAAGGTGACACAGACAAGAACTCCGAAGCGGAAGAAGAGATTGATGCGACTGTTGGCACCACCACTGTACCACCAAGGAAACGTGTTATTGTCCGCGGCACTTACAGACCAAGCGAAAAGGGTGATATATCCTCGCTGCTGGCAGTGGACGAACATAGAAGAATTCCATATACACATACTGGAGACTCTGTAGGCACCGGCAGAAGACGTGTCATTGTAACCAAGAAATCCAGAAACCATGAAGCCACAGAAAACTCAAGTGAATCAGTTGCTGGAAGTAGCGAAGGAACTGCTTCTGATTCAACGGAAAATCAAAGCGGAGCAGGTAGACGAACTCTGACTTCTATCCACAAGTACAGCAGTAGAACGACTACTAATAACGATGCTGACGGAGGAAGTAAAGAAGCAACCGGCTCTACGTCAACGGAAAATGAAAACACTGCAGGTCGAAGAACTTTGAGTAAGACTGAAACGTCTAGCAGCCATGTAACCACAGGACACGATGAAGAAGCAAATCTGGGTAGTAAAGCAGAAAATGCCTCCAACTCAACGGAGGATATAAGCGCTGACGGCAAACGAACTGTTACTACAATTCACAAGTCTAGCAGTTTAATAAAGACAGAAAACGGAGGAGATGCAGATTTGACAACTGCTTCGAAATCAGAGGATAATGAAGCTGGAGGAATTGTGGGTACTATTCACAAGTCCAGCAGCCAAGTCAGCACAGAAAACGGTGGCGAAGCATCCGTGGATAGAAACGAATCAACTAACACAACAACAACGGAGAATGAAACTGGTACAGGTAGACAAACCGTAAGTACGATTCACAAGTCCAGCAGCAAGGTAACCACAGAAACAGGCAACAAAGCTGCTGAGGGAAGAAATGGAGCATCTGGCTCTAAGTCAACAAAATATGAAAGTTTCTCAAGTAGAAGACGTTTTGGTAGTAACCAAAAATCCACAGACCATGCCGGCGAAGCTGTCGTAGAAAACGGGGAAGAAACTGCATCTAAGACAACGACAAATCATGGAACCACCGGTGCTCATGCAAGCCACAAATTTAAAAGCCATTCACAAACTGAAAATACCAGCGAAACAACTGTGGAAAATAGCGAGGAAAATGCCTCAAAATCAGCAGAAACTCAAAGCTCAGAGCAGAGTGATGAAAACGTTTCCCGTAGAAGGTTGAACAACCGTGCTCGCATAGCTGCTACAAGAAATCGCACTCTAACTCAAACGGAATCACTGGGCAAGGGAATAACACGTACTCGCACCACCTATGTGCGCACAATAGACGCCGGCCAAGGTCAGAAGGTGGTAAAACGTGTGCATACCAAGACAGTAGAGGAAAAACCAGCTGAATACGAGTATATCTATGAACAAGGCGAACAACCCAGCACCACTACCCGACGACCCATTACACGCAATCGCGGCACCGCAAGGTTCCAGAGCAACGATCTGTCCTCACTATTAGCTTTGGACTTTGCTTCACGCGCGCAACGCAAGAAGGATCCAGAAAACACCGTAGTAAAGACACGCAGACGTCTACTTAAGAAGCCAAAGGAAACAATTGAGCATGAAGAAGTCGAAGAGTTCGAGTATGACAGCGAAGAGGGTAACACAAGGCCAACCAGGCCAAGCACTACGTCAGCACCTACCGTGCGGCGTACACGACCCACACGTCCCAGAATAACCAGACCAACAACTACAGCTACGACAACCAAGGAACCCTTAACAACTACTGAAGCGCCCATACATGAGCCCACTACTAGACGTGTGCTGGCATTTAAGCGTCCTATTAGCACTACAAAAGCAACAACTACAACAAGCACCACAACCGCAGCTACACCCACTGAGGAAACTACAACGGAAGATCAGCTAGCAGCGGCCAAGCAGCGTTTTGTAAACCGTTTTAAGACCAGCAGCACTTCCAGCACCACGACAACAACGACAACACCTGCAGCAGTAAGCACCGAAGAGACCTCAACTGAGGATTCACTTGCAGTGGCCAAGGACCGTTTTGTTAAACGTCTGAGAACCGGCAGTAGCTTTACCACCAGCACAAAAAATAAGTCCGATACAACTACAACTGTTACCACAAAGAACACTGATAATCTTGATCTTCTGAAAAAACAATTTTCCACCGCCGTAAATCGTCTCAAAGAAAGCAAAGTCGAAACTGTTGAAGAAAAACCAACACAATCGACGCTTGAAAATGAGTTAAACGAAAGTGGTGAAGATAATTTATCACTGCCCATATACCATCGCCGTAAATATTATCAATACTACAAGGATTCACCGGTGACCTACATAGATAAGACTACAGCGCTACCTAACGTCGAAACAGCCACTGTTGATGTAAAGAAGCAGATAAAGGACGTTTTCAATGTGAGCGAAAATGAGACCATACTCAATTCAGTAGAAGATACCGCTGACCAGGATCATCAGCAGGCCATGGAGCAAGCCAAGGAAATCAACTCTGAGCTCGGTAATTTTTTATTGAAAACCCCCGAGTCAAAATAGGTCACTCGGGGGCAAAGTTGATCGGATCAGGCGAAGAAGTTATGGATGACAGCGATGCTATGGAAGAACTAACCAAATTATTGGGCCACAGACGCGGCACCAGCACCACAACACAGGCCACAACCACTACACAAAGTGATGAAAACGATGACAATAATGAGCTTTCGGCCGATTTGGACACTGATGCTGAGTCGGACTTGGTAA
Organism: Chymomyza amoena; assembly: GCA_037043745.1. Classification (NCBI taxonomy): domain Eukaryota; kingdom Metazoa; phylum Arthropoda; class Insecta; order Diptera; family Drosophilidae; genus Chymomyza; species Chymomyza amoena. The sequence continues at coordinate 99,142 of JBAMAX010000392.1, forward strand.
CTGAAAAATCCAATCGTGTTGGCAAAACATTTAAAACTATAGAGCGCGAAACAACTGAAATTAATAAAACTGAAACTGTATATGCTGAAACGCCCAGCGTAAAGATATCAATTCTGGAAGATACGCAACGAGATGTAGAGGACTCACGTGCATTGCGCAACTATGCCAAGTTGAATCGTACACGCCTAACCCTGAGAGACAGAAGCACTACCGAAGCCGAACCAAAGGAAGAGACTACAACAAAACGCGCTTACAGTGCCGTCAATCGCTTTAGAGGCAGAGGACCAACAACTACAACCACAACCACGCCGCAAACGGAGACAGATGAGGAGGAAGTGGAAGAGGAGGCGAATGTAAGTAGCACCACGCGTCGCAGTTTTGTTGCTTTAAACAGGCAGCGTGGACGAGTCACCAGACCCACAGCAAGCAGCACTACTGACAGCAGCAGCAGCACCACAGCCACCAGCACCACTGCGGCTGCCACAGATAATGAAACAACTGCCACACGTCGCCCCTACTTGGCCATTAAACGTCGTATAATCACGCCCAGCAGCACCGAAGCTAGCGTTGTTACTGATTCAGATGATGAGACCAAAACCAGTAGCAGCACCACCGTAGTAACCACTGAAAGCACCACCAAAGCTAGCATTGACGATGAGTCCGATGCTGAGCTTGAGGCGGAACTAAGCGATGCTAACGAAGTCGATGACTCAGATTATTTGGCAGACAATTCTAACAAAAAGCCGCCTACTGTCACAACAACAACAGAGGCTACGACTACAACGACAACAACGGCCAGCAGCAGTGAACGACCCACGCCGCGTCGTCAGCTTGTAATACGCCGTCGTCTGAATGCAACAAGCCCAGTTACCACAGAGTCAACAGTTTCAACCGAATCCGTCGAGTCAACGACCGCAGCGAAGGTAAACACTGCCGAGATAAGCACACGCCGGCCCTACGTGGGTCTAAGCCGCAATCGCAGCCGCTATACTACAACAAGAACCACAAGCACTGATCCGGCTAGCGATGTGGAAGGTGATAACGAGAGCGACGACAACAGCATACATAATGAGCCGGCTCAGAGTTCCACACCTCGTGCAGGTTTTCTACAAACAAATCGCCATCGCGCGTTACTAACCCGCAATCGGGAAGCCAAACAGGAATCCAACACAACGTCAACGGTCAGTGAAGAATCAAGCACCACACGTCGTACTTTCCAACGCGGAAATCGTTTCCGCAGCGGTTTGTCAAAAATAGCTGCAACAAGTGATGAAAGCACTGAGTCCAGCTTGGAGTCTAGTAATACCACGCGCGCCTCCACATTTGGGGCGCGGCGCTCAAGACCCACCGCAGCAGCTACAAGTCGCGCCACAACGCGACGCAATTTGGTGGCTACATTTAATAGAAGTTTGTACAAGCGTCCAGACCAAGATGATGATGAGGAAGAAGAGACGGAAGATTTGGATAGCAGAGAAATTGCGCATGCAAGACGTCCATTCCTAAGTACTTATAATGGACGGTCCAGGACCACAACTACAACCAAGATACAAGTAGAAGAGGAAGAAGAAGAAGAATATAACGACTATGATGAGGATGAGGAGAATAATGAAACAAATGTGCGCAGTACAACACGCGCAACAATTAAATTTGGACGTCTGACCCGACCTACAGCAAGAACAACAACAAGCGGCCCAGTTACTTCAACCACAGTGCGGGCCAGTAATGTAAAACTAAGTCAATTGCTTGCCAGCAGAAAACGAACTAACACCAAGACCGAGACAACTGACAATAAAGATGATGATGATGAGGAGAATGAAGAGGAGCAGGAGAATGAGCAGGATGGTGGGGCTGAAGTGGATCACACTGACACTGACACTATAGTAGAGGTACCCAATAACAATAACAACAACAAAAACAATACTAATACTAATAAGAGCACAAATAACGTAGCTAGTCGTTTCTTTGGCACTAATCGTAGTAACAGCACCGTAGCCAATTATTTGAATAATAGAATTAAGTTATTGAATGCTAACAACAATAGCAACAATCACACAAACAACTACAACAAAAACAACACTCACACAGTCACTGATAATGCTAATGTTGATATTACTACTGATACTGATGATGATAATGATGCTAGTCTAGAGGCTGAACAGCAGCCGGATGAAGATGCGCAGGGCATTGTTCATGATAATGATAAAGATAATGTTGATGATAATGATAATGATGATGATGAGAATGGGGCGCGGCAGCGTGTTGTTAGTTTAAATGCCAAGGGTAATGACGTTAATTCTACACGACGTTTTCAGAATCGTTATCAATTGAACCGCAGTAGAGGCACAACAACAACCACAGGCGCACCAACTGAAAGCACAACAACCAGCGCAACACCACGCAGACTGACGGCCAATCTAAGAGGCCGCAACCGCGTCCAGGTAACTAAATTAGCCGTAGTCGAAGACCATGCAGACACAGAAGTTGCCGAATCCGAGCCAGAGCCAGAGACCACAACACTAACCAGCAGTGCAGTGAGCAGCACCACCACAATTGCACCTGCAGCTGCTGCCACGCCCAGGCGCATACGTGTGCTGAAATTCCGACGACCCTTATTAGTTAATAGCAATAGTACAACAGAAAACATTCAAAACAATAATAATAGCACCACTAATAGCGCCACTACTAACCCCGACACAAGCACTGAGAGTCCGGCTGATAGCCAGACAATCACCACCACTATAGCCACTACCGACAGTAGTACACCCACAAAGCGTTTCCGCAAGGTAATACGCAAGCTCATAACCAGACCCGTTGCCTCGAACAATACAAACGTGAGCACAACAACCTCAGCCGAAACAACCACGACCACATCGGCTACGCCCACGGCTACGGCCGGTACACGCTTCGGTTTTAGTCGTAGTTCCAAACAAGATACGGAAACGGTACGGGTACGTTCGCGTTTTGGCGTTAGTTCCACAACGGAGGCCACGTTGACAGGCACAGTGCGCAGCTCACTCTTTAGTACGGCAAATCGCGGACGTTTTACGGCGGCGAAACCACAAACGACGGGTGAAGGCAACGAAAAAGAGGAGGAGAACGAAGATGACAACGAAGACAGTGATGACGATGATGACGAGGAAGAGGAGGAGGAGGGCGATGAAGAACAGGAGAACAAAGGCAGTGGTGGTACCACAACAACCACACGCAAACCATTCGTGCCCAGCAAGGTGCGCTTTACCACGCCCTCCAATAAGCCAGATACAGATGCTGACGAAGATTTAACAGCCAGCAATGACAATGAGAATGAAAAGGAGGAAACTGGTGACGATCAATCCAAGAATGAGCCGCAACGCAAACCTATTGATTTACTTAGCCTACGCAATCGTCTTAAGGATCAACAAACGCGTGGCGAGCAAGCCGATGGCGTTATTAGTACCCGTCTGCAAAAGACCAGCGAGAATAGCACTACCGAACTGCATAAACAAACTCAAGAAGGTGAAAATTCAGACTTGCAGCGATTGCGTGATAAGGTAAAAGCTGAGCAAGCACGCGGCAATGGCGATCAGGGTGTCATCAACGATCGTCTCAAAAAACTGCTAGCTGAAAAGTCTACAACCGCCAACACTGAAAAGGATACTGAAGATGAGCATAATACCGAAACGGAGCTGGCCAGCACCGCAGCGCCTATAGCAGGCTCTTCGGCACGACCCTTCTTCCGACGCAAGCTGGTAGCACGTCGACCATACACGCCACCCAAGGCAAATGCTGGCAGTACCACCGAACGTTTACCAGCCTTTACAACCACACGACCAACTGTTAAGTTTGTGCGCCGCAAGAATGGACGCTTTGATCCATTCAACTCTAGTGTGCGCCATACAGGTGAAGGCTTTGTGCGTAGTGATCCACGGGACCAACGTTTGCCGGGCACTACACGCTTTAAGGTAGATGAACAAAAGGGTGACAATGACGAGGACGACAGCGAAGAAGAGGAAGAGGAGGAGGTTCAGCAACAAGAGCAGGGTAATGAAGAGAAGACCACGCCAGTGATAGCCACACGCCCGTTGGGTGTGCGACCAGCAAATAGATTCCCAAATCGCGCACAAAGCGGCGTGCTTAAGAAGCCTACACCAGAGAGCGCTACTACCAAAAAGGAGGATGAGAAAGACGAGAAGGATGATGATGACAATGACGATGATGACGAGGAGGAGTCCACCGAGGAAGAAGAGAGCACGAACAGCACTGATAATGAGAAGAAGAAACCTAATAGCCCCAGCTCCTTCCGGCCAAAGGATAATCGCGCGCCACCTGGTCATAGACCATCATTCTCACCAACTGGCAGCGGCGGCAATGTGCCATTCAATCCACGCAATCGCCCCGCAACTGGCCCAGGCAATACAAATGCAAATTCAAGTGCCAATCGTCCACCTGGTTCAAGCACGCCCAGCAACAATCGCTTTAGCAATCGTCCACGCGTAATTAATCGCCCACCGGGCGTAGCCTCACCCAATCTCACGCTCAAACCAGTGGCCAATGACTATGAGCGTACCACACCGCTAACGCCAATAAAACCGGCACCATTTATACCCACAAATACGCGCAGCTATGAGCGTAAATATAGCGGCCCCTCCTCAGAGACACCACCAGAGTTAGCCAGCGAGAACTCACTCATTGAAGATCTTAATATTGATGCGCTGAATGCTCGCAATAAGAAGATCTTTGATATACACAGCAAGAAGCATACCACACTTAAGCCTAAGGCTGGTAACAAACCCGCCGACGCGTACTCCGGCCAGAACGCAACGCAGCGACAAAACGCGGAGACTGAGACCCAGACGGATGAGTCATATGACAAAATACGTTACGGCAACGATGCGGCCGAACAGGGCTATGTCACCACTACACCACGCACACCTTCAACACAACAAGAACAACAAGTAGACACAAACACAGAAACAGAAAACAACAACAGCCCACACGTGTCGTCCAATGCTAATGAAGCTACAAACATCTCTTCACAGGATAGCACTGGCGCCTCGACGCCGCAGCCGCCACCAGCAACAACGCTGCTGCACGTATTCACGCTGGTCGATGGCGATGATGAGCCCACCAATCGTCCGCCCACAACCGCAGGTGGTTTTGTGCCACGCCTTGTTGCCGATCAAGGGCAGCCCAAGCACAAGGTTATCGAAATCAATCGTATTGTAGAAATCAATTCCAAGGAGGAAAAACTACATCGTAAGTCAAAGGCCAATCAGGAATTCTTGGAAAGATTGCACAGCACAGATATACGCGTGGAGTCGCTGCCACATGTTGAGCAGCTAGGCGAGATAAGCGTAGTCAAATATGTACATTTGGTTGATGGCAGCGATATAGTGATTGATGGACACAGCACAGTGGCCGACTACACGCCCACCGAACCCACCTTGCCCAACACAAGCAACTCTGTGCCAGTGCGCAACAGCCTACCCTTGGGCGAATATGAAGAGTTACGCGAGGGACCACAATATGTGCATGAGCGTACTGACGATGAGCGTTCCGGCAAGTCACTACTGCCTGAGGTACTACGCGAAGCGGTTGAAACATCGACCATATCGCTGGAAGGTCTTTTCGATAATGCGCGCAAGGGCAAGGAACTAAACAGCATTGATGTTAGCTATGCTGCCAATACAGCTGCAACGCCGGCTAGCACCACCGAGGCTAGTAGCAACGCCGAGACGAGTAACACCAACGGAACGAGTAGCACCACCGAGAACAGCAGCAGTAGTGCTGCAACTACCGAAAGCGAGCTGAAGGCCACCACAGTGCCAGTGGCACTCTTTCCCACATACGTAAGACCCGATGTACCCCTACTACGACCCGAATCGAATGAATCCTCACCCCTGGTTATCTCTATAGCCAATCTTGACAAGGTCATATTAAGCAAGGTGCAAAGTGCGGTAAACGGTGAGGCTGCCATGGGCGGTGTTACCGAGACCGTCACCGAGAGCGGCGTTACCGAGCTGGAGCAGCAAACAGAGGCCCTAACAGTGTCGCCGAATGCTGACTCCAACTCGGCCTACTCCAGTCGCCATGCCTCTGTAGTTGAGGCACCGCTTAACGTCATAAGCGATGCGGATGCCGCTATCAAGGCTTTGTCGGGTGTGGCCAAACTCAGTGTTAATACGGGGGTGGTAGAGAGTGGCGCTATTAGTAATCAAAATACCAACAACTATAACAACAATGCACAAACAGCAACCACAAGCACCACAACAACAACAACAAACACATTCACTAACCAAAACAACAACAACAACAACATGGGCAGAAGCATTAGCGAGATAGTCAGCTACAGCACCGAGACGCATGTGGTGCGTCGCAAGAAGTCGCGTAAGAGTAAGGCTGGTCGCCGTCTGCGCACCACAACCACAGCGCCGGCAGCGGACGAAAGCAGCACGCTGACGTCAACAGCAGCAGCCTAAACGGGTGCAGCCTTAAGCCCAAGTTTATTTAGTTAGTTATTTCTAGTCTTATTTTGTACAGACAAGCGTTTAACCCTCTACTGCCTGTAAATAGCGTAGGGCCAAATAATTGGCTGCGTTGCTTTGTCTTCTTAACATATCATATTTAACAGCAAACAAAAAATAAAGCTTTTCGCTTTAAATTAAGTTAAAAAAAAAAAAACCACAGCGACGCATATAAATTTATTTAAAAAATTTTTGTATAAATATTTTCCAAATTTTTGTCGTTAGTGCTGCTTTTCTTGTGCTGCTTTTAAAAAAAGGAAAATCTTTACATTTTTTTTTTACTTTTCTTATCTTTCAATTAATTGCAATAATAATAATGTAAATTATTATTCTTCAAGCTGCCATAAATAGTTTACACATACACGCACACACATAAACATACACACACACACACATTTACATATAAACATACACATAAAGTTCAAAAAAAGTTTTCAAATTGGTTCAACTCAGCGTTTTTTTTTATAAATATCCGTCTTTCGTAAATCGCAAAACATTTGCAATATTTTTTGCTTGCCCAAGCAGTTCTGTTATTTTTTCTAGTTATATAAATTACTATATAATTTTTTTTATTTTCCCACGCAGTACTTCTTTTAATTTTTTTCTTTAATTATTTTAAGTTTATTGCAATTAGTTTTAGCTGTAAAATATTTATGCACAAATAAAATTAATAAAAAATTATATTATATTGTATACAAACAAAACAAACAAAAACAAACATTTAATGCAGGTACCACAGATAAACCACAACAACAACAACTACAACACACACACAATTTTGTTAGCCCCCAACAGCGCCCCGCCCCTAGGAGTCACCACCAACACATAAGCTACACTTTAGCCGTGTATATAAAATCCTGTTTTGTATAACAATTTGTATATAAAAGTGTTTTTGTACATAATATACATTTAAAGGCGACTACACAATTGTTGCATATATTTTTAAAAACAATTTTAAAAACAAATTAACTAATTAAAAATACGCAGCATAATTTAAAAGCAATTTTACTTGTATTATAAAATATGTAAAAAGTTAAAAAGTTTTTTTTTTTATTTTCAAATATTTATTTTTTGACAATCAACCGATACATTTAAAAGGTTACAATCCAATACACAAATAAAAATAAATCGCTACACACTAAATATAACTAATAATTTTATATTATAAAATTATAATAAAGACTATAAATAATTAAAATATTTACCACAAACTAAATCGACACATAATAACTAAAAACAAAATAAAAAAAATATATATATAAAATCATTAAAAAGTTATAATAAATTAAAAAATTGCATAAAACGCGATATTAACTGACTCAAAAAATATAAATTTTAAAATAAATATTAAAAAAGTAATGAAAATTACTTATTAACAAAAAACATTTATCAAGTCTTAAGCATTAAAGTTTTTTCTTCAAAAAATCAAATAAAAATATTAAAAAAAAGCCTAAAATATAAATAACAATAAAATAAGCATAAAAATAAAATATATTAAATGCTAAAAAGTAATTTATAAGAACTGCAGTAAAGTTGTAAAAAAAAATAATTAAAAAAAAAATTCATCACAAAAGTAACTAAAAATAAAAAAATAAATGCTGAAAAGTAATTTTTTGAAATAGCTTGTTTTTTTACAATTTAAAATTCATCACAAAAGTAACTAAAAATAAAAAAATAAATGCTGAAAAGTATTTTTTTTTATAATATCAGTGAAGCTGTAAAAATTTTATTATAAGCTTAAAAAAGAATCTCATCAAAATAAAATTTTTCTACAAAAACTAAAATAAGAATATAAAAAAACCTAAAAAAGAAATAACAATAAAATAAGCATAAAAAATAAAATATATTAAATGCTATAAAGTAATTTATAAAAACTGAAGTAAAGCTGTAAAAAAAAACAATTTAAAAAAATCCATCACAAGTACCTAAAAATAAAAAAATAAATGCTGAAAAGTAATTTTTTTTAAATAGCAGTGAAGCTGTAAAAATTTTAATTAAAGTTTTAAAAAGAGTTCCATCAAATAAAGTAACTACAAAATTATATAAATGAAAAAATGTAAGAAATATTTAAAAAATGTTACATTAACACAACCTTAATGCCAAAAATTATAAACAAAATATATTAATAATAACAATTAGCAAAAATTATAAACAAAATATATTAATAATAACAATTAGCAGGTTTATTCCCCCATTTTTTACGAATGTATATTTATTAATGTTCGATTTATTAATTTATTTTTTGCTGCTCATGGTAATTCTTAAATATTTTTATCATATGATGCCTACAGCATAAAAAAAAACAATTAAATTAATGATAAATCGTTTAAAATACAAATGATTTAATCGAAACAAAAAGTTTGAAGAATTTTCATAGTAAAATTACCACTATAAAATGTTGAGGGAAACCAATGTCTGTAGGCCTTAAATAAAAGAAAAGTTTGGAAAATTTTATAATTAAATGATTAATTATGAAAATTATATAGGTTAGGGAAAGTTTCTTAAAGTTAAAGTTTCACCTCTCAAACCAAAATATAGTTTAGTGCCAAAATGCGTTTTCGTAAAGTTTCGCATTTTATGGGATTCCAATTGGACTTACTAAATATTCGATATATTCAGTCGTTCTCTAGAAAATGAACAACGAAAAGGAATAATTTTATTCGGATTCGATTTAGCGTGCTCCTAATTCCACATTTCTGAGGTCGCCATCTACTCATATTTCCCTTACTCTTTGTTAGTAGAGCTCTACACCTTTCGAGGGAAATTGTTTACGACTATGATTATCTTATTGCATGGGAAATTTTTTAATGCAGACATAGTTTCGAAGGAAAATATTCACGACTATGGTATTTTTTTAAATGGGAAATTTTATTCGATATATTTACCCGTTCTCCAGAAAATTAACAACAAAAACGAATAATTTTATTCGAATTCTCTTGAGTGTGCTCCCAATTCCACATTTTTGGCTCTCATGTCTACTCATATTTTCCAAACTCTTAGTTAGTACAACTTTACACCTATCGAGGGAAATTATTCACGACAATGCCTATCTTATTACATGGGAAATTTTTTTTATGCAGACATAGTTTCGAGGGAAACTATTCACGACTATGGTATTCTTTTTACATGGGAAATTTGATTCGATATATTAACCCGTTCTCCAGAAAATGAACAACGAAAAGGAATTATTTTATTCGGATTCGATTTAGCGTGCTCCCAATTCCACATTTTTGGCTCTCGTGCCTACTCATATTTCCCTAGCTCTTTGTTAGTACAGCTTTACACCTTTCGAGGGAAATTGTTTACGACTATGCTTATCTTATTACATGGGAAATTTTTTAATGCAGACATGAACCATTTAAGCAATATATGAAAATTTTTTTATGCAAGACCTGGATCATATAAGAATTCGGATTCACTTGCTATTTGTTGGCTTGATTCAGAAATAATAAAAATAATTTTAAAAAACATTTATCTTGAAATTAGTATAAATACAATTTAAAATTATTAAAGCATATTTAAAAAATTATTTCAGTTCAAATATATACTTTGGAAACTATTTTCCCAATTTTTTTATCAATTCTGCTTGCAAAAAAAAAACATTCAAACTACAAAAAATCGTTTTCGGTACACCAAACATATGATATCAAAACTAATTCGAATATATTATACGTTTTTGATTTCCGGAGCATGGCCGATTATCCGATTATAATCCGTATATAAGCTTTTCCAGCTTCACAATTGATATTTTTAGGCTTTTTCGCAGGGTTTTAAAAGTCAATCTAAAAAAACGTTTTAAAATCTATTTCATATCAAGTTCTTTGTAAAATTTGTTTTTACAATGATAATCATTTTCAAACTCTTTTCCCAGAGTATTCAGTGGAAACTTGTTCACTTAAAATTAAATTTTATATGCCTCTATTTGACGCTTTTTGACCTTCAGACAGCAATTTTTAATCTTTTCGCTACTTAAGAAACCTTTTGAGCGATTTTGATTGCGCAGTTTGACGTTAAATTTAATGTTAATGGTTTTTTTTTTATGTAGAATGCATTAAGAGCATTTTAAGAGAATGGGAATTTATACATAGACTCTATTGGGAAATTTTTTTGAGGAGAATTTGTAGCAAAATTTTGTTTTTTAAGCAAAACGCTCTTCCAGCTGTATGTAAAATTGACAGACAACTTTCAATTTTTATTAAAAATATTAAATCAATTGGAAGCTGTGTTAGCTCATGACCCCCCAAAGCTGCCATTATCACTATTTCAACAAAAAAATGCATATTTCAAAATATTAAATTTTTTAGCTTAAAAGTAAAGTTAGCTCTCTCAGCTGAGATAAATCATTTTTTTAACAATTAAACAACAGATTTACTTGATTAAATATTGCCAGTCATCTATGCAGCTGAATTTCCTGAAATGCCAATCATTTATTTATTTTTTTTTTAAATTTCCAAATTGGTTTTTTTCTACAAAAGCCCAACTCTCTATTGGCGTCTACGCAATATCAACCACAAATAAATACACTGCTATTTGTACTTGGCTTAAATTTGACTGCACTTTGCACAAAACTTGGCTTACTTAACTTGTTTACTTTCGATGACTTAAGTAATTTGTTTAGCACACAAAAACAAAGAAAAACCCCAAAAAAACGAACGTCAGTAAATTTATCTTTCTTATAAACAATACGAACTCAAACCGCAATAGTTGGTTAACTAAGTCAAAACAAGTTGGCAAACAAAATAATTGTTAAGCAAAACAAGTGCAACATAATAATAAAAGTAATAGTAATAGAAATAATAATATTTAAAGTGGCACAAAAAGTCGCATAACATTTAACGCTTCATAAGTGTTTCGAGTGTGGTAAATGTCGGGGACTCTGACTCTGACTCCGAAGCGCCTCGAGATAATTGCTAAAAGTCAAATCATACAAATTCCAGAAAGCAGCAACAACAAAGAGAAAGACTTTGTTTGAAGGGTTATGAGAGGGGAATGAGCTAACAAATAAACGAGCTGTGAGAAATGAACCATAAAGTTGAAGTACTTGTGCCATTATATTTAAGGTTTGTTTTCTATACTCTTCATATGATGGATGAGGTATTTCTTTAATATGACGAGCAGTTTGTAATGCATCTTAAATGCCAAAAAGATTTATTTTTGATTTTTTCGAGCATTCTTGGCTACGAATTAAACTGGCTGGAACCGGAATCAGTACCGTTGCCTTAACGAAATAAAAAGTAATTCCGTTTTTTAAGATTTTGAAACTTTTAATTAAGTTTGCCAGCTTATTCGAATTTAAAACTTTTCACAAAATTCAAACTTTGAAAAAAATAATGAATTTTCACAAAATTCATAGTTTCAAAAAATTTAATTTCAAACTTCTAAAAGTAAAAGAATTTAAAAAAAACCTATATTTCCGATCAAAATAATTTTCAAAAAAAATTAATAATTTTAAAAAATTCAACGTTTCAAAAAGAAAAAGAATTTTCAAAAAATTCTATATTTCCGATCATAGCAATTATTGGAAAATTGAAAAAAAATATAAGACTTTATAAAAGCTTGCCAATATGCATTTACAACTTTACAAAAAATTTAAACTTTGCAAAAACCTAATTACTTTAAAAAAATTCATCGCTTCAAAAAGAAAAAGAATTTTCCAAAAATTCTATATTTCCAATCATTACAGTTTTTAAAAAATTAATTATTGAAAAAAATCAGGCAAGAAAAATCAATGCCAAGAATTGATCCATCTTAAATTTCGATTTTACTTTAAATATGGGCTTTTGCATTTTAGCGTGACGTTACGTTCTTATGGCAAAATACTTGAAAAATAAAGGCAAAGCTTTTAGCATGAATTGGAAATATTTCAGTTAGTTAATCTAGCAAGTTATAAAATCAAAAAATCTTTTCTCTTTTTTGTATAGTTAGTTGATGTTACATGGCGTGATGTTACTTAAGAAAAGCATTAATTTTGTGATAGAGTGCTAATATCTTCAAGGTGCCGTAATTTTGATTGATCAGTAAACTGGTTCATTATTTGTATGGCAGCTATATGAAATAGTGGAACAGTTTTGAACAAACTTTACACAGATGTGTAGTTTAAAACAAAACAAAATATGAACATAAATTTGGTCATTACGACAAATATTAATAGAGATCCCCATATTTAGTCAGAGAAATTATCATAAAATTTATTCAAGTCAAAAAAAATCTTTATTTATTTATATATGATTTTTTTTATTTTATATAAAGCTAGCTTATATTTAAAAATAATCTTTTTTTATATGTAATTATAGAAGCTCATTCTAATTTATAATGAGTTTGTAGCCAGAGGCTTCAGAATGAAAAAAAAAGTTTTTAAGAACATTTTTTTTATGTTTTTCTGAGTTTTGTTGTAGTCTAAACATTTGTAGTAAAGTTTGATCAAAATTGGTTCACTATTTCACATAGCTACAATACAAAAAATTGGTCAAGCGCTCTCCTTTTTAGAGAGACTTGAATAAATCATCTGCGCTTTGGGTGATCTTCTAATTGCTGGTTCATGAACCGCTTCCCAGGGATCTCGCTTGAGTTTGTTTAAGAAAAAGTAGCCAAAATAACTTTTTTCTAATATCTTACATTATGTTTTATGTATTTATGTATTTTGTATTAGTCTTCACATTTACGTGAGATCCGATCGTAATGGGTCATTATTTAACACAGCTGCCACAGCGTTCTCTTTTTCAAAGAGACACTAATAAAGCTTTGGGTGATCTTCTAATTGCTGGTTCATGAACCGCTTCCCAGGGATCTCGCTTTGAGTTTATTTACGAAAAAGCAGCCAAAATATATTTTTTCAATTTTATTACATTATTTTTTATGTTTTTCTGCGTTTTATGGTAGTCGAAACATTTTTGTAAAGATTGATCAAAATTCATTCACTTTATCACATCGCTACTATACAAAAAATTGAACCAGCGTTCTCTTTTTCAGAGAGATACTAATAAAGCTTTGGGTGATCTTCTAATTGCTGGTTCATGAACCTCTTCCCAGGGATCTCGCTTGAGTTTGTTTAAGAAAAAGTAGCCAAAATAACTTTTTTCAAATTTCTTACATTATTTTTTATGTATTTTGTATTAGTCTTCACATTTATGTAAGATCTGATCATAATGGGGTCATTATTTAATATAGCTGTCATACAAAAATTGAATCAACGCTTTTTTTAATAGAGACACGAAGGGACTTAATTTGTTGTATCATGACCCACTTTTAAGGGACCTCACTTGAGTTAGTTTAAGGGAAAGTAGCCAGAATATCCTTTTTCAATTTTCTTACATTATTTTTTTATGTATTTTGTATTAGTCTTATTGTCTTTATGTAAAGTCTGATCATAATTGGGTCATTATTTATCATAGCTGTCATACAAAAATTAAACTAACTCTGTCATTTACAGAACCACGAGAGTACCTTATTCGTTGGATTACGACCCACTTTTAAAGGATCTCGCTTGAGTTTGTTTAAGAAAAAGTAGTCTCATTTTTCTTTAAATTTTCCATTATTTGTTTTTTATGTTTTTATGTGTTTCGTGTTAGTCTTAACATTTATATGAAGTCTAATCATAAATGGTTCACTATTTCACATAGTTGCCATAGAAAAAGTGAACCAACGCTTTCTTTTATAGAGACACGAAGGGACTTTATTTGTTGTATCACCACCCACTTTTAAGGGATCTCGCTTTAGTTTGTTTAAGAAAAAGTTGCCAGAATATTTTTTTCAATTTTCTTACATTATTTTTTTTATGTATTTTGTATTAGTCTTTTTGTCTTTATGTGAAGTCTAATCATAATGGGGTCATTATTTATCATAGCTGCTACATAAATTGAACCAACTCTGTCATTTACAGAACCACGAAAGTACCTAATTCGTTGGATTATGATCCGCTTTTAAGGGACCTCGCTTTACTTTGTTCAAGAAAAAGTAGCTAAATTTTATTGTTTTAATGACCTTAGTCTCATCGAAAATGTAGAAGAAAGACTTAAACGTATCTTAACAGCATTTTTTTAAGGTTCCCATGCAAATTCTTTCTAAAAAGTTCCGTAGCTGTCAAATTTTGACCCAAAATTAATCCTGAAAATTACAATACAGTATTTGAGTTTTTGCAAATATTTTTATTGAAAAACAAAAAGAAATTTCGTACATTTTTAATATTCTAAAATATACAAGCTCAAAATTCTTATATTTTTTAATATATACATCATTCTTAACTCCATATTTAAGGAATTTCAATATAACCGACCTTTTTTTCAGTTTTGGAGTTTGAATTTGGGTTATTATTCAAAAATACTCAGATGTGCATTTTATGAGCTCTTAAACAAAGTTGATGGTATAAAAAAGATTATAACTACTTGAATTTTGTTTTCAAATTTGCATTTACAAGCAATATTGTATAACGTTTTATTCTTCGAACTATATAGGTCCACCCTAAAGGCATTCAAATTATATTTTTATTTATAGCCTTGTTATTTACTTATTATTTTCATTCATTCAGCTAGATTTCTGTTCTTTTTATCTAATAATTGAGACTAGAATTAATTCCACTATCCCTAGTTTCCACTTATCTTCTCCTAAACTATTTTGGTCCACCCTAAAAGCCGTCATATTATATTTTTATTCATAGCTTCATAGTCTTGTTATTTACTTATTATTTTCATTCATATTTTCAACAGCTACATTTCAGTTCTTTTTATCTAATAATTGAAACTAGAAAAACTTCCACTATCCCTAGATTCCATTTATCTTCTCCTGACAGTTCTTCTTACTTGACAACTTCTTTGGCCATAATTTATATATTCGCAAAGATTTTTATTGTTCATAAATGAAGTTTTATGTAATCTCCTATCTTTTATAGAGCATAGAAAGTTCGGCGTTACAGCAGCCGCAGTTTGTTATTTATTTTTGTGGCTTTTTAAAGGCACTTTTGTGCAGTAGAGTTTTTCAAAACGTACCAAGTTGACATTGTCTGGGCTTTGGCCATTAAAAGACCAACTTAAAATGCACAGCAGGCATTTCCTATAGACCAAAAACAAAAGCAGGCGCCAAACTTGCAATTTATGCAAACCTTTTATTTATTTTTTAAGTGCATTTTGCCAGGCTTTGTATTACATTGTATTTTTTTTTAAAGTTTAGTTTTAACGATGAACGTCTTAAATGTCAATAACGCAATGCAAGAGTTTCGCATTACATTAAAGACTCATAAAAACCAAGCTAAACCGCAATGTCAGACCGACCCTCGTTGGGGCTGGTTTGTTATGTATCCACAAGATACTTTTTCATACTGGTGTATCTCAAGTGTGCACTTGAATTTCACCTGAACTATGTTGTTGTTGGCAGTTGGCAGTTGTATTGATTCTGCTCTGGACGCCCTTTGGCGCATCAGCTTTCACTGGGCGAGAAGAGCTGTAATAAGTATCTGGCGGATGTTGTGCACAGTTTGTTGCCTAAGTCATTTGATTTGCACTGACATAACTTTCACGGCGTATGAAGACGTCGACGGAGTCGTCGAAGACGACGCCCTGTTGACACAAAAAACCCAAAAAAATAAAAAACATCTCACATACGCAACGTGGTGCGCTCAATCGATGCTTGCACAATATTTAATTAAAGCCAACCTGTTTGGCATGCAGGCAGCAGGCAGCCAGCTACAAGATACAAAACAAAAAACCTGAGCCAATCATAAAAAAAAACAGCAAAGCGCGCATCTTCTACAGCAATCTATAAGATACTTTTTACAAATACAAAACGTCTACAAAAAAACAACTCATTATGCAACACCAGAGGCATGCAGCTGTTTGCCAAATAGCCGCAACCATTTTTTAAATTGGCCAGCTCTCTGCTGCAGCTCGCAGCTTTGGCTCATCTGGCCAGGTCGGGTCGGCTTTTGGTCTCATCTGCGTCTTGCAGCAGGCCACAGCTGTTGTTGTTGCTGTTGTTGTTTTAACTTATGTAAGAAAATAAGAAAAAGCCCAAAGACCGGGCGGCAACTGACACATTGCCTTTAATTTGTATTTCCGTTTGCGACCTTGTCGAAAAACAAAAAACCGCTTGGAAAGCTTAAAACAAACAAAAACCTTAAACATTTTGTAGCTCATAAATAAAAAAAAAGTCATATATGATTAATTACGCAAGAGGAGGAGATCAAGCGCGTCTTGATTTCTAAGCAGCGCCGCAAAACTCTCACATTGTATCTATCAGATAGTAATGTATCTTTGTTTGTATCTATGTAGCTCTTGTGTCGTTTTCAATGTCAACAAGTTTGGTTTCGTATTGTATGCAGTCGTCAGTCAAAGTCAGCCCACACGTCTTATAAATAATTTTCTAAGTAAACACTTGGCCGCTTAATTACCTCAAATGCCAAACTGCTACCACTATTATTTTTATTAACTTAAACTTTTACCACTACCACTACTACTACTATGACTAATATAGCTTGCAAGCCAACGTCCTTCGTTGAAAATTGCTCTATTGACTGCATTTTTGTCATACTTCGGGTTGTTTTTTTTTTCGATTTGAGTTGAGTTGAGTTTTATCCGCTCACATAATTTATGGTTTCGAATTTGTTGCTCGATTGTGTGAGTTGTCTCTACTATTTATTCGAGTCAATTTGTTGTATGACATTTGGCCAAAACAGAAAACAACAACTCAGCAGCAACAACAACACAACAACTATGTTACAACAATGATAAAAGAGCACATTCATTTTGCACGTGAGTGAAGTGCAAATGCCATTTGTAGTAAGCCCAAAAGATTGGTGTCTATTTAAATGCCCTACAACGTTGTTCATGCAGCATATTAGTTACTCAGTAGCAGTTGGATGGAGGCACAAAGCAAAACTTAATATAAAATGAAATTTGTTTTTTAAATAAAACTTTCATTAAATAAAAATTTATGTAGTTATACTTATTCGTTTAGTCTTGGCTTGTCGAAAAAAAGTTTAAAAATCATACATAATATATTAATAATTACATTAATTTAGTAATTATTTGACTATCGATAACTTAATAAATAATCAGAATTTTGCAAAAAACACTTACGTGGCTACTATTGTATGTATATATAAAATTCATCTGAATTGAAAAGTTCCATCGAATATATCTTTAAAAAATATTATTGACCTATTTTTGGCAAACTCTTCTTCTTTCCCAAATTACCTTCTCGGTAGGAAAATACTCAAGTTTCTTCTTATTTTGTAGCTTAATTTCAACTCAAATTAGTTTTTCAAAATTTTCTAAAAATATGGCACCATATAGCTCTTTCTTATTTAAAATTTAAGCCGCCTCCAGTTAGCTAAATCAATATTGGAATTTTTTAAATTAAGCAACTGACTTACATAAGCAATGTCAAAATGTAGAGAAGTTTTAGGCACTGTACGAAAAACTTAAGATCTATATAAACTTGGTACGAAAAAGATTTATTTTCATAATAATAAGTTTTCAAAGTAACTTGTAAGACAACATATAATCAGTACAGTTTCGTAGAACCCTTAAATGAAGATCATAAATCTTCCAAATCGAACTAGCTTTGGCTAGTAATTTAAATAAAAATTGTTTTCTCCATAATTTTGTTTCTTCCTCTCATTGATACATAGATTCCAACACAGTTTTCTAAATAATGGGAAATAAATTAAAATCGTTTAAGAGGTTTTGGAGTTTCTATATTAAAAAATGCTTAAAATCAAATTTTTGGCTTCTAATTTATCTACACAATAAATAAATTTTTAATATTATAAAATAAAGCTACTTGGCAATTTAATTTGGATTTTACTAGCTATTCAAACTTGAATTAAAAAGAAAATTGTCTACAAAATACCAGAAAATAATTGAAGCTTTTTTCGATCTCCGATTTTAAATGCGATTGGATTTGAGTTACTGAATCTTTAGGACGAAATTGATTTTATATCTGTCTACTTTGCTCGACTCTGGTCCACTCTAATCGCTGTTTATAGGCCTCTTTCGAGCTTTGATTTCAAATGCGATTTGATTTGAGCTACTAAATAGAAATAATCTTTGAAATAATTTAGGGTTTATATCTTTTTAGTTTGTTCGACTCTGGTCCACTCTAATTTCTGTTTATAGGCCTCTTTCGAGGTTCGTTTTTAAATACGATTTGATTTGAGTTACTGAATAGAAATAATCTTTGAATTAATTTAGTGTTTATATCTATTTAGTTCGTTCGACTCTGTTCCGCTCTAATCCCTGTTTATAGGCCTCTTTCGAGCTTCGTTTTTAAATACGATATGATTTGAGTTACTGAATAGAAATAATCTTTGAATTAATTTAGTGTTTATATCCATTTAGTTTGGCAGACTCTGGTTCACTCTAATCGCTGTTTAGAGGACTCTTTCGAGCTTCGATTTCTCATGCGATTTGATTTTAGTTACTGCATAGAAATAATCTTTGAGATAAATTTGGATTTATATCTATCTAGTTTGGTAGACCATGGTCCACTCTAATCGCTGTTTATAGGCCTCTTTCGAGCTTCAATTTCAAATGCGATTTGATTTGAGTTACTGAATAAAAATAATCTTTGAGGTAAAATCGGGTTTATGTCTATCTAGCTTGGTAGACCATGGTCCACTCTAAAAGCAGTTTTTGGGCCTTTTTAGATCTTTGATTTTAAATGCGATTTTATTTGAGCTACTGAATCTTTGAGATGAAATAAAATTTATAACTATCTATTTTGGTCGACTACGGTCCACTTTAATAACTGTTTTTAAGCCTTTTTCGAGCTTCGATTACAAATGCGATTGGATTTTGGTTAATGAATAGAAATATTCTTTGAAATAATTGAGGGTTTATATCTTTTTAGATTGTTCGACTCTGTTCCACTCTAATCGCTGTTTAGAGGTCTCTTTCGAGCTTCGATTTCTCATGCGATTTGATTTTAGTTACTGAATAGAAATAATCTTTGAGATAAATTTGGATTTATATCTATCTAGTTTGGCAGACCATGGTCCACTCTAATAGCAGTTTTTAGGCCTTTTTAGAGCTTCAATTTCAAATGCGATTTGATTTGAGTCTGAATAAAAATAATCTTTGAAATAATTTCAGTTTTATATATATTAACATAAGTTTGGTAAACTTTGGTCCACTCTAATATCAATTTTATAGGCCTTATTCGAGCTTTGATTTCACATGCGATTTGATTTGCACAAAAATAAAGCTTAAAACATGTTACTAAATAAAAATAATCTTCATGATGAAATGGGCTTTATATATATCTAGTTTGAAAGACTTTGTTCCATACTAATAGCTATTTATTCAGCTCGAATAAAATTATTTATATCTGTTACGAAAGCAGACTTCGCTGTTCTGCATACTTTAATATAAAACTGAAATAAAATATAGAAACATTTAAGTAAATTTTAAAAAGATATTAATTGAATTCCCTTAAGAAAAAATATTTCTTTTCAAGTAATAAATAATATTTCAAATAAAAAAAATTTGAATACTTTTTTAGAACTACATTGAGAGCCAAAAAAGAAGCTAAAGAAGAGCTAAACAATTTGCTTCAAAATATAAAATAAAATTAAAACCAAAAAAATTGTTTCTAAAATCAAATGATGATAAAAAAAATGATTTACATTTATGTACAATAAAATAATGATAATTAAATTCAAGAAAAAATAAAGTCTTTTTAAAAACAAGAGAATTTAAATGAGCAAAAAATTAATAACTAATAAAAATTTTGCAAACACAAAAACAAATAAAAATCAAATGAATATCTAATATAAAAATGTGAAATACTTTGCAGATAGAACTAAATAAAGTACATACAAAATGGACTAAAATCCAAATAAACTTTTACTTAAAAATTTAAATTTTAAATATGAAATAAATTAATTTAGAGCACAAATCAATAATTCATACAAAAACTTTGCCTTTGCCTGAAGGCCTACATTGCTCTGGCTACAAAGCCTTTATAATTTAGAATTATATTCTGCTTTATATTATACAAAAAAATAAATAAAAATTTGACTTTGACTACATAAAAAAATATAAAGCTCTAAGAGCAACCATTTTGTCATTTAAATGACTCACACAGCTTAAAAAATCGTTTTCTAAAAGCTTACTCATATTTGCCAGCGCTTAAAAAACAAAAAATCTTGTAATCCCACAAAATTTATGCATTTTAAAAGTTGTAGATTTCCAATTTTAGGCATAAAATCAATAGAAACTAGTTAAGCCTACAAAACTGTACAGTTAAAAATAAAAATGATGCCTAAAATTTATATAAAATATGCAAAAATCAAACACAATAAACAAAAAAACAAAACTAGCCCCCAAAAACAAAATAAACAACACTTTATTACCAAAAATATATACAACACATATTACAAAGTAGCTGTTAGTACAAACTACAAGCTAATTTTATTAATTTTTTTTTCTTTTTTTATATTAAGACTAATTATTTATTGTAGTTTATAACGCGCGCTTTTCAATTGTTGTTTGCTGCAGCACAGGATAAACGCACATAAATAGAGACATCACATCAGCAAGTTCAGCACCACAAAAAAAATATATATAAAAAAACACAAAACTTAAAAAAAAAAACAAAATTAAATTTAAATAATCACCATAACACTTTAAAAAATATTTTACAACTACAATTGGCTAAATAAATTTACAACGCTTCATTTCATGTACCACGCGCTCTGACTTCCAACTCTTGACTACAATGCGGCCTACCACTTGCAGCTGCGCACTCCGACTGCCAACTATGTTAGCTCCGCTGTCTCTCGCCGACCCGTGCTGAGCGTGCGCAGGCGCATTATCAACTCTCCCGCAGCAGCGACGTTGGCGTCGTCGCCAGCAGCAGCAGCCGCAGCAGCATCATCTGAGTCAACCACGCAAATGCCAGAACTTCCAACGACCTCTAAATATAATCGTCTACGTGTTAGGCCCACTGCAACCGCAACACAACAAACAGCCGCAGCAGCGTCAACAACCGCCGCAACAAAAGTTGCCGCAACACTGGCCAACAACAAATACTATCTAAACAAGCAGAAAACAAAAAGCTCTGCAGCATCCGCCGAGTCTGCAACATCGCTGCCAGCAACATTATCCACAGCCAATGACATCACACAAAAACCGCACAAATTCCAACCGGCTAGTTATGCCTTGCGGCGCCAGTTCCAGACGCGACGCGTTACAGTGGCGCCCAACAACAACGGCAATGATGAGAGCGGTAAGTGCGCAGCGCGGCGGTTGGCAAATGTTGCCAAAATAGCATAGCAACATGTTGCCAACAACATTGTAAGGCAATTTAAAAAAGCGAGTTTGCGGTTAGGCAAGTTTTAAAAGTAAACTGCTTGGAAATTACATTAAACATTTTTTAAACTATTTCAGTTTAGTTTTTCAAGGTTTGTTATATTAAGAAATAATGCATAAACTGGTTCATTAGATCGTATTACTTATGCTAATTACACCCGGTAGGGTCAAAGTTATTAAAGGTTTGAAAAAGAAGTCAGAGCTTAAGTTGGTTTCAGCAAAATGCGTAAAATTACGTTGAATAGCGTTTTAATCGATGATAGATCTAGATCTCTTCGATCCTACGAGCTAGGGATGTTTCTGGATAAAAAACCTAATCTTGTCAAGTGTTTCGATAAATTGCAATAGCAAGACAAGAGGGCAGTTTGATTGTTCCGTGACTTTTTGATTGTAAAATAACTTTTCCAATATAAAACAACTACCTACTATTATTTTTTAACATAAGCTCCAAAGCTTTTCTAATTAGTTAGACCTTCCAAATCAGAGGTTTTCTCAATGTTCTCATAGCCTGCGTGTTATTAGGAATAACCTATTTAGTTGATTCAAATCTCTTACAGAAAATAATCGCTTGCGCCAGATCTAATGGAACAGAAATTCGTTGTCAAATTCATGTGTATGCCTTTAATGAGTATCACCATATCGACGAGTTTAAGCTTTTTTACATCCAAATAGTCAGGTTGCACTTTATTCTTATCTATATTATTTCATTAATTCTTATCACGATTTCTGATTAGATGATCTAAGCTTTCGGCTGGAACTCAATATATATTCTCTTATCCATTGAAATTGTTGAAGCAGAGTTCCCAGAATATTGAGGCTTTCCTTTTTTTCCCTCAGCCCGCGTAATTCTCACTTTTTAGATCTCTATTAATATTCCTGAGATTGTCTGATTCCAATGTTACTTAAAATTTAACAGTAGTCTATTAACAGACGGTTCTTGAGAAGAGCAGTGTTGCATTCAAAACGCAGGAAAATATAAAAAAAGTCACTGACTTATCAAACTTCCTCCGTATTAATCCATACTTTGATGAGTTTAGGGTGTTTATAAGCACAAAAGATAGAAAGTGGCATTTTTTAAAAAGCCTGCGCTACATACAAAATTTGATGACTTCGTATCATATTCTCTTATAACATAAGCCAGCACAAATAGTCATATTTTCGAAATATATTACGTCACTAGCTTTTGTAGTATCCAAGATCTGGATTTCCATACGGCCAAAGAAACATGACTTTCAAAATGTTTACTAAAAATATTAGTTAAATAAACATTAACAATTTCTTTACACTGATATCTCCAAAATATATTTAATATGATTTATGCACACACAGCCACCGAACTGCCCCGCACCCAAAACCCGCTCTTCAAGCGTCGCTTTACGCTAACTTCCACCATAGCCACTCCAACATCCCGCACCACCATTGCCAGCGGTGGCAACATTGAAACCACCACCAATTTGTATGGAATTGAAAATGCCGATGGCATCGAGGATGCCAATGATCAGGTGGCCAAATCCAGCATACACACAAGCCGCTTCAATCACATACCCGAACAGTCCAAGGCGCAGCTGGGCTTAAGAGATGACGATATAACAAGCAGCACCACATTGGCCACGCCTGCAGTAGGCGCCGCCGCTGCCGCCTTGGGCACACGTAAGTCATGGCATACTCTTAATTGGCAGGCGCTACTCTAACCCATGTTTGTATAACTTTCAGGTCGTCAACTGATACCCCGACCACGTCGGCCACAACCCACATCGTCCACGCCCACGCCCGGCAGCACACCGACGCCCAGACGCCAAACACTGCAAAGCCGTCGGCGTCCACACAAATACATAGAGATTTATAGCAGACCGCCCACCAAGCCGGTCATTGCCACGGCCAAGTCCGCATTGGGCAACAAGCAGCAGTCACTGGATTATGAATATTTTGATGATGGACACACCAGCATAGCGCCACCCCAGCGCAGGCAGAAGGAGAAGCAGATACAGCAGCAGCAGCAGGTGGGTCCTGCCATGCCTCCAACCCACAGCAGCAATAAAACTTTAATCCATTTGATTATTTTATTTTAAGGTAAAGGTCATTGTGCATGGACGTGGCATCATCGAGTGTCTGGATCAAGGCAATTTTCCACATCCGCTCTCTTGTCGCAAATTCATTTCCTGTGCCAACTTCGAGGAGACCGGTGGCATTGTTGGCTGGGAATACACCTGCCCCAAGGGTCTTAGTTATGATGCCATCGGTGGCATGTGCACCTGGGCTACCGCCGGCCAGACATGCCGTGATTAGAGTGTGCAGCAAGCAGTAAATTTTATCTAAATGACTGAATACCCCAAGGCGGCTAATATAATCTACAAATAGCCACCAACCAAACCTTCACTAGACCCTACCCTATCCATTCTAGCATGATGTCCGTCAACAGCTTATTGGAATTTTTGCTTGCATATGTTGTAAATTTTTGTGATTAGTTTTTTTTTTATATAGAATTTTTATGGCAAATTTTAATTAAGTTCTTAGCTTATGTAAGTGATATAAATTTGTTTTCTACCAACTCAGTGTATAAGAAAATTTATTGCAATAATAATTTTTTATATAAAATACTTTTAATGTAACACGATATATATATACAAACATTTGTATTATATATCATAATATGCTTCGATTAATAAATGTCATATAACCCGTACAAAAAATTATTATATTATTAGAAAAGTGCCAGATAAAAAATTCGTATCAACATTTTGAGTACTAATCTGAAAATTACTTAAATATTCATATTTGAATCTAAGTACCCTAATTCAATATTCATAATGGTTGGAAAACACGGAAGTATAAAAAGTGTGTGGAAATAATATTCTCGACACTACGGGCACTTTTTTGTCTCACAGGCACGGCAACATTTTGTACCGTGTCTGTGGACTCAAATTTTTCCACTAGACGCTCAATTGTTGATCTGGCAGAACAATTGTGACGACCATAAATTGGACGGAGCGCTCTTAAAGTTGAGGCTACTGACTTCGAATTTCGAAAGTAAATCTTAATAATTTCGACTCGTTGTTGGATCGTATATCTTTCCATAATGAAATGGCAAACCTTACTGAAGAGAAATGTCAAGAGAGCGGGAAAAATTATGGCGTCGTTTGCTGTCCCTATCGGTCTACTTTTGTAGCGTCCCTACTGAAAAATGTATTAAATGTTTAATATGTTTATTAAACGTTTATTTAGATAACATATAACTCATAAAAATATATTTTTTATCACAACTGACGTTTGGCCGCAAGCACGCGAGATCTTGGTAGACGGCACTGACTAAGGCTATGCAAACGATACTGCATTTCCGGCTGTAAAATCTTTTTGAAGAGCTTCTTCTTCGTCTGCTGAGCTGAGTCTAAATCAATAACATCGCCTCGATCTCCCGTATTAAGGGCTTCACCCTCGGCACACTCCGGACACTGTTGGGTCAAAACAATATCATTAATATCGGTCAGTGGTTCACAAATCTTCTCGATGCTTTTAACTATATAGTCAGTAGGGTCGTCCGACTGGCGCTCCGTAACGTAAACGCTTGAAACTGTTTCATACATGCGTTGCTCAATCATTTTGAGGAAACGACGTGTATTTACAAGATTAACATGAGTATGATCGCCCAACAATTTGGACAAAGGTTCTGTATTTATTTCGGCCATCTCGCATATAGATTGGATACCATTTACCAAATTTTGTAGCTTTTGATCATTCTTATCGCGCACATTTTTTAACAACTCATTAGATTCTTTCCTTTCGCTTAACTCCTTTTCAAGTGTTACTAAAGTTTTTAGTTGCTTCTCATACTTATTATCATTTCCTTCCTTAAGCGCAGTTATATCCTCGAATAGGCGATCCACAGAGTTATTGAGTAGTTTTATGTGATAGCTCATTTCGTTTCCATTGTTAAAAAAGGAAAAGTACACGCTATCTTGATGCTCAAACTTATGAATCATCTCATCCACACTGGCTGAGTGTGTATAGTTCAGAAGCTTCAGCAGCACACCATTGTACAGATCTATCTTCTGGGTAAGACTACCACGTAATTTTTCGCGCCGCTTATACTCCTTTGGTTGTAGATCTGCTAATTCGCGCGTCTTCATCTTACAGCGCAGAAAGGCTATGTTATCGGCATCAGAAGCCATTTTACGAGTAGCACCCTGCATTTCGATCTTGCGCATCTCACGATCCTTTGCGCCATGTTCTTTCATATTGCCGGTCTTCTCATATATTTCGATACAGCCCTCGAAAGTACGTACGACGAACTCTATCGTATCGAATAAATACTTTTTATCATCATTTAGCTTGTGCACCATTTTTAAGTAAGATTCATTGAAGTAATTGCGTTCTTTTAGTAAACATACGATTCCGTCCCGTAGCTCACCATTTTTCACTGTTAAGGTGCACTCCTGCTGCACACTCACTTCCAAAGTGTTTTCCAATAACATCATTTTCTTGTCCAACTTTGCCTTATGCGCCTGATGCTGATTATCCGGTATAATGCGGCGATTTAAAGCATATGTCTCCTTGCCCACACGACTTATTTCACGATCCATATTAACTATGTCAGCCTTGAGTGCTTTTATTTCCTCTTCCAGTTTCTCGTAACAGTCCACAGAGCATTTGATCCGTTTTAAATAACGTTCGTTTTGCTTAACATGAGTCTTACCGCTGGCTACCCAGACATGAGCGCGCAGCTCATCCTTTTCATCCTCTAGCTTTTTGATGGTATTCTGACGGTTTGCTTCGAGTATGATATCTTTGCGCGACTTTGGTTTGCCAGTCAGTGCCGTTTTGTACTCCCGCTGACGCTTGCCGAGCTCGCGATGATTCTTCTGATAGCTTTCCAGAAAGGCAGCTTTATCCGGCAGTTGAGCCATTTTTATTAAAATAAAATTTTACTTTTTTTATTTTTACTGAAGTTCCTATTTGCGTCGCTTGTGTTTGTTGATTTAAATAATTGTGAAGGCAAATCTTTACTGCCTGAGTTTTTGTTGAAAAGTCATAGCTTACTTTTGTTATAGAAAGTAAATGTAATACGGGGAGATGGGAAAAGATTTGCACTTAGCAGGCTGAAGTCCGGTTCTTCTTCTTCTTCTTCAAGTCCTTCAACCCCGGGTGGGGCATAGGGCGGCGACAAACTTCCTCCATTCTTCCCGATCTGCGGCCAGATACTTCAGCTGTGGCCACATTTTACGCAGTGTTGCTGCTTCGGCTAATACTGTTGATTTCCAAGTAGTTCTTGGTCTACCAACTCACCGTGTACCTTGAGGATTCCATTCGAAGGACTGCTTCACGATGCTGTCATTTGGTCTCCTCAACGTGTGGCCAATTCAGCGCTACTTCCGCTGTCCAATTTCGACATTCAAAAGCTTTTGACTCGTTATGCGCCACAATTCTTGATTCGATATAATTTGCGGCCATCGGATCTTAAGAATGTATCAAAGGTAGCGGTTTACAAATGCCTGTAATCTTCTCGTGATGGAGGTAGAGACTTTCCCGGTTTCACAGGCATACAGCAGTACAGATTGGACATTGGATTCGAAGAGCCTTAACTTGGTGCGTAGGGAAATTTGACTAGAGTTCCATACTGAAGACAACATTCCAAAAGCGCTGCGAGCTTTACTTATTCTGCTGTTAACATCCAGATCCGTTCCTTCGTCTGACGATACAAAACTTCCTAGATAGTTAAACTTTTTGACCTCCTCAATGGGCGTCTGTCTCAGAATAATGGGCTGATGTGCTGAGCGGCCAGTGTGCATTATTTTGGTTTTGTTGCAATTGATCCTAAGACCAGCCATCTGTCCATTCACTTGCAGTGATTGACACATCTCGTTCATCCCGCTGTTGGTACTTGCCAGGAAACAGATATCGTCAGCATAATCCAAGTGGCTTAGCCTCTCAAAAGGTCTCCATTGGATACCATGTCTCTCAGTTGTACCTACGGTGGCAGTCAGTACATCGTGTATCGCCAGTAAAAACAGGATTCCGTTGCCTTACTCCCTGTCGCACTTCGAAAGAGTCAGAAAGCTGTCCATTATGTAGATCAAAGCATCTTGCGGCATGATGAGGACTCCATTATAACAGCAACAATCTCCGGTTCTTCTAACTTATATCAATTCATAATTATACGTTTCTTTCACTTTCTTACTGACACAAATCATGGAAAAACACCAACTGTCTGGTTAGGAGATTTATAAAAACAACACGTGACTTTATTGTAGGGAAAGGAGGACAGCTTTCGCGGTTATCGGTAGGTCAAGTTACAAGAAATATATATATATATATATAGTTTTCATATATACATACTATATTGACTATCAAATAGCGATTAATTTTGCTTCTGTTTACACTGCACTGCAATTTATAAAATGACTTTTTACTACAAATACCCTTTAAAAGCATTAAGCAGTTTTCCACTTTTGTGCAATTGTGGAAATTGTCGTTTTGGGTCGGTCGTGTTTGTTTATTTTGTTAATAATTACTTATTTAACTAACACCTGGTGCTACGAATAATTTATATATTTTTATATATTTATATATATATTTATATATTTTTTATTCCTCGTCATGAAAAGAAAGCTTTTTTAGGCGTGATTTTGAATGAATAAGCAATATTAGTAATTCTATAGTTTGCTCTTCTTCCATAAGCATGCAAAGGTCATTAGGATCAAGGGAGTACTCAATTTTGTTACTCGTAGTGGCATTCGATGGACTTAAGGTCAGGGCTTGCATAAATCTAGTTAAACGGCATAAGCTTACTCGCCGCCAAAGCGTAGTTGTTGGTAATATTTTTTTATTTATTTGTTATTTGAACAGCTCGAAATTTTTAATACTCTGACGCGAAAGGGTGCTGAGCGCCCCTGAGTGACGATCCTGGCTACGGCCCTGACTCAGTGTATGCTAAAAGTTTAGAGAGCATCATATTAAATTATTAACAAACAGAAGGAGATGTCAGGGCCACCAATTTCGCCTAAAGTATGATCAAGGTAGCTGCCCATTTGTAATAGATTTTTGACTTGACTATTAATCCACATCAAAATAGTTGGGAATTTAGGGTACTTATAGATA